>VXBZ01009747.1:205814-241248 GCA_013399135.1 Heliornis fulica
TTCTCCCCATCTTTCTTGTAGGCCCCCTTGAGGTCCTGGCAGAGCGCTAGAAGGTCTCCCCGGAGCCTCCTCTTCTCCAGGCTGAACAGCCCCAACTCTCTCAGCCTGTCCTCATAGGAAAGGTGCTCCAGCCCCTTTATCATCTTTGTGGCCTCCTCTGGACCCTCTCCAACTGGTCCATGTCCTTCTCATGTTGGGGGTTCCAGCACTGGACACAGTACTCCAGGTGAGGTCTCCCGAGGGCAGAGTAGAGGGGGAGAATCCCCTCCCTCGCCCTGCTGGCCACGCTCCTCTGGATGCAGCCCAGGATGCGGTTGGCTGCTGGGCCACCAGAGCACATTGTCGGCTCATGTTGAGCCTCTCATCCACCAGTACTCCAAAGTCCTTCTCCTCAGGGCTGCTCTGGAGCACTCAAAACAGACTTTGCTAAACAAAACACACACTCGATCCCTGGTAATTCTCCAGAGCTGTTTGGCTGACCCTTGGGGGCAGAGGAGTCATTCACAACTGGTTGATAAAAGGATCATAACCAAGTGACTTCTGAGCCCTGTCCTACAAATGAGGGCTTCATGAGTGTGGTGTCAAGTTCCTCCTGCCCAACTGCGTGTATTGTGTGGGCAGCTTTCAAAGTCTGTTACTCAGGGGGTAAAGCTTGTGTCAGCCCTGGAGGCACTGGAAGGAGCAGCAGTTGAACCCTGGGTTCATACTTGATTTAAAGGAGAGCTGATCCTTTCATGCTTGATTTAAAGGAGAGCTGATCTTGCACAGCGTTTGCTTTTTGAAAGCAAGATCCTAAAGATTCAAGTGATCCCCCAGCAAATGCTCTCCTGCAGCATCTGTGACACTGGGCACTTGCACCACGGTGAGAGCAATATCCTGCCCTTGCTCCAAATGCCAGGAACATCCCAAAGAGCATTACAAAATGTTAACAACCCAAACAAAATATCCTACACAAAGGTTTCATAGAAGCATATAAATTATATACAAAAAGACACTTATCAGCCTCCTGTCCACTGCCTATCAACACTTTTCACACAATCAGGTGTATTTTCTGAACCATCATACTGTCATACTTTTCTCTAAAATTAAGTAGAGATTGGTTTTGATATAGGCATTAAATAATTTCAGGCTTCAGCCAGCAAAAGACCCCTGCAATGTCCTTTACCCTTTAAAAAAAACCCAAAACCATGACTTAACAGAAGCGAGGGCTGGAGACTTCCCAGCAAGCGAGCAGAGCAGACACGAAAAGCTCCTGCACCCTCTGCCGGACACTGCCCAGAGGAGTTGTCCAGACAAGCTGTGTATGTCACACGTTGTCCTCTACAAGAGAAATTCATCTCTCCTGAGGACATCTTTCCAGTTGTGCAGCACAGATGAAACCACAGCATGGCTCAGAGCGGCTCCCATCCCAGTTCAGAGATGGCCAGTGGTGCAAACCGGGCTCTGGGCACCAGGAATGAGAAATCTGGCACCAGCTGTGACCAGGAGAGAATGGGCAGCTGACAAGTTTGCTTCCAGCAATAACTAATTTTAAGCATCTTTTAGCCCAAGTATCACAGAGTGGCTCAGCCTTGCAGCAGCATCCAGAGGCAGACTGAGGAGATGTGTCCACCAGTCCTGGTCTGAGCAGATCTGGGTTGGAAACACCAAATAGGGACCAAGCACCCCTCAGTCTGAGGAGCATCCACCAGCCAGCTGAAACCAGGCCATTCTACTCCCTGCACCAGGTTTTGGAGATCCTGTGTGAGCTGGACTCACCCCACAGCTCTTGGTGGGACACAACCTACTTCTGAGGGTCAACAAGGCAAAACTGAGAAGCATTGTACACACACAGCACCTGAGTTAAATAACCATGGCCTGACACAAAGCACTCTAGGTTTTCCAAAACAAACCAGTTATTCAGGAGGTGTCCCTGAGCCATAGGTCTCCCCCACCTCACAATATGACTGGCTAGACCAAAGCTGTGTGTCCAAGAAGGACCTTGCAAGCAGGGAGGAACTTCTTACTGGAGCTGCAGGAACATGCAGACTACCTGCAGACACTTGATTGTTTCTTAAAAAGAAAAAAACCCCAAAACTTCCCTAACCCTCACTGCACAAAGGCAACAAGCCCTAAGGATTGTAATTAACCCTCATGTGCCAATGTCCAGGTGGATTTGAATGTCTCTAGTGAAGGAGACTCCACAACCTCTCTGAGCAGCCTGTCCCAGGGCTCTGTCACCCTGACAGGGAAGAAAATTCTGCTCATGTTTAGATGGAACTTCCTATATTCAAGTTTGTGCCCATCACCTCTTGTCCTGTCCCTGAGCAACACTGAAAGAAGACTGACCCCATCCTCCTGACCCCCATCCCTCAAGGCTTTATCAGCATTCACTAGATGCCCCCTCAGCCTTCTCTACAGGAGACTTTAGGATGGATCACTTGACCCAGAGTCAGCAACTTTTTCCACCAACACTAAAAATACCCTTGAATGAGCTGTGGAAATATGATAGCTTAAACACTTCTCAGTACTTCAGGCTAGACAGTGGTTTATAATTATATGGTTTCCTCCCCCAGCCCAGCCAAGCAGCCATTGCCAGAGAGGCTTTGCTTGAGCAGGGGCAGGGGGGCAAGGGGGATAGGCACAGTCTGCAGCTTTTGAAATTCAAACAACAGCTCCTCTCCAACTGTCAAGGAAAATCTGCTGAACACAAAAGGGTAGTGATCACCACAACAGCTGTATCACTTGTTTTTACAGTCATCTTTATGTGCTCTCATATTTGGATACCCAGTTTATTGCCATTCTCTGTGCTGCTGGTGCTGGAGTGCTGAGAAGTTGTTTGCAGGCTGATCCTGGACGTTGGGGTACTTGGACATGGGAGATTTGGGAGCCACAAGTCTTGGTTTGGGATTTCAAATTGAGCTACTAGAGGTGAAATAAACATCTCTCCCTTCTTCCAAGTGGAAACAAATATTCTGGAGTGCAACCCTGGACAGCAGGAGGTGCTGGAGTCTCTAGATGTGCCATGAAGGAAAAGCAAAATAACTAAATAACTTTTCCATTTCTACCCACAAACCTCCATTAGTAGCAGCCACCAGGTCAGCACTTGATGCCACATAATGAGCATGTCCCCAGAGGTGGCAAGGGACTCATCCTGCACTCCCTCAGCATGTCACCCTGCACACTCAAAGCAGCAGCAGAATGAAAAATGGATCATGGGGCATCTGAGCAGCCAGCAACTGCACACACCAGTTCATCCCAGTGAGCAGATGCTGGTGAGCATCCCCACTGACCCCAGCACTGGGGATGGGCACCCCTTAACCAGAGAAGGAGCAGCACAGGTGGCAAATATTCACACACACCCACAGAGAGCTATTTTATCTGTCTATATACACAGATATAAATACCCAGGGAATTAAGGGCAGCACAAGCCTGGCTTTGCCACCTTCCCATCAGAGGGCAGTGACAGCCCAGCCAGTTGCCCCTGCCCAGCCTGGTCCAACTCACAAACCCCTGGATGCTTCAGAGGAGCAGAGTTGTCCTTCCCTGGTCCCGTTTCCCATGTGAACAAAGCCAAGACCTGTCTGGGACCAGGTTTCCACAGGCTTCTTCTGGTGAGCCCAGCTATGCCAAGACAAGCTCATGCTCCTTGAGATTTTTGGAAGAATAAAACCCCTGAAATACTCCCAGACCTAACAACAGGACAAGAACAGAGGGTGAGCATTACCCTGGGGGACATATTTCATCCTGAGGTTGATGCACAGCAGCAGGGAGGAAGCGACATGGGGCCGTGCAGCCCATCCCAGCGCGCTCTGCCCTGCTGGTGGGGACCTGGAACCCCAAGTTCCTTTCTGCAAGAGCCAAGAGGCCTCTGTGCACAGCAAACTGTGGGTCTGAAAGCTAACAACCACCTAAATTACCTCCTGGGTGCAGAGCCTCACAAACTGCCCCTCACCTGGGCTCAGAGGGCATCTCATGGGGGAGGAGCTGCTCCTCATCGGTTGGGGAAGCGCTGGTGTGATTGCACACAGCATCTTCAGTTGCTCCCATTAACTAATAAAAAACCACTCTGTGTTTCTACAGATTGAAGCAAGGCTTTCTGAGGAACCACAAAACCCTTCTTTCCCACAGGCTGAACGTTTCTAAACTATTTCCTGTGACACTGCAATAAAGCCTCTCTCTAAATTACTCTCATTAGTTAAACTGGGTTTCATTACCATCCTTTCCCTCTGTGTCCATTGCACCAGCTGGATGCTGCATTTCAGGAATCCATTACATGCTAACAACAAATATGTTGCCTCTTAAAACCCACAAAATAATTTTTTAAAGTCTTTTCTTTGTGATAAACAAATTCCCATTTCTTTAAAGGTCCAAGATGTTACCAGAGATGGGAAAACAGATGAAACAACTGCTTTTGGACACCAGCCTGCCCCCCAGAATGCCCTGCTCTTCCAATTTATTTTTAATAAGCATAATTAAAAAAAGCAATAGGTTTTTCTCCACATGAACAGCTTTTTGACTTATCTGGGTCCTCTTATGCACCCCTCAGTCTCTAGGAAACAGGGACAACACACCCCAGCATAGCAAGAGGGAAAGTGTGTTAGCACACAGGATCACAGCTCATCACCTCCTTGACCTGCTCATATGTAGTGTCTGCCACCATCAAAAAGACAGAATGAAAATAAGACATTGATAACAGATCTCTAGTACTATGCCCTGAGGATTTCTTCCCTAAAAATTAAGCTAGAACCTTGCAAAACCTGGAGATTTAATAAAAAAAATTACATTTAGAGATCCAAACCACCCCCTCTTCTGTGCTGCAGTTACCCATCCCCAGGGGCACCACCCGATTTTAATCTGAAGGTCCTTTAAGCATATTCAGGTGTTGCAAGTTGTACTAACTGGTGACTAGAAGAAAACAAGGAGGTTTCTGCCCAGTGGGTTTATACATTGGACAATTCCACAAAAGAAAAACCAGAGCAGGCTCTGAGCCTCAGCATACTCCACCACCTAAAGCACAAGAGGGAGGAACAAGGACCATTTTTAGCATAAATTCATTGGGCTGATAATTTACAGCCTTTAGAGCATTGCCAACAGACTCAGCCATGGCTTGGTGAAAGAGAGGAAACTCTTACAGCTATTTCATCCCTTCCATACCAGGGGATCAACCCCTCATATTGCTGGATGGGCTGAGTCAAACACTTCCTCTTTAATGAAAGCTTTATTAGATCCCAGCATGGCCACGATGTTGGAAATTGCTTTTAGCAAGTTTGATGAGGTTTGCAGCTAGGATATAATACCATTGTCTTTCAAATCTAACCATATTTGGATTGCACTTAATTTGATTGCCCTGCAGTGCTTACTTCACCATTCTGCTCATCCCTTTGCAAGCAGGACACCCACCTCTCCCAGCACCACCCCCCAACACAGCACAGTGGGTGCTCATAAGCCACAGGAGCTCCTGCAGAGCCAACAAATCTGCAGCATTCAGGGGGTTTTGGGGAGCCTTTCCCACCTCTGACATACCTGCTGTCCAGACACTGCTAAAACTCACCTCTCCCCAACACACACAACCTCCTCCACCCTTGGGTCTTTCTCCCTCTCCTGCTTTAACTCTTGCACACACCTGCCACCAATGCAAAATTCAGTAACTGCCCATCACTCTCACCTGTCTGCAGTTGGGCTTTCTGCAAAACAAACAAAAAACCAACACAACTTTGCAGCTGGCATCCAGCAAAATGTGAAGGAGTTGCAGGGTGTGTGTGATGCTTTGGTCCTTGTTCAGGCACAGAAGCTGTAACACCCGTGAAACACAGCATGGGGGGGTGCAGAGAAGGTGTCACAGATCAGATGGGGAGGAGGAATGCACTTCACTCTTGAGAGAGGCAGCAATATATTNTTAGCTAAGATCACAAAGTTTAGTCCATTTATTCCCAATTCACTTACCAAGGATCTGTTGCAGCAAGGATTCTCTCCACCTTGAGGAGCATCCCCTCTCAAGGGGAGATCCTGCCACACAACCCCCTGTCACCTCAGGAGAGCTCAAAGGGCTCTTGGACTGCTTGATATTTATGGAGTAGGATGATTGGCTCACAGTCATATTTACATACCACCCACAGGTGCCAGTGGACACTGACCAGTGCTCTGTTCTGGTGGGCATGTTAACATAGATGGCCCTTGGCTACTGTGTTGTTATCTGTCTTCCCCAAATCCCTGTGAGACAGATGCAGACACCACAATCAGCACCAGTGGTTATCAATTAATCAGATTCACAGGAAAAGCCAGGCAAAGGTGGGGGCAGGGAGGGAAGCATACCATCACAGAAGGTGAGCAAGGGATCTTGCAGAGGTCACACAACATCTACATGAATCACTCTGTGCCTCCCTGATGTTTATCTCTGGGTGTAATGTAAGATGCCAGGAAAAAAATCCAGTCTTTACCATGTTCACATCACTCAGCTCTCAACAAATTTTCAACTCAATTAGCAAAATCAAAACAAAGCACAAAAAGATGTCATGGAGGGTGCAAACAGTCATGCTTCACAGCCCTTAGCAATCATCCCACCCTCCACACCCCAGTGAGAAATCTATTTCTCAAAAACCCTGGAGAAACCAATGCCCAGCCTGGGAATCCAGATTTAAAAAGAAAAAACCCTCTTAACTGAAGTTTCTACAGTCTACATGGCCAAATGTCTTGTTGACACCACTAGTTTAGGAGCAGAAGTTATCTGTCGTGGCTCCTCTTGTGTGGTAAGAGAAATATTGGGGATGGCACCAGGAGATGGCCAAGAGACCTTACTGGTTTTCTGAAGTACACCCCTGATGCTGGTGGGTCTTCCTGTTGTGTCTCACCTTGGTGGGTACATTCATCTCTGTCATCATCACATCAGGGACACGGCTGGATGACACTTCAGTGGGAGAAGAGGAAGGAAGAAGGCAACACATGTGTGTCAAAGACAGCCTGGTGGGGTCACTGTCTTTGTCTGTGAAATACACTGTCCAGCAGCATCCTTGGGCAGTTGATGTGTCAATCAGAAAGATGGGATTGAATTCTGTGCAGAAGATCTGGTCTTGGTTTGGGTTTGGGATGTAAAGGCTTCAGCCATCTGGTGCAACAAAAGATAGACAGTGAGGACAGGGTGTCCTGGCTGAAAGCCCCAACCCAAACCCATGTCTAACCTGGGCCCTCAGCTTTCACTGCACTAAACAGCCCATGGTCCCCAATGGTACAGACTGGGCAGCCAGAGAGCCGAGAAGATAAACAACTTCCAGCTCCTGGCTGTAGACCAGGGCACTGCAATCCACCCTTCCCAGAAACAGCACTTGAGGTGGCCTCCTGTGCTCCAGTGTTCTCTTCTTCATTTCCTGTAATTCTGCTCAGCCACAATATTACAGGGTTGGTAACATTTTCTGTTCAGGCACCATGAAGATTGTAAACATGTGTCTCTCCCACTGCTCAGGGTTCAGCAGCAGCAGCATGAGGACTTCTGGGACACATTAATAAAACCAGCTAATAAAAATGGGGTACAGAGGTCTCATTTCATGGGTCACCTCATCAGCTTTTTCTAGTGTGAGGTTGGGTGTGATGGGTGGCACAGAGCTGTGTCCACCTGCCTGAATTTGCTCTGGGAGGGCATCTGCCCAGAGATTAGAGTTCATTTAAACTTTCCTCCTTCCCCACCCAAATGATCTTGCTGAACTTGAGGATTGTGCAACAAGCACAAATAGTCCCAAATTGTCCCTAAAATTTGGGTTTAATATTGGTGGTTTCATTGTAAACAAACCCAAACAAACCCCCCATAGCTGCTGTTATGAAATAGGTTGGACTCTCTCCACCACCCATTAGTGAAGCCCGTGGTACACTCGAGGGTTACTGTTGGTTCATGCTGTTGGCCTGAATCTGCAAACAAAACAAGAGAGGCCACATAAATTTTCTGATTGGCTGGGAAAAAAAATTGGATACAGCCTCTCTCGAGGTGTATAAATAGAAAGTATTTTCAACCCCTCACTTTGAGAGTGGAGCTTCTCAAGGCACGTGAAAATGCAGAGAGTCACAGCAGTCATCCTTGTGGTTGTGATCTCCAGTGGTAAGATAGATGAATTTCAGTAAACATCACTCATTGTAAGATGCTTTATTTTCTTTTTATATGTATATATGTATTTTTATATGTTCTATGTATCTGTAGAGGTTTAGGAGCTGGTTTGTTCTCTGCTGTTTTCTGCTTTTGAAATTAACCCCTCTCCCCTTGCACAGAAACCTCTGTGGGAAAATCCTGTTTAGATATGGTGGAGAGTTGTGGGAAAAAATGCTGTTGGAGTAATAATGTTGATGGAATAAGAAAGAATCAGCTGAGGCACATGGATTGCTAAGAGCATGAGTGTTTTCTTGAAAGCTTTCTCCTTAGAGATCAGCCTGCTGAGCATCAAGTGTTCCCAGAGATGTTTCTGTGTTCGAAGTCACCTTTGATTTCTCAAAGAAGATGCAATACACTAAAACAAACGAAGACTACCTAGAACAAAGGGCTCTTTCACTCGAGGAAGGCATCAGAAGTTTCCTGCACCCTCTTAGCACCAAGAGGTGTGAGATACTCCCAGAGCCCAACTGGGCTTGGTGCCTCCTGACCTGGTCATGAATGAACCTCAGCTCCCTGCTGTGTGCTAGAGCAGCCCCATCCTCCTTAAAGCATCCTGTGGGAACCCCTAATAATTTTTTTTTGAGGGGGGGGTGGTGTAGCAGGGCTGTTAGAGCCCCCAAGTCATAGGTTGCCTTTCCCAGATCTCTCCTGTAAATGTCTTCTCTCTCTCAGATATTGCTGGGGTGTAGGATTAGGGTTTTGAAAGAGAAATATTTCATGTATAAATATAGATCATTGAGAGGCAGAAGTGCAGTTAGTGACAGGGAGATGACAGTTTCTGGTTTTGACTGGATTCCAGTTAAGGACTTGGTGGGTCTCTCAGCCCCATTTTTACAGTTTACTATCCCAAGGTCCTGGGTGGCTCAGGTCACTTTCCAGGCAGAGATCCCGTAGCTCCAGCCCCATGTGTGTGACTGCAGCACATCACCTCTGCCCCGGGGCAGTGGGAGAGGAGTGGGTCACTCCATGACATCCCCTCCAGATCGAATAGCTCTGCATTTTTGCCTTGGAGGTGCTGCTTTACCCTCAGAAAAAAAAAAAATAGAAAGCATAACAAACAAACAAACGTTTCACTGCAGCTCAGAAATCATCTTGCATCAAAAGATGAACAACTTCCCAGTTCCCTGAAGTCTGATCCATGGTTACAGCAAAGTCCAAAGGGACCTTGATGCTGCTTAAACAACACGAGCTGGGAAATCCCCTTTTCTAGCTTGTGGGTTTGATCTTCTGTTCTTCTTGTCTTTTCCAGCTACTGCAGCAGAATGGGGGAAAATCTGCTCAAGTCAACCTGCAAACCAGATCAGAGGCTGTGACAGCCATGGCTGTGGCGGATACAACCACCCCAGGTCCTGCCCTGGCATCACAGGAGATGCTTAAAACTTTCTTAATACAGAGATAAGAATGGAAAATGGGCAGGAGGAGGGATTCTAGCTGGCAAGGCCCTGTGGGCTAACCCACCTTTACTTCTTCTTCAGAGGAGGAGGGAGGAAGCACCGGGGGGTGGACGTGGTGTGCCCGGACGGGTCAGACGTGTACGCGCCCTTCACGGGGACCATCGACAAACAGGCCAAGCCCTATGGAAACGGCAACGCCATCGACAACGGAGTCCAGCTCTCAGGATCAGGTACCAGAGCTGAGAGATGTGTGTCTCTCAAAGCCTAGATTGGTGTAGAGAGCTTTAAACTGAGCCAAAAGTTGTGAACCCAACCCGAACTGGGGTGTGCTTGCATGGCAGTAGAAGTGGGCACTGTGACTTCGAGGTCTGGGTTCAGTTACTGCCTGAAAAGGGATTGAAATTACAATATTTCACTGCTGTTAAAAAAGTCAGAGGGTGAGGCTGGTCCCTTTGCACATTTTGAGCAATTCAAGGAACAGCCACTGACTTGCTCATGCTGTTTTACCCATCTTGACCCCCTTCTCCACCCTCCTCTGTGCTATTTCTTCTCCTATTCTCCCTTCTTGAGGCTATGAGAGCATCACAGCCTTTCCTGGAACTTCTGCAGCTGAATCTCTTCTAATGTTGTCACCATTTGTATTTGCTACTGAACATTATCACTTTACCATGCTTTTAAAGCATTTCATAGGAGCAAGAGTTCCCCCCTCTTCTCTCTCCCCTGCTAACAGGATTCTGCATCAAGATGTTCTACATCAAACCCATCAAGTACAGAGGCCCCATCAAGAAGGGAGAGAAAATCGGTGTCCTGCTGCCCATGCAAACAGTCTACAGAGGAATCACATCCCATGTCCATATCCAGAACTGTGACTTAACAGATCCCACTCCCAACCTGTGAATGAGCAGCCACACACCAGGGCAAAGCCTTCAGCCTTCCTCTTGTGTAGTCATTAAACCACTTGGGTGTAGGTAGTCGCCTTAGTACAGTGGAAGCCACTGAGCCTCAAAGAGTTGTCCCACCTGATGCTGGTGGTGGCCTGAACATAACCAGACTCAGAGTGAGGTATAGCACATGCTTTAAGCTGGTATCACACCCTGCATGTGGGATGAAGGCTGAAGCAGCGAGGGGCTGGGAGGTGCTGGGTGCTCGATGCGCGGTAGCACGGCAGAGAGCCACACTGCAGCTCGCTCATCTTGGACAGCTTGGTCCTCTCTGCAGCCAAACATGAAGATTTCCTCACAAAGCCAGAAATATCACTTTTGCTTGCATATGGAAAATCACATTATTAAAGGGCTGCTTCACTACAAATTGCTTTGGATTTCTTTGGTGCTGTCACAGAGTTTGGGCTGGGTTCGGTTTTGGCAATGCAGCTGGTGGGGGGGAGTTGAACCTGTATAAAGCTGAAACCCGAATCTTTCCCCAGGGCCCATGACCAAAAACCATAAAACAACACTAATGAAGTAACTCATTCCTTTTCCCCAGACTCCTGCTGCAGAATTGCCTTGGCACAGCCAGGTTTCTTCTAGTCCAAGTGAGGCATTTCTTTCCATTAGTAAATCGGCTGAAGCCTTTCCAGGGACAAGAAGCTCTTGTTAACAGGACAGGGCTTTTCAGGCCAAGGCTACCAACATGCTACTGGGGGGCTGGAGGTGAAGCACTCTGCAAGTGCTGCAGCCTCTGATAAGCAGAGAAGCTGCTTCACTGGGAGTTGCATATGTCCTGACAGCAGATTTGGTTTTTTCTAAGTACAGAAAGATGTTTGTTATCCTGCTGTAGTGAAGTGCTTAACCCACTGTGTCCTGTTCACCTTCCCCAGGAACCACTTTAACCTTGCTATAAATGAAGCAGCAGCATGTCCATGTAAACATAGCAACCAGGCACTGATGGCAAGTCAATCCAACTGAGCTTTCTGTGGAAAAATATACCAAAATATACCTTATACCAAAAGCAGAAACTTTTCCACAGAAGTTCCCAGGGTTTTCTGGTTTTGAACAACAGATTTTTAGTTTTTGTTATGAAGTTGGCTGCCTGCAGAAAGGAAATGCTTCCACTGAAGTTTTGCTTGTTTAAAATCCCAGGTTTTAACACAGTTATCAACTTCTCACATTTGAAAAGGGATGGTCCCAATCAAGCCCCTACTTCTACATGCAAAGCCTGAAAGATTGAGCTGACCTTGTTGACTGAGCAGGGCATCGAGCCTCCAGCCTTCAGGGACTCTACTGCCAAATTAATACTTAATTTTACACCTTTTATGGCCAAGAAGACACAACCTGACAATTTGTTTTTCCCAGCAAAGACAGGTAAGCTCTTCCCTGGGTCACAAATATCTCCTTCCCCCTCCCTCAGCTGTCACACACGTCAGGAACCTGATAACCAGGATGGAAGGTCCCATCACCGACCTTTAAACACAGCACACAGCTACCACAGGGCCCTGGGAGACACATGGACACCCAAGCAAGCTGAGGTTTCCCAGCCTGATACCATTTGAGAGATCAGGAATGAGCTGTCATTTAATGTGAGTCTTTCCCAGCAGTGCAGGGACATGCAGTGCTTTGGTGCAGGGATGAGGGATGTTCTGGAGGTACCTGAGAGAGGTAGAGGGAAAATGCTAAAAATTCCTGGTTTAGCTGGGGCTGTATTGCAGTAGCAGAGAAGAAAAAGTAATTATCACTTTTTATTTTATGTTACTGAGCAGTTGGGGCAAACCATGTAAATCCAGCTTTATCTTTCCAGTCTAGTAAAAGGACTGGCTGTAGAAGAAGGGAAAGTGCATTTTGTAGCTGACTCTGGGAAGGAAATAGAGTCTGTAAAATACCAAGTTCTAGGAATATTCCAGGTGAGGGGAAAAGCTGCTGGGGAAGTAATGGGGGCAACTAGTTTTTCAGGAAGGAGTTGCAGACTCAGGCCATGCCAAACTGGTTTCTCTCCTGCCCCAGTTCCCCAGGGATTCTTTTCCTTGCTGTCCCTTTTGGTTTATAAGTTTGTACCACAGCTTCCCAGACAAAGCAGTAAGCTGAGATCCCAAACTGAAAGTCCTACCTGCCTAAGGCTGCAACCCAAACCTGCACTGTTCCCTTCTGTTTCATAGAGCATTAAAGGCATTTTGGGGGATTCAGCCTGAGCTTTGTCCTTCCCACAGGGCAGGACATCAATAGCAAAAAGATTTGGTGTTCCTCCATCCTCCTCATTAAACCCTGCCTAACTCAGGCCAAGGAATCACACTAAAAAGGCAAAAGAAACTCCATGTGGAGACTTCAATCAGCCCTGTGCATCTCCAGTTCATGCTTAGCAAAGGAGGAGGGCAGCATGCTGACATCTCCCACAGCCTGCTATCTACTCACAAGATGCCCAGCAGAGCCTCCTGGCTGCTCAGCTGGCACAAGCTGCTGAGCTTCCAGCCCCACTGCAAGATGAGCTGTGTGCATGCAGCTTAATTAATCATGGTGGCAGAACTCCTCGTATTTCAGCCTTGCCAAACGATCAGAACCCTGAATAAATATCGAGTGCAAGTTGGTTTACACTGTGTCAGCTTGATTTTCACCATGAGGGCCTGTGCTGCTAAAGCCTGTGCTGCTAATTGCATGAGTAAATTCTTCCACAGTTGAGTTTTGCATCATTATTTGATTTATAATGATCAGTGCAAAGGATATTATTTTTCAGAGAAACAGCTTTTAAGGTTCTTTAATAACATATTGCATGCTGATCAGCCAGGAGGCCGGTGCTCAGCTGACTTGTTCCTACACCAAGCACACCAGCTAGCCAAGGAGAAAGTCAATTGTTCTGTAAAATACACCTAGAAACAGGATTAACCTTTTCAGTGACCTGCTAACAAGCCTGGCAAACCTACTGTTATGATACTGAAACATCACCAAGAAAATAGATGTGCAGCTCTCATTTATCCAGTTCACTGGGGCTGGAGCCCCCACAGGGCTTGCAAAGGAGGAGGAGGACTTTATGGAGCAGATCATTAGGTTTTTTGGATGTTGGTTGAATCCCACCAAGCTGAAACATGTGTAAAGCAAACGAGGGAGAAACCAGCCCTCACTTGTGGATAACAGAGGATGGCAGCATGGCTGGAAGGAAAATGTGAGCCTTGTCTGGGGGGTTGAATACACCCTGGCTCTGGCTTTGGCCAATGTTTCTGCTTGGAGAACGTTGTCCAGGTGTGTCTCTTCTGGTTTTCCTTCCTCCAAAAATCCTTATTCCATCTTTTTACCCATTTTCTCATCAAGAGATAATGCTAAGATGCTAAGTGTGTTAGGAGGGATCAGTCTGACCTTTGCAAGGTTCACAGTCACACATAGGTCAGGTACCACCGCCCCAGTAACCAGCAGTGACCCTCCTTCACACTACCTGACTTACACAGCAGTCACAGGAGCAGGAGGATTTCTCCTGGGCAGCACCAGGCTTAACTTCACTCATGACCTGCCTGTTGATCACTCCACAAGATGCCCTTGAAGTGGCTTAGATACCCAGGGAGCTACCACTGACACAGCAGGGCAAACCCAGTGGGTTCACTTAGTTCATGCAAGAAAAGAAGCTGGAATTTCCCCAGCGAGCCCAGGGCTCCCGGTGGGCTCCTCAGAGCCCTGCTGCTGGCTCTGCTCTCTCCCCTTGTCCTCAGGGAAGGAAATGGTGCAAGGGCAGCTCCAGGGCGCTGTGCAACCCCCTGCCGGGGGTTCGTGTCCTTGGGGGCCTGTGTGCTAAGTCTGTCACAACCCCACCTGCCAACGGCCACACAAACGCCTCCTCCGTTGCCCAACGCTCCCAGCAGCTTTGGTTTGGAGCTTCCTGAGGCCCATACACACAAGGGGAGAGAGCTGCACCTCCCAGCTCACCAAGGAGAGGTGGGAATGCACCTGGGTATCCCAACTGGGGTAAATACTGTAGAAAATGTTATTTTGATGTGCTTCAGAAAGAACAGAGCAGGATACAACACTGTTAAGATGTCTTATGGAGAAAATACAACACACATACACAGCTATGAGCAATTTGGGGTCAGCTCTGGGATATAAATGAGACTTAAAGAGCTTAGAGCTGCTTTACCAAACACCAGACTGCAAAACAGAACTTGGAGAAAAGCTTCTCCAGGGTCTGTGCACCCGTGTGTATTCACAACTACCACCTTGCTGGCTTTACACCTAGAAAGGCTTTGTAGATTGGATTGAGGTGATGGAATTCCTCCTTGGGTAAAAGAACAAGCTTGTGAGTTCACAGAAATCTCTAAAAACCATTAGCTTTTCAAGGGATGTCTGCCCCAGGTAAAACTTGTATTTAAATTCAAAATACTAAGATATTCAAAACACTACTAGTGCAAAGAGACAGGAGGAAAGTGGGAATATTGTGTTGAGAGAACATCACTGCAGAAACCCCACAACTGGAAACAGCCAAGCATCACCCAAATAAAGTCTTTATGTTTAAATGACTTTGTGTCCAGTAGGAAACAAGCTTGCTGCAGCTAGTGTGAAGCTACTCCAGCCTGGGAGTACTTTGTGTGACCTAATCTAAGCAGCATACCCAAATCCTGAAAACCCACAAAGGGTGTTTTATACTAGTGCTTTGTATCATTTATAAGCCTAAGCTCCATTATAATGAGCAAATTACAACCAAAAGCCCCATCAGAATTAGGCTGGGGGGACATAACATTTATAGAAATATTCATTTGGTGGCTACAAGTATGAAAACAGCCAGGTTTTTTCTGGCAGAAGGCAGGAAGAAAGCAGCAGGGGTAACATCAGCAAAGCCACTTGTAATAACCCCAGGGAGGGCTAAAAAATTGTTTGGGGGTTAAATATTGGCTATAAAAAAAAAAAAGCTTGGAACCACAAGTGAAAAATTTATCCCCAGCTGCTTGTTCTGCAGAGATTTTCAGAAAGAATGATGTGCAGATGCTCTTTGCAAGCTACAAGTGTGGCAGAGGCATCTGTTTATTCTCTAAAACTCGCAGGACCTCCCCTTGGAATATCAGATAGTTTATGTGAAACCTCCATGACTCGTTTTAATTTCACATTAACTAAGAAATGCTCATAAAGAAAAGCTCAATGCTTTCCTGTTAGTGCAGAAAACTAAATGAGAGGAACAACTAAGAGACACACTAACCAGGCTGCTGAACAGCAGAGAAACAGAAATTAAGCAAATGCTAAATGAATTATTATAAAATCTAGTTTTATTCTTTAATTTCATGTCAGTTATGCCATGCAGTTTAGGTTTGCAACTGCTTGTTTCAGAAGTTGAAAATGTTTAGGAAGAATTTTGTTATAAAAAACTAGGGCTTTGGTGAAAAGACTTCACATATTTAAGTGAAGACTATGTAATAACTTCAACTGAACAGGAGAAAAAAAAACAACCATAACCTGCTTCCATGCAAAAGCATCCCCATTTCTTAGCCTGAGTGAATACTCATGCTGCAGCAAATATTACACCTTCATGTGTGCTCTGTCACTGTTAGAAATCTCTAATGGGAACATAGTCCTGGGGAGGCATGAAGCACTGGAACCTGCAGTGAGGGACAAACTGGGTACAGACACTGGAAAGTTTTACCTGTATTTCCCTCCAACTCAATTCCTCTGGACCATGTTAGTGGTTGCCACCATTTCTTGAGTGTTCCCTTGCTTCACAAGGAAGAAAAGATGTTAAGAAACAGTTCAACCAGAGCTTCCTGAAATGTGGGATCTCCATCTGTTACTGTGTGCCAAGAGACCAACTATTTATCCATCTTTCCCAACCACCTCTAGCAACTGTTGGAGTTTGTAGACATCCTTAATACCTAATATGGCAACACTGTCCATCGTGAGCTGTAACACTTTGCTCATGATTGATTGGTCCAGACATAAGACCAGAGCTTTCAAAACCACATAAATACCCCAGGCAGCTGCTGTTCAGTGTCTTTGATTCAGTCAAAGAACACTGGTGAACTAGCCACAAGATGCCAGCTCTCAGCCTGGTGGCTCTGGTCAGCTTGGTGTCCACTGGTGAGTTGAGATCGCTGTAGTGCTGTTGGCCTTGACTGGGTTTAGGCAAATACTTGTGAGTTATTGGCATTTGCTCCAACATAAATAATGCTATGTTTTTTCAGTCTAGTTTGATGAAGAATCATGGTAATGTGAATAATTATGACTATTATAAAATAAGGAATTGAGTGTGCATTTAGAGGTGTAGTGAAATTTGAAAACAGTTTGACTTATTTCATAAATTAGTATTAAAAATAGTCACTGCTTTGCTTTTAAGTGTAGCTTAAAATAAGACCTCTGCAAAAAGGATCAAATCTATACAACAGATTGTACAATGTTCTTTTACCTACAGTTTCTGAAATTATAAACACATTCTGCATAGTATTTGAGAAAAAAACCTCTCTTCTGTAGCATTGAAGTCATTTCTTCTGCTTTAAACACCCAATTTCTCACCCTAACTCCTTCTGCTGCACCACACCGAGAGCACAGTTGACTTTTCCCCATTTCCTTCTTTTGCCTGTGAAGTCTTTGCCAAGCAGTGGGAGGTGCACCCCCCTCAACAGCAGCACAGACACTGGGCACCCATCTGCAGTGGGAATCCCAGCAACAAAATCCGTGGCTGTGACAGATACGGCTGTGGCTACTTCGGCGCTGACAGGTAACACAGCGGGGCACCAGGGGGCTGGAGCAGTAGGGTTTGCTGTTACTTTCCTAGATAAAATGGTCACACAGAAGGAAAAAAAGAGTAGAGTTTAACCAGGGCTGACACCTAGAATGAGAGGAGGCTGTTGCCTGCAGGACCTCTTACTCATTTGTGGGATGTTAATTGGCAATTTCGAAGTGTGGTAATAGCCCTGGTGTGTGGGTGAAGAAGCAAAATGAATTAGCAACCACAGTAGTAAGAGCCATGGGAAGTCTTTCAAGGATTTGGGTCATTTATTCTCCTTGCTTATAGACCAGATATTTAACTAACATTCAGCAACAGCTTATAGGAGATAAATACATCGATTCACACACTCTAAAGGTCTACCAGCATCGCTGCCTTTAAGTAGGCAGCTCATAACGAGACAAGTTTCAGATATCACGCTGTGATGATCTGTCTGGACATCACATTAAGCCTGGCAGAGCTCTCTAAATCCATCTTTCTGTTTTCAGGCAGAGTGGTAAAGGAAAGCACACTGGTGTGGATGTCATCTGTGCTGATGGAGCCACAGTGTACGCTCCTTTCAGTGGCCAGCTCTCCGGACCCATTCGATTCTTCCACAATGGAAATGCCATTGATGATGGAGTCCAAATCAGGGGATCAGGCAAGTAATTAGCAGATAACTCTAGGATATATACACAAGTGATCATTGTAATCACTTGAGTAAGGTTTCTGTGGCTCTTCAAGGAATGCATTGATTAACCTTAGACCCTCCCTAGTTCCTACAGGGAAGCACAAACACACTGCTGCTCCAAAATATGGGAATCCAGCATTAGCAGGATGTAGTCCTATTTTTATGCTTTTCTTGGAGGGGAGGGAAGAAAGTGGTTGAACAACAGGTAGCAGGAAAACAACAACCCCAAATTTAAATTATTTAAAAAAAAAAAGGAAACAGTAAAATTAAAGTGACAGAAATATGCCCTTGGTTTTGCTGAGAGGATGTTTTCCTGTTCCTATTTTCCAACTTCCTCTTTTCCACAGCAAATCAAGCAGTTTTGACTTTGGGATTGTTGGTACCTTGACTATGGTTTCTGCTTCATCACTGGAGTCCCCAGTAAGAGACTGGCCCGGAAGGTTTCTTGCTCACCCCAAGAACAGATGAAGCTGATGTTTCCTGACCTTGCTTCCTCCCCCATCTCTTTCAGGTTACTGTGTGAAGCTCGTCTGCATTCACCCCATCCGATACCACGGTCAAATCCAGAGAGGGCAACAGCTTGGGAGAATGCTACCAATGCAAAGAGTGTTTCCTGGCATTGTCTCCCATATCCATGTTGAGAACTGTGACCACTCCAACCCTACTGATCTACTCAGGCCTGGTAAAAAAACCCAAACCTCAGAATAAGTAGTATAATGAATGAAAAATAAGTTATTAGCTAATTGAAAATAAGGACAACAATATCAAATAGCAACAGTCCCTCTGTCTTGGGCTCTCCCTGACAGCAACATCTAAAGAGAAAAAATAGACATTATAAATATAGCCTAAGCCTGCAAGCAGTGTTACAGGAAGGACAATATATGAGCTGAGCAAGCTATAATTCTTGCTGCACTCCACCCCCATGACACAGCAGCATCAAGTCTCAGCAGTAAACAGACCTCTATCCTGTTTGCACCCTTTCAGCTACTGGAAATGTTTTCCATAAGGCATCATAGCAGACTTCTGGATGGTCCTTTGCAAATTTGGTAGTGCTGGAGAGGACTTGAGGAGTCCAGTAGCCTGGGCATAGAATGAGACACAAACCTGAGCCTTGTCCTGTCTCTCAGATTACACTCTAGGAACTGAGATACTCATTTTGAGGTTTTGTCCCTCAAGTATGTTCCTTATGTGAGATAACCTAATGTAGAAACATTACAACCCACTGTTAGGTGGACATTCCATTTAGAGTTCCTCAAGGACAAATTTTGTGGAGCAGACACCCCAGTATGCTCCTACCTAATCTGAGTTAAACATGGTACTTCCAAACACGTTGGAAGTACCATGTTTAACTCAGATTAGGAAGTACCATGGAAGTACCATGTTTGATGTGTGGTGTTTCTGTATTTCAAAGATGTTCCACCCTCATTACCACAACAAGACAGCCAGTGGGGAATCGTGTGCTCGGGGAACCCGACCAACGAGATAAGAGGCTGTGACAGATACGGCTGCGGATACTACGGGGCTCCAAGGTACTGCAAGCAGAACACAGAACACAGCAGGGTTTGCTGCTGCTCCCCACGGACCAAGCTGAACTCTGTTTGAGCCATTTAAGAATTATAGCTTTGGAGGTTTAGGGTGGACATGAGGCAATATTTTCACTACAGGGGTAAAGCAGCACAGGTTGCCCACGGTGCTGATAGACCCTCTGTGCTCAGGGAGTATTCTCACTCAGACTAAGCTGTGCTGAACCCAACCTGTTGTTGGGTACAGCCCCGACTTGAGTGAAAGGTTGGACTTGATGTCCTCCTCAGGTACCAGCCAACAGCAGTCCTGTGACTCTACAGGCTTGGAAAAATGGCTTTTGTTTTCCTACAATTTGCAAAACTGCAACCACAACAGATCATCAGCCTCTCACAGCATTACATCACCTACAGCAAAGCACTTTTAGCAGCCAATTGTGTCAGCACCACCTCAGTACAAACAACCCGTCCCCACCTCCTGCAGTGCACCAGCTGATGGCTCTGTTAGGCCTGACAAGAGGCTTCTCTAATTACCTGCTTGCTTGCAGACAAAACGGCAAAGGGAAGCACTCTGGTGTGGATGTCATCTGTGCTGACGGCGCGACCGTGTACGCTCCCTTCTCCGGCCAGCTCTCTGGACCCATTAAATTCTTCCACAACGGGAATGCCATCGATGATGGAGTCCAAATCAGCGGATCAGGTAAAAAAAAAACAAAGTTACTTTTCATTTAACGTGTGTATTGAGATACTACAGGCTGTATTACCTTGCAGACAGCCAGGTAATTAAGCAAGGTACAAGTTTTGAAATACCATCTCTTCTATCCACTTCCATACTGAACCTTTTGCTCCTATGTTAGAACACACACAAAGTGGGTTCTGTGGAATGTTTTCAAACTTTATACTAAAGCAGAAATTCCCATCTTCTCCCTGTCTCCCACCTTCCAAGCCAACAACTCCAACCATGATCTCTTTTACCACCACAGTGTCTTTGCTATTTCAGTATTCTCACAGTATTCTCAGCAGAAAGGAAGAGACAGAAAACATCACTTTTTCTGTAATATAGTACAGAAGAACAAATATTACATCAGTCATTTTATGTTTTCCCTCCTTTTTTTTTCCCCCCCACCAGGTTTCTGTGTAAAACTACTCTGCATCCACCCCGTCAGATACAGCGGTAGAATTTCTAAGGGACAAGTCCTTGGGAGAATGTTGCCAATGCAAAGAGTGTTTCCTGGGATCACATCTCACATTCATGTCGAGAATTGCAATCACTCAGACCCTACTGGCAATCTTGAAAGGGGGAAGGGACAAAGAGAATGAAATGGAAATGCAGTAACTTCCAAATAAACTCATCTCAGCATCCAAAAGTTGTTTTTAATTCTCAAGTACAACAGTAGTTCATATGAAACTGACTCCATACTTTGAGCCTTACATAACACTAATGTATGTAACATACATAACATTAATGTATGTCTCAGGTACCAATCAGGTACTGTGTTTTTAAGTGCCTGTAATTGTTGCAAACATTGTATCTTAGGCTAATTGATGAAATTTACTACACCTCTGCAAACGGGATTAAGACATTGAAGAAACCTGAACTGAGGATAGAGGGAAACTTATTGAAACACTACAAGGCATAAAAGATGTTTGGAGTTGTCATGTCAGAGCCGGTGCCTGTATTACATGACAAAAGAGACTCCACACAACGAGGAGGAAAAAAAAAAAAAAAAAGAGTTTTGTTCGAATTTACTAGAGGCTGGATCACTAGGAATGCCTTCTGGGGGAGCCTGAGAAATCAGTGAGCACGACAGCTAGCTCACCCCCTCCTGTGGCAGCAAGGGCGCACTGCCTTAGCGTCACACTGTCACCTGTTCTGTAACCCTAAAATCCCCTTAGTTCATCAGGGGTGAACTCTGTCTTGATTTTGAGGGGTTTGTTTACTCCGATGATGTGTACTATTTGCTTTCACGTTTTAGAGCTGGCCTTTCAGAAAGCCTCTAGAAGGCAGTAAAACTGGGAAATACTGATATAAAAGTTTGCCTTACCCAGGACAAGCAGAGCTCTGAGACACCGGCTGCTGAAGGGCAGGAGGGATTAGCACAGCAATCTGCGTGTGCGGGCCAAGGGCAGCACGCTCCGCTGCAGGCTCAGGAGGGCCCTCTGCAGCTGCAGGCTCAGGAGGGCCCGCTGCACAAGGGAGGGAACCACCAAAGCTGCTTCAGCCAGGGCAGCATCTTGACAGGCACATTCCCTGTCCCCAAAGCACATCCCATAGCACCAACACTGGACTCATCTAACGTTATAACCATAAAATTCAGCATTAATGTCAGGTGTTACTTTTCAATTAGAAGTAGCTTCCTGTGCTACCAGTAAAGAACCAGTGTTTTACATTAAGACTAATTTTAGTTATACACTCAAGTTCAATTGGTCTTACTTGTTAAGATCAGTTAGCAGAGCAAATTCACATCAGTGAGTGTAGGGACAACATTCACAGCAGCATTTAAGTTTCCTCCTGTGTTTCTCTATAGAGAGAAACCAAGTGTTTGATACTTATGAATTCTGTTTCACTGCATGGAGACACACACAGGACCCAAGAACTCTACCAACCACCTATGGCACGTGGCCACAGTCCATTTGAGTTTCAGCATTGTCAAGAAACCTGAAGTTTGAGGCATGCACATGAAATGCAGTGACTAATTCACTACAGCCCAGCAGTTAAACACTTCTGCTGCCTCTCCCTGGGTCTGTCAAGCCTGTGTTTCTAAGAGGACTGAACCTTGCCTAACAGGACATGGTGCAACAGATGGGTAAGTCTAGTGTCAGTGCATGGATTAGATCACTTCATTGTGTTTACATTCAGAGCCAGCCACACATCTTAGGCCAAACACTGTTTAGAAATAGTTGAGTTTTTTAAACAAAAGACAATCATAATCCCCTTGACTACGGAAGCAAGTGCTTGGGTAACAGGTGCTAGTAACCAGTCAGATCACAGAATTGTTAAGGCTGGAAATGACCCCTAAGATCATCCAGTCCAACCATTAACCCACCGCCACCAAGTCTACCCTTAGACCATGTCCTCAAGCACTGCATCCACCCGTCTGTTAAACACCTCAAGAGATGGGGACTCAACCCCCTCCCTGGGCAGCCTGTTCCAATGCTTGAGGACTCTCTCAGTACAGAAGTTCTTCCTAAGATCCAAACTAAATTTTCCCTGGCGCAACTTGAGGCCATTACCTCAAGTTCTGTCGCCTGTTACTGGGGAGAAGAGACCAACCCCCACCTCACTGCAACCTCCTCTCAGGGAGTTGTAGAGAGCAATAAGGTCTCCCCTCAGTCTCCTCTTCTCCAAACTAAACACCCCCAGCTCCCTCAGCCTCCTCGTAGGGCCTGTTCTCCAGACCCTTCCCCAGCTCCCTCAGCCTCNCCCTGGTCCTGCTGGCCACACCGTTCCTGATCCAAGCCAGGATGCCATTGGCCCTCTTGGCCACCTGGGCACACTGCTGGCTCATGTTTAGGTGGCTGTCTTAACTGTGTGACAGGCAATAATGCATCACAATTCTGATGGGTAGTATATCTTATCTTAAATCCTTTACCTTGCAACTGGGAACAAGTCTGTCCGAAACAGTGATGGGTTAACCCTTTCGTTGTTATTTTGGCCATGAAGTAGAGGTGTGGAAGAAAATGACATTTTAACTGATGTGACAACTACAAGCAGCAAATCAAATGCAGATTTCTTATTATAAATAGGAAGACAGAAACACAGCATGAAAATAGTTACAGCAAAATTTATATACAATGCATTTCAGTTTACATGTCTCAAAAGTCAACACAAAAAATACATACTCTAATTCACATCAACTCATCATTCCTTCCCTCTTTAAACAAAACGTAGTAAAATAACATCATCTTCTTCAAAAAACCAATTTATACAACAAGTATGAAACAGTCCTGAATTAAAAACTTCAGGATCATCTCCAGCAACCCTTACTCTAGGAATTGGAGCTTACAGTACAACTCTGTGGTACCAGCAAGATTGCTACAGGCCATTTCGGCCCCTGACTGGCAAATAACTTCAGTGCTCTAAATCCTTGATTCCAGATGGAAAGTGACCAAACACAACTGTGTGCCACTTGATCCTTCCTCCTCCCTAGCCACTTGATCAAGATCCTCCTTATCTCTTAATAATGAACAGCATTCAAACATCAATCTTTGTAATAAAAAACCTGAACTCTCCCAAAACCAGATGCTATTCCCTAAACTCTGTCAGTCTCCAAAGTGCTTTGTCATTCAGCCAAGCAATCTAGACCCAAACTTTTAAATTAATTGATTTTAACAAGGTCCTTTTCCACCTATTTAATGCACAAGACAGAAAAACAATATACTGTACAATGCAGTCTCTACTGTTTAGTTAATCTGACAAAATTATTTAAAGTGCAATTTAAAACTGTAGTTTATTTGTAAGTATCAGCTTATTTACTGTGACATTTTAATATACTGGCATGAGTTCAAGCTAGATTATATGAGTAACCTGGGCTAGTGTGAAGTATTTTAATGTACAAGCTTTTACATTTAGCACATTCATATTTTAAAGAATAGCTGCATAAAACATCATGACAAATAACACTGAACTCCAAGTTGCATCCAGCTTCCCTTAAGGATAGATTTGCTCAAGGAAGAGGATTTCTCTAGTCCTCTTCTGACCACATCAGAAAGACTAAACATGAAAAGACATTAAAAAACCCAGCCAGCTTTAACGTGAATGGAACATTTACCGAAGCCCAGAAAAG
Source organism: Heliornis fulica (assembly GCA_013399135.1). Classification (NCBI taxonomy): domain Eukaryota; kingdom Metazoa; phylum Chordata; class Aves; order Gruiformes; family Heliornithidae; genus Heliornis; species Heliornis fulica. Next base: position 229,916 of record VXBZ01009747.1, read on the forward strand.
CCCAAGTTCACTGAAGTTTGAAGCACCTGTAAACCACAGACATACTGTCAGAAGTGTTAAGCACACAATCAATTTTCTATTTCAGTACACCATTGGCATTCTAGAATGCTTTGCTGTTAAACTGCTGGAGGTTCTCAAGGTAGAAAAACTCAAATCTGGAAATAATTTTTCACATTTCAGTTTTAAATTCTTTATTTGCATAGAAAGCAACACCCTGATTCCACCATTCTGTCCACAAGTGTGGAGAATTTACCATGTTGGCATCATATCAGGAAACCACATTCTTCCAAGGTGTTTGGAGACTTCCAAATGAAGTCGATCTAAGCTATAATCGTTATCTGGAATTAGTACCTCCTCCATTATAGACAGCTGGGTCAGCCTGCCCCCACACATCTTCACAAATTCAATAAAACCTCTGCAAGTTACTTCACATTCACCAAGTCCCATGGCTGTCAAGTTCTTACAGCGCTCTGCAATTCGAATGAGTTCATCATCCAGAGGCTGCAGTCCGTTAGCACACACCACCAGCTCAATTAACCGCGGGCAATTCATGCCAATACGACCCAACATTGCTTTGCTCACTGCACGACCAAAGTAAAGGTGTGTCACAGGGGTTTCCTCTCTGAAGAAAGCATCAAATTCTTCTTCATATAAGAAGAAATACATCACAATGTTGACTTTGGGGGAGTGTTTAACCAGAGCATCCCAGCTTTGTTTTTTAATAGTGTGGAATTCAACTTGTCCGGGGTTTTCACTCACAACATCTATGCGAAGGTGTTCGAGGTCAACGTGTTTTTCACTTGAAAGAGCCAGCAATAGTTCATCACTTAGTATGTAGTAATTCAAAGCCAGCTCCTTAAGTCCATGACACTGGTCAGCAACACAAAGAATTCCTGAGGAATAAAAGAAATTTCTCAGTAAAATGAAAAGTGAATATAAGCCCAAGCAAGTACTAATTCTACTGGCTTGAGTCTTCTTGCCTATATCTAAAACCCAGGATATACAATAAAGTTCTCGATACAATAAAGTTCTAGATAGTTCTTTTTTTATTTTTTTACTGTAAGAGTGGTGGAGCACTGGAACAGGTTGCCCAGGGAGGTTGTGGATGCCCCATCCCTGGAGACGTTCAAGGCCAGGTTGGATGAGGCCCTGAGCAACCTGATCTAGTTGGGGGTGTCCCTGCTTCTTGCAGGGGGTTGGACTAGATGACCTCTGGGAGTCCCTTCCAACCCTGATCATTCTATGATTCTATACCTGCACCCTTTTATGGTGCTTTAGCCATGAACACTTAGCAGCTAGTAATCAAGTCTAATTACATTTATCTTCAATCTACATCTTCCTCTTTGCCCTTTCCCATGCAGAACTTCCTCAACTCTGAAGAGGCAACTGAAACCAGGTATGATTCAGCTGAAGTTGCCACTGTTCCCCTCCCTAATAACATTCTCTTCAGCATTTAAGCATTCTGTTTAAATTACTCCAGCAACTTTGTTTAAGAGCTATGCTAAAACAGACCCTTCTCTGAATTAAGGCACAAATGAAACAGACTCTCAGTCTCACATTACTAGTTTCTGAAATTTGTATACAGTACATGTTGCCTGGTTTTGGTTGTTTTTTTTTTTTTTTAATATAATTATCAAATATCAGCAGTTTTCCTCAGGAAGTCAAACTAGCAGCACCTTGCAAAACAGTTACTGACAAATGTGTTCATGTCCAACGATTGATTTTCCTCAAGGCATATCACCAGAGGTACTGAATCAGCTGAAAATATAAAAGAATCCTTGGAATTCTAGAAGATGTAGTCAAGTGAGAAGCACCTGCAGCTTCATTAATCCAACTCATTTGGTAACACAAACATTATTCTTCTACCCGTTCCAACTGTCTAAAACTGGGTCAATAAATGCCTCTGTGAAGAGGCTCAGAAGAGAACTGAGTTCTAGGAATAACTTAAACTTTCAAACTAAGCCTTAACTATTGTTTTATAGTACTTTACTACTACTTTTCATATGTCCTCACTACTCACCAGCAGGTGATACATGAGGACAGCTGCTCATTTTTAGCAGTTTTAGAGTATCACTGTTGTTAGCAACAAGAACCTTCAAGGAAGGGTCATCAAGTGGTGTATCATCTATCTTGATTGATGATAATGACTTGGAGTTCACAAACACCACTGTCAGTGCTGAAGCAAAGTGGGCCTGTTAGGAGAAATTTGAGGAGGGGAAAAAAAAAATCTTATTAAGAAGCTAGGCCAATTTTCTGCATCTAAACCTCAGGTTTTGCATGCACATGAAGCATGAAAGTAATAAATTCCTAGGCATCTCCTTTCTTGTGTTTGAATGTGAATATAGGAAAGCTTTTCTTAAAAATAAGTTGCTGCATGAGACAAAAGTTAACTTTACACTCAGCAGTTCCCTCAGCCACTCTGATATATCTTTTCATTTTAATAAAACAGGGATAAGTGGACAGAAAAATGAGCTCAAGTACCCAGAACTTATATGCAGAAAGGGGAAATGGTATTTTATTTTCCAGAAAGTAACTCTGATCTACAGAGTAAAACAAAACAAAAAAAAACACACTTGCAAATATTTTAATGCTATTTTACAGCATGTGATCACTCTATCTTTTAATCTAAAAAAAAAAGAAACTCAACCCTTCTAAATGATTCTCCATTTGATACCACAAAGTATCAACACTACTTATTTAATTAATGTAATAATTGTTTAACTGTTTTCCCAATACTTACAGATGCCACAAATTAAAGATGTGCCAACATAGACCATTTAATCAAAATTACCATTAACTGAATAGCAATGCAATAAGAAAGCCAAGGAGGTTCAAGAGTGAATTAAGTGATTCATGTCATACTTTGTAGAACATTACCTTAGACACATTCATGAAGCTTGGTTTTGCTGTAGAAATCAAACCCAGTGTCTTGATGGAACAGTTCACCAACTGAGAGAGGATGTTACAGGCTGCTTCTGCTGATTCAGTACTGCTATCAACCTACAAAAGCAATTTAAAAATTAAGTCATTCCTCATTAGTGTTTATAGCACAGCATCAGATACCTAAGACTGCAAGTTCCACACCCACTCAGCTGTACTGCACCAGATCACATTTACCATAAGGAAAAAACACAACACTAATCAGACATTTCAAGACAAGGAAGAGTTCAGGAAAGTTACTATTAGAAAATTTTCCTGAGTATGACTGCTGGTTATTTCTAGTATGAACAGAGAACTTAAATCCAAGCCTCCTCTTCATATCTCACCTCATACCTTCCTAAACAACCACCATAAGCATTAGGGTTAATGACAGACAGTGGTGTACACACACCCTTTTTTGTAAGGACAATTCTAATGAACTGAAAGTTCATTATATTGAATTAAAATTCATTAATTTAAAGAAAAGCAATTCATTATAATCAGTTATATTAAGTGCAGAAGTTACCAGTATCTAGTAACTGATTATCCAGGAACTGCTGTGCAGCCAAATCATGGTCTCTCCAAATGAAGAGCTGCTACAGTTTGGGCAAAACAGGCTTCTCATTTTGATCCTAGCTTTAATGTCAACCCTTCCTTCTGCTTTTCCTTCACAGCTCAGAACTCTGACCTCCTCCAGGCAGAAGTGTCTGCTCAAAGTAAAGAAAACACCTGTATTTCCACTACCTATGATCTTCTCTGAAAGATTCAGAGTGAACTGTACCAAGCATTCAGCTGAGAAGTCTGAATGTATGCAATCTTGAGACTAAAACCCAGCCCACATTTAAATCAAGTTTACTGTTACTTAATTATGTCCTTATGTGTCCATCACCTGAATATACAGGCACAGCATCTTTCTCCCTTAGTCACACTTTTTCAAAGCAGGGTTCTGAAGTTTCAAAGCCATTCTTAAGCTATACAGCTCTATTCTGCAAGTAAATTACACACACAAGACATGCTTCCACGTGTATGAAAACTAGTTATCTGCACAGTAATAAGCTGAGTACTCAGACTGCCCTGATTCCCAGAAACTGTGTTCTGTATATTCTGAAAACCCAGAACTCAACCTTCAGCACCGTACTGCATGACGTTAGATCTCTCTTTGTAGAGATTAGATGGTAGGAAATGGAAGGAAACCACGTGCATGTGTGGAAAGAAGTAGCTGCAGCAGCTGTAATTCTAAAGACAAGATTTCCCACGTACAGTACTGAGCCAGCAGTCCCAGATAAGCTGCACACGTTACGCAGCTACGTGCCAAAAGCAGCCTCCATTCATCCAAGCTTTACCTTGAAGCTGACGTACTGCAGATGGTCAGCGTGCCTCTTGATAATCTGCTGAATGAGATCAGGATGTGTAGACTTTAGGTAAGACGTAGCTGGCTGGCTGAGTTCAAATTCAAATCTCCTCCAGAGGTCTGGGATATGAAAAATCTCATTCCACCTTCGACAAACAGAAGATGCCCTGGCTCTGTCTACTAAAGGCAGAAACTGAAAAACACGCAGAATAACGTGGTGTGGAAGGCTCTCCCAGTCCACTGAGGGTGGAGAGTCAGGTTCACCAGACACTGAGCCATATAAATAAGTTTTCTGTTTTTTGCTTTTCTGTGCTGTTTGAGGAGCTTCATTGCCAACCACAGCTCTCTGCCTAGCTCTCTTCATCATGAAAGTTTCAGGTGCTGGAACTAGCTGATGTGTTCGAACTGCAGAGCTTCCTGAAAGGTCTTGCATAGAGCACGTCTCTGGAACAGCACAGGAGGTTAGGGGAGGAAGGGAGAGAAGGCAGTGAAAACACAGTTAGTAAGATTTAAATATAGCATGTCACTATGAAAAAAGGTATGTGCATATGTCAGCATCCAGGGCACTGGCATTAGCATGTACCTTCTTTCTCGTTACCTTTTACTTTCTACAACTTGCAGCTCAGAGTCTATCGAGCACTTTCTATGAAAAAATGTATTTAACAGCAATTTAGTTTAGCAGTAGCAAATTATATATGCCTAAATTTAAGCTCAGCAGACAATTCAAGCTCCCATTTTGAAAAAATATAAACTCTGAAGAGATGAGTTCAGAAGAGTCGGATTCAAAAGCTTTGTCTGCCTCTGCTTTGTTCTGTTAGTTTTTGTTTTTTAAATTACACTAGACAGAGGAAAAAATGTTTGTACAACTAACAACAAAAAACTTCAGAGGCCACTTATCAAAACAGAGCAAAGCAAGTGAGGTACACATGCTGTTTTCCAGCAGGAGAAAAGGACAGTGACCCCAGAATACAGCAAACTGTGAATCTACTTCACGGAGGAGCGTTTGCCACGTGAGCCAGAGTTCAGAATGGAACAGCACAAGGAAAAGCTCTGCTTCTGTGTGCTGAAACAGTGCAAACAACTCCAGTCCAATCTAGACCCCAGTGCTGTTGTTCAGGCAGTTCTCAACAAATGTCTTCACTGTTTCAAATGACACTTCATATTACAGTGGGATGAGGCCCCATCTCAAACCCTCACAGCATGATTTTTCTAGACTAACAATTTTCCATAGTACCTTCATTGGGGTGGGGACAGACAGGACAGGGACACAGACATCAAAACATAGAAACAGCTGCCAAAATCCAGACTATCCCTCCAAAATCATATCAAACATTTTTCCCCAACTTATAAAAGGTGATCTGTACAGCTGATGTGGTGTCTGACATGCAAGTGTAACTCCATTTTTATTAAAAGAAAGCATATGTTTTTTTGAGCAGTGAGAAAGAACAACTGAGCCAACTAATGAAGAGCTGTTCATATGAACAGTGCCACTACTGTTTGTCCCCCTGACAAATGATGTCACAAATTCATTCTAGAAACCTGCAGAAACCTCCACTCAGTCTCTTTAAAGTTCCATCGATGATGATTGCAGAAAAACAAGCAAGTAATGCCATCATAGAACAGTCTGGATTGGAAGGGACCTTAAAGGCCATCTAATTCCAACCCCCTGACACAGGCAGGGAGACACCCTCTACTAGACCAGGATGCCCAAGGTCTCATCCAGCCTGTCCATGAGCAACTATTAAATTAGATTTAATAGCAGCAGTTTTTCTTCTTTGGACAGACACAGGCCTTGCAATAGCAAGCACCAGCAGCAGGTGAAAGAGAACAAAACCCACCACCCTCAAAACTAAGCAGTACTTCTAATCAAGTGTTACAATGCAACAAAGATGCAAGCTCAGCCTGAACAAGTACTTTGTCACCAAACCATTTTATCAAATTATCATCTACATGACCATGCTTTATGCCTTCTGAGTGCTTTAAGTCACACAATGAATGGGCATTCCAAAGCATTATGCATGGATGTAGTAATTAACCATTGCATAACTCTTTCCCAGTTGTTCATAGCCTTGCTAAATATAGCTTGAGTCAAATACTTGTGCTTTCCCACACACCCTCCCCACCCCTGCCTTGGGAGAAATTAGATTTAGCTGTTTTCTAAAACTAGAAGTCCAGCACAATTAAATCCATGCTGTTGTCTGAGAAGTTTCTCTATGCTTTTGCCACCTTCATTCAAATTTGCAACACCTTGGTAATATATGTTCCTGGGAAGGGTGGTAGAATTTTCACTTTCCTATTTGAAATTTATTTGAGCTTCATGGATGCTGTTTTGGCTCCCACTGTGGGATACAAAACCAGGAAAAGATTCCATTGGCTATGTATCATGAAGTTGTTACCAAACATAAAGCACTAATAATATGAATGCTTATTTCACTCTGTATACTTAAAAGTACACACTGTATGTATTTTAAAACACAACTGAAGTTACCTATGTTATAGTTCTAGGTGATAGAATCCAGGCAGTATTCAAAAAGAGGTTTACATGCACACATACCTCCAAAGAATGTGGAAGTTCCTGTCAAGTTACCAGCACCTTTCTGGTATCTGAACATCCATCCCACTGTTGAGTCATCCTGTATGTGTGCATGGATTCCTTAACCAGAAGGCAGGGATGGGTCCCAGAAGAACTGACCTGTGAAGACACCGACCAAATTACAACTGTCCTGCAGTGTCTGGGAGACTCACAAGAGGGACCAAACTCAAGTTTTGGAGACAGGTGAGGAGTAAATTCCACACTGCAGGGCAAATGTGGAAGTAGAACAACTGAATGTGACAAAGTAAATCAGCTTTACCAAATCTTACCTGGAAACTATCAGTTAACTACTGGTAAGGTGTAATTAATGCACAAAGTAGACCTACAGCAGCATCTACAACTTTAGTAGCATCAGTACTCATGCAATTTGAGAATCACCTAAAGAAATTACAAACCTGGATAAGAAACATTCTTTTTTTTTCCAGCTTACTGTATACTAAAACCACAATTCAAAGTAGTTATAGTTAAACATATGACTTCTCACGTTTTAAAATCTTGACAGTAAATACATGTTAACTGTGAATATGAGAGCAGCACACCTCACCTCCTAAGCAAAATCAAACTGAAGTACTGAAATCTGTGCAAGTAAAGCTGTTGCTCAGCTCACATAAGAAGTTTAAAACCACATAATCATGTTTGTCTAGATTTAGAAGGTCGATATACATCAGTTAACTCTGGAGATGACATCAGAAGAAGTTTATAATTTATTGCAGCCTTGTATTGCCCCACCTACAAGTACCACATATTCTTCTGTGAAGTGAGCAGACCATCCCTTTTTAATATAAAATAAGTTTGAAAAAATTTTGCATATAAAATTAATTTGCAAAAGTGCCATCAGTTTCTATCACATAAAAGACAGGTTTATAATGGCACATGTAAACAGAACATACAAATAATGCAATAGAGAGTACAAAACACTGACAGGCTGTTTAAAGACTCAACAAAAGTGGATTAAGTGTAAATTCATAAACCTTGTGATGTTCTGAAGTAGCTTTCTTACCTAAAGAACGCTTCCAAGTTACAATAGGCAATAAATGAACGAAATGAGGCAGCTGCAGCCATGGGGCACCCTCAAGCATCTGTCTGCTTTCCCCTCCTGTCCAGACAAAATGCCACAAAAACCTTTATTAGTTTGGAAAATAATAACAATAATAACAGTAACAACAATAATAATAATAATCCTCATATTACATGCCCACAAAAGTGAAAGGGAAAAGCCAACATCAGTTTATACATTTTCTTGCTCTAGTAAAGGAGCTTGAGGGCATCATCTTGACTCAAGCCAGCTTATCCCACACAGCAAATACTGCCTCACTGATAGAAACATGAGGTCAGATTAAGTATAAAACTGATGGGAAACAAGTGTTGCAACTGCATTTACATTGTACTGTTGTCCAGTACAATGTAAACAGTAAGTTACTCAGTGTTTGTATTATCATTACCATTCCTAGTGAAGCTGGGTAAATATCACTGTCTACAACTACTATGTAATCTGAGAGTCATGGAAAACACAGGAGGATAAAAAAACCCAACATTTTGTTTTTCCATTTGTTGGCTATTCAGTCTACTGGCCCAGGGACTATGTGACAGAGGATCAGAAGAGAGGCCACACAGCACAGCTTCCTACCAGGAAAGGTGCAGCAGCCTTAAAGAGGAGTAGGCACAGCCCACGGTACCCACACACTCACGTGGCAAGGTGCAAGTCAGGAGCTGGAGTCCAGCAACAAGACACCGCCCAGGCAGCTGCCTCCACCCTGCTGATGAGCTCCCAGAAAGCAGGTGACAGCCCATACAACCAGCTGGGTGTAGCACAAGCCACCACATCAGGAGGGTGTCGATTGAAAGTGAAATTTTTAGTGAAATTCCAAAGACTGATTACCTAAAAGAGTTGAATGCTTCCTCCTAATCACAGACAAGCTCCTGATGAAATGAGTTTCTCTTCAACAGATCTATCCTAGAATCCCCTGGTGCAGAAGGAAGTTTATACTTTTACATTGCTGAGGGAAGTGGCAAGATTTTAGACACTACATTACCAAAATGTTACTGACAGTTCTTGTTAACAAAAAAAAACTCCATCAGGTGTACAGTCTAATGATACTTCCTTTAATTGTCCAAGGCCACCAGAACCACCCAAAGCAGCTCCAACTATGTCCGTCCATCTAAGTGGCAATGTTTATAATTAAAAATAACTAGTTATCAGAGATGCAATCAAATCCAAATTTGTTATGTAAATATCAGTGAATTGTTAGTCTAAGGTAGAGTTACACAAATTATTATCAAGGATAAACAGCAGCAACACATCTGTTGAAATCAAACACTTTGATAATTGATGAAGTTTAGCAATCTATTTATATCCTCATTTGTGTAGAGCAAAGTATCAAATATTGGTGCTCTACCAGACACAGCTGTTTTCCTCCATAAACTCAATGACCTCAGTATCCTGAGATCAAGTATTCTGCACAGCTGGACATTATCCTACTCAAACAAACCCAAATCCACAAAAATCACCAGGGATCCAGAAAAAATTTGAGTCCAATAACTATTTCTGCAGCTTATCCTGGTAACAGAATTTTAGCAGACATTTATTGTTAAGGCATTAAAATCTCTCCTGTGACACAGGGACTCAGTGGGGGACCCTGAGAAGTGGTCAGCAACATCTCAGTTATGCCAGTAGCTTCTTGCTACTTCCATGCTACAATACCAGTGGCAACAAAACAAAACAAAAAGGTCTTATTACTATAAATCAACATATCACAGATTTAAGCTGCAAAGTAGTAACTGCTTCCTCTGATTTGTAATGTCCCCTTTTGGTTCTAAACACCAGGACTCTGCAGGAATTACTAAAATAAAACACCATAAAACTGTATTTCTAATAGAGACAGGAAAAAAAGACCAATGCAAACAAACAAATCAAACACAAAACCAAAATAAATCCAGCAGAAATTAAGTTCCCAAGAAATAAAAAAAAACATTTCAAATAGCAGAGCTTGAAACTGCACTGGGATAAATAAAGCTAGCATTGTAATAATTAAGCTTTAACTTTCTAACACTTGGAAATTGGTGTTTATAGATCTGCCTTGAACAGTTGAAATGCTTGTGACATTAATCATAGTGCCTTTAAGAAATCATAGTTCAGTGATAGTACTAAGGTCACCCACTCACAACATTGAGGAATTCAGAGCCTGTCTGGGGAAGGAGCTTGGTAGATGCAGTACCCAAGAAAAGAAAAAAAGCAGGAAAGCTGCTGCAACTGCCAATGCAGCCTCAAATTCAATTGCTGAGTGTGTTTCAGAACACAGAGCAGAAATGCATTTAAGCCTTAAGTCTCACAAGATCTAGTCCTTCACTGTGATGAGGTCCAAGAATTAGTTTTCTGCTTTTAAAGGGTGGTAATTCTGCTTTTCAACAGGATTTTATTTTTTTTAATCAGTCCTCACCTTTCTCATAACTGAGACTCAGCCTCTCTCCCACAGGACATATAAATTTTGATTATGTCTATAACAAAACCTCAGAAACCTAAAGATAACAGCACTCAACTGAACATCTTAACACTTGCACTTGGTTTGCCTTTAAAAAAAAAAAACAACAAACCCACTGCCGCATCACGTTACTTAGGTGACAAGATTTTGCTGTTCTCGTTGTATTGATACACTATTTTTAGAAGAAAGCCACCCCCATCTGAACAGCTTTCAGACCACGAACAGCACCCAAGACTTGCCCTGTTTTACTGAACGACACACCCGAAGCTCCATTTAAGCGTTCTCTTGAGAGCCTACACAAACATTACGCTGCAGGAAAAAAGAAATAAAACCAACCCCAAACAAATCGCCACATTCTTTCTACAAGTTTTCTAGAAATACTTCGCCACGACTTTCACACCACTCAAGCTGTTTACACTGAAAAACCCCTTTCTCTTCCAGCCGACGGGCCGAGCATCCCCCGCACGTCCATCCCGCCAGGTCTCTCTGCGTGCGTGGGACCCGCCCGGTGACTTACCAGGGTACAGGAGAGCTGACTATAAAGCACATTATGCAGTGAGCGACTCTGAATTTCTACTTCACCTCAGCGCCAGGCAGCCCAGGGCAGTCCATTACCTTTCCTGGAGGCGTCCTCCCTCCCCAGCTCTCCCCGAGGGGAGGCAGCGCTGCCGGGTCCCTCACAGCGGCCCGGGGCGGTGACCTCCCCTCAGGCCGAGGGCGGCGGTTTACGACCGCCACGCACGTCCGTGGGAGCCCTGCTAAGCTCAGGCTTCCTCACGGCTCAGGGAGAATTAAGTTCTCCCATGACAGCGTGCGTCTGCCCGCCCGGCCCCGCACCGCCCTCCGCGTCCCGCCACCGGCGGCTCCGCGGCCTCTCCCAGCCCGCCGCCACACAAGGATCGGTCCCCCCCCGCATCCCACCCCACCGCTCACCGCCTCCTCGGCGCGGCTCCCTCGCAGTGGCAGGGCCGAGGCCAGCCTCAGAGCAAGG
>VXBZ01009747.1:241253-279954 GCA_013399135.1 Heliornis fulica
CGGGGGGGGGGGGGGGGGGGGGGGGGGGGGGGGGGGGGGGGGAGGCGCCGCGAAGAGCCCCGAAGCCTCCCGGCCCGCCGAGCGCCCTGGCCACGCCACCGCCCGCGGAGGGGAGGAGCCGACGGCGGCGCCAGGCCGCAGCCTCATCCCGCCGCCACAGCGCGCAGGCGCCGTGCGAGGCCCCGAAGAGCGGCACGTGACAGCGAGCGCCATTTCACGCCCGGGAGAGCGTCGTCACACGGCTAAAATGGGGAGGGCGAGTGGGGGCAGCGTCTGTGGGGCTGGTTGTCATCTCTGCTAAGAGACAAGGCTCCTGCTCGCCTCTCCTCAGAGCAGCAAGGGTGGTTGCTCCCCTGGACTAGTTTCCCAAGGCTGTTACAGCAGGTGTCATCTCCTGCTTGCTTTCAATCCCATGTATTTTGCATCAGCTCCTGCCATGAAGTGCCTGTATCCTCATAGCATCTGGGGGCTGGAGCAGACGTGGCTTTTGGAAATAGCCCTGTGAACCTCTTCAAGAGGCTGCTTCTCCATGTCCCTGGCCCTTCTGTTGGAGCTCAGCCCCAAAGAAACAGCTCGGAGCTGTTGCCTTGCAGCCTGGAGGCTCAACAAGTGCAGGAGCAACACCCTGTCTGCAGCTCTGCATTTCTGCCCCCCACAAATGAAGCCTCACCTGAATGCTCATACCCCAAAAGGAGATGGGGTGCAAGCAGCTTTCACTGATTAGTAGCCCTCTGTTGGCCCCAAAGGGACCCTTTGCTCACTTACTGGTGTATCTCAGCTGCCATCCTCTTCACAACATCCTGCCAGGGACAGAGGGCTGGGTCCTGGGTGCAAAGTGGAGGTGCCAAAAGTGCACTTCTAATTTACTATAAAGCGTAACTTTAAAAAAATTGCAGATTTTATCTCTTCAGACATGCTGTGTAACAGCTTATCACTAGTCAGTGTTTCTTTCTGATGGTGGTTTTATCTGAACCATCGAGTTTTTATTGCCAACTGCTACAAAGCACTCACAAACACAGCTATCCCAGTTCTTGAATACAGTAATAATTAACTAGTAACAAGCCTTTATGGCATCTTTTTATTAAGAGATAATGCTAAACATGTGAAGCATTTCAGTGGTAGGTTATACCTGCCCTATATAAAAGCAAAGCTGGCAAAATTCAGCTATGTGTGCCATCAAAACATGGTTTCTTTGCTCAGATATAAAAAAAACCAGAAAATCAGCATGTTAAAGAGTTAGTGAAACAACCAGGAGGTATTTTTATTGGACAGTGACTGTGATGTCTTCAAAATACAGCATTTCATCAAACAGAATGACAAAACACACTGCACATTTAAAAATCAATCTAGTCTAGAAAATCTACCAAATACTTTCTTATTTACATGTTCTTGACTGTTTTATTCAGGCCCCAAAGGAAGTAGGAGACTAAGATCCAGGTAATTTTTTTTCAAGCCTTTTTTTCCTGGTGTATGTTTTTAAATTGATTTTTTTCAGTAAACACTGCTACAAAAAAGCACCTTTAACTTGGGAGTTGTTATCTGTAGACAGTAATAGAAGATAGATTGTAAATAGAGATTAATGGAGATTTACAGCTAGTATCTAAATCCGCCAGTCATGGGTTTCTTTGGTGCATTGCCAATAACCTTTGGGCTGCTGTACAGGAGAGGGTTCAAGTGTACTTTAGAAAGATTCATACAGACTCAGGCGGACTGTATAGAAAAAAATCCTCTTTTGATCTAGGCTAGCCTAGATACACTGTATACCTTACTTAAATATAGAACAGCGTGGAAGAATTGTATGCATTATTGCTCTAAAATACTTGCAGGTATATACAAACCACAACAAAACCCCAAAAGGCTATGAATTTGTCAGTATTGGAAGGAAATATGCACAAACATGGACAGACACCAGGAGCTTCTGTCTTCTACTCATCTTCCAAGTATCAGAGCCATGCCTGGTGGAGAGCTGCTGCTTACATTGCCAGGTTCTGCATCTCATACAATGGAAAGAGCTGAAGGAGGCAAACTACACTGCTGGATATGTATCTTCCTTATCTAAGCCCATGCTAAGGGCTGCTCACATCATCCAGCCACTCAAAGGCAAGCTTAGCCTTCCTCTTGTGGTTGTCTCTGCTGGAGACAGATTTACAGAAAGAGATATTTTACTCACATCTCATGTTTCTGCAAAATATGTCTGTAACCACCATAATACTTCACACGGGTTTCATAATACGCTGTTTCTGTACTTTGATCAGTACTGATATTAACATTTTTTTTATCATTGGGCTTTGAAGCAGTAATAAAAAATAAAATAAAATTTGAGTAAACCCATGAGTTAATTAGTGTAAGAAAGCTTTCAGGAAATCAGAAGTTTCCCAAGGCTGAAGAAGGAATGTGTCAATTCAGAAGCAGTATGTCATGCATTTGAGACATTTACAAGAACTGTGTGAAAAGTTAAAGACATGTCTCATGAGATTATTGGCCATTTCCTAACAAGTTTTTTTACATAAGGACTCCAGGAGAGGAAAGAGTTGGGAGAAAAAAAAAAAGAAGAAAAAAAGATAAAGTCAAGGATGTTAAATGTCAGATCAAGTAGGAAAGAATGAAGTATATTGTGCTTTTCAACAATAGTTCATACAGATAGTTGCCACAAAAAAAAAAAAATCATTACCAGCTTTTTTGATATGCTGACTTCAGCATAATTGAATTTCATTGCAGGACTCCATTTTAATACAACTCCTGTTTTGTTTTCATCATAACCATGATTCTGACAAATCCACATAACCAAAGGATGCTCATGGTTGTGCACTTGCTGTCTTGAACTTGTGAAAAATAACGTGGTGTGGGGCTTTGGCTGAAGTTTCTCACAGGCACCATCACTGCCATGCTGAAGGGTAGTCAGTCTAGTTTCCTCTGAAAGTAGTTGCATTTATACCAGTGTGCTAAGTCAAATAAGTACTACATTGTATCATCTCCTTTTAAAAATTTAGTAAGAACCATGTATTTCACAAACAGTATTGCAAATGCAGTGACATGCTGTCATTCTTAACTTAAAACCCAAATACTTGAACTTTGTGATCAAACATTGCAGCTCTAACAATTTAAACATAACTGAGCAGAGTAGCATGAGGCAAATGACGATCACACACAGCAACTGGGTTAGTGTGTCATGTTTGCTGGAGGCTTGTGAGCTTCTCTGGTAGACACCAGCTGCTGCACAGGCAGGCAACAAGAAACAATCTGGTGTAGGAATAGAGATCAACCAAGTTCTTTTGTAAAGGTTTCTATAATCCATGTGGAATCCAAAATAAAATTAGTAGAAATTATAGCTCATTTACATGCCTTCTTACAATTGCCTGCTTTGTAAGAAAGAGTTAAAATAGACCAATCTTTATGAGATAATATTAAGCCTTTAGAAATGCAATAACAATCTAATATTATCTCTCCAGAAATAAGCATGAATCACTAAAGGGAGTAACTCCAGGTGTGTTGCAATCCTAGGCTTCTGTTTGATGGTGTGATGGTATATTAACAGGTGGCTTATGTATATGCTGTACATAGGTCTTTCAGACCTTCTTGGGGAGAGGGATTGAAGGGCCAGGGCTGAGCTGGAATGGGCACCTGGAGTCCTGGGATGTGAGTGGTGTGTGTGAGGATGCTCAGAGCTATTGATAATGATTGAGTACTAATTGTGTCTGCCACTTCCAATGGGTAACTCTGCCCACCAATCCATAAAACCCAGATTTTTTTATCCTCTGAATATAATTTTAGGATTAAAATAGCATTAA
This sequence comes from Heliornis fulica, assembly GCA_013399135.1. Taxonomy (NCBI): domain Eukaryota; kingdom Metazoa; phylum Chordata; class Aves; order Gruiformes; family Heliornithidae; genus Heliornis; species Heliornis fulica. Next base: position 245,042 of record VXBZ01009747.1, read on the forward strand.
AAATATATTGTGATAATATTAAAATAGCATTAAAATATATTGTGATATAATTCAACTTCTGGTTACTGGTGTTGATATATAGGTTGTAATTTTCGGGGTGGGAGAAAGAGATTCTCTGATTCTGATTTTTTTATACCATCAGCTATTTGGTAAATACCACAGTGTGGCTGACTTGAGCAATGAAATGCTCAGAAGTGGCTTCATCCTCTTGCAATCTTATAAATATCATCACATTGCATACACAATACCTTGTCTTTAAGGTTCTATCTGTAATAACTGTGGTTCTAATTAGCTGCTTCAATGAATTGATGCCCTCCAGACTGAAGAAAACACCAACCTTAGAGATTGAAGACCATCCAAAATAGGCAACTGAAGATTTGAATCCATCATGGAAACAGCTGATCATAGAAACAGCTGATGGCAAGTTAGCAGCTGAAGTAGCAGCAACCATTTGGGGTTTTAAAGCTAAGAAAAAAGGTTTCTAGTCAAGGAGGTCGTAAATGCTCAGACAGTCTATCCACAGAGGCTGCAGAATCCTTTTTGGAAGATCTAGGAGCAGGCAAGCAAAATTTTGGTCATATATGGACTAGAGATAGAAAACTCCAGAGCAGATGAAGGGATTCAGTGACCACTTAAACTCCCCTTCAATCATCTCTTTCAATCTTTATGTCTATATCTCCTTTTATTTTTATTTTTTTCTTTTTTTGCTACTACCAAGTACCTGTATGTTTCACAGATTTGAGGGGAAAAAAAAAGGAAATGGGTTTGTTGCAGTTCCTCTTCCAGGAGGGAAAACAATAGCAATGATAAAGGTTGTAAAAAACCTTATGACCAGTGTCCTCCACCCTCCTGAGATTTTGTCTATAAGGCCTAGAATAAATATAGATAAGTGCATAAATAAAATAATCTATTAGCTTTAGCAGCCTTACCTTGCTTTTTGATTAGTATTTGTAAAAATCTTTTCCATAGACATATTTCTTTTAATTCTTTTTCTATACTATGCACAGATGGTGTAAGAATTTTGCAAAAGTGTTATTAGAACAATTGCCTGTGAATAAAAAATGCATAAGTGTCATGTTTTCTGCAGTTTGAAGTGTTTCTTTGCTCTCTAAAAGTCTGGGTTTTTTAACACATATTTGTTGACTTTCAGGTGTTGCTATAGCATCACTTGGTCACAAGAGGGAACTCGCATATCAGTCTCTGTGATTTATTTTTTGTATTAAAACTGAGGACTCTGCAGGCTAATAAAAAATGTAAGAATATACATGAGTGTGAGATATGTAAGTGTGCATAAATAAACCTATATATGTTTATATACCCACACCTTTTAGTTACCAAAGAAGGGAGACTGTTCATAGAAATAAGCAATGATAACCCTAGCAGGCATGACAGTGGGAGCCTTAGAATGGCCCAGAAATAAATTTCTTATGAGTGTATACTTTATATTCATGGGGATGTGCTGATGTCTTCCCTGTTCCCACACCACAGATCCATAATCTCAAAACTAATCCTAATTTAGGGAATCAGGGCACGGATGGAGCACAACATGCTCCCTCCCAGCAGCACCCTACTAGCAGGGATTGCTCTCACCAAGGGTTTTGAGCAGGACTGACTTTATGAGCCCAGGATTGCCTTCCACCTTTGCAGAGAGTCCTCTGCTAGCCAAAACTTGTCTGTATCTGGGATCTGTCCAAGAATTCATAGTATTGAATGTATGTGCACATTGATAACTCTGTTCATGAAGGGAGAAGACTGAAATACTAATTGTCTTTCAGTTTCTGCTAGATGACAGTAGCCAGCAGCATGGATTGTGTCCAGTCTGCTCAAGGCTCATATTTCTAACATAAATAAACCTATAAATCCAGAGGTTGATAACCTGAGAATTAATGTTGTCCTCAGAACTTGGTGTCACATGTCTTCCTACTCTGATGTGCCCACTAGTCAAGCAATCATCGTGTAACCTTGCAAATGTGTTTGCAAGTTCCTTCAAGAAAACACGTAATAAAAGCCCCTAATAAGGTGAGCACAGTACAGGAACTTTTCTGGGAAACCTTGCTGCTGTTTCTGTCCAGCTGCTAGGGAAGACAGCCCACACACAGCTTACAAAATAACCCCTGACAGTTCAGTACCTGAGTTTAGGAATGGATCTGTTGATACTTGAGTTGTAGATGCTCAGGGTTGTTGATGTCCTAGGAGTTGTACTGACCTTCGTGTGTGGAAGTGAACTACCATGTCTCACCCCTGGGGTGTGTGTGGTCCATTACACGGATCTGTTGTGTGCTGCTGCCTCAAGCACAAATGGTAATGGCCTTTTGGCTCATCCCATGGCTGTGGAGCAGTGCACACCCACTGCACTGAGCCAGCAGGAGCTACACAATAGGGTCGTTGACTGTGGTTGGTTTGCTTTGCAGGTAGATTATGTCTGTTCTGCACATTTTCCATTTTGTCTTCTGACCTTGTGAGTTGCTTTGTGCCCCTTCAAGTTTTCTTTCTCTGCAGCTGCCACCCTTCAAATACAGCATCATGAAATCCCCTCCCACCATAGCTGGTGGCACTGCGACACATGCAGTGGATGTTGGGCCACACACCCATGTGCTGCAACAGTTGTGGGGCCCTTGAGAAAGAAGTAATCATGCACCTTAGGACTGATTCCTAGAAGAACTGTTTTGCATTTTTTTGGGAAATGGGAGTAGATGCTTGGAAAGATGTGCAAGATTCAAGAAGCACAAAGTGGATTTTGTTAAGCTGCTTCTTGTTTATGCAATGTTTATGCAACTGTAGATAGGAGAAGGCAGCTTTCCTAACCTAAGCTTGCTTACTGAACCACAAATCATGTGGGTATCTGTCAGTTTTGATAGATGGTAGGGCTGCTGATCTTGAAATTTCTAAGAGAAAGTTACATGTAAATAATCATTATCTATAATCTGCACATCTGAGTTATTTAAAAGTCTAATATTAATTTAATTGCATCACACCTGCCTATCATTGTTCGGTTTGTTTAAGTTGGTGGGATAAGAAAGTTTGCACAATCTAATTTTGAAGAACTTAAAAGCCTGGGATCAGTCCAATATCATTATTAATAACAAGGATAGACCTCTAGTCATGTGTACAGTCATGAGCATGTCTCATCATGGTACCATGTGGTGCCACAGCCTGGATGTGAGCACAGACACAGACAGGGGAAGACCCTCTCAAGGCTGTGTCTTTTAGCTGCTGTAACGTTTTTGTGTGCTGTTGCTGATTCTGGACTTGCTTTGTGTCTTGAGGTACTTTTAGAATCCCTTTACTAGTAGTGTACATATGTCTTTTTAATAAATATAGCCAAATTACAAGAGTGGATGGTCCTTCTCCGAAAGAATGCGTGATAGGATGCTTTTGTTTTGCTGTGAGTCTGGGCTCTAGACAGTCTAATCCTTGTGGATTAATCTGCAATACTTTGTCTTCCATCTTAATTGGAAGCTTTGATAAAGGGCTTTTCTTCACCAAAGTGTGAGGTAAAAACCAAAGCTTGGCAATAATTGAACTCCAGTTCTTAGTGGAGCCAGAAGAGTGCCAACTGTAGGACCAAGTGTTTGGATGTTTCCAAGAAACTTTGGGGAAAATTGGAAGGGAACTAAAATGATATAATCTTTGTTGTTAATTCTTCTAAGGTTTTCGTAGAACACCTCATTCAAAAATAGGAGGGTTTCCTTAGTTTTCAATTCCTGAAAATTAAAACAATTTCCATGAATTTTCCAGTGGGAATATGGATAGATGCTGCTTGAAGGCATTTCTATTTTGAGGACACAGCTATTTGGATCATACCTCTGGTATGAGAAAGATTTGGTTAGAACTTGTAAGGATTTATTATAGATCCATCTGCTGTATTTTTCATGTCAGGCAAGACTTGTAAGGAGTCACAGTCATGCCAGGTTTCCTTTCATTATTGATAAATCCCAAGAGAATGATGCAAGTTGCCACAAGTACGTACTTGGGTGTTGATTGGAAAGATGTATTTAAGAAATGAACTAAGAATTGGCCTTTTTGAACAGAAAACCCAACAACTTGTCCAAGGTCAATTTCATTATATGCCAAAACCTTCTTAGCTGAGGGCACCCAGTGCATCTACAGTCCTGTTCTTCTTTGCCCTCTCCCACTGAAGAGTTGATGGAAAATGAAGTATTATTTTTAGGTTGGACAGGTTTCCATCCCACACTGCCCCATGATTCCTGGGTTGGAAACCGTTTAGCACAGCCAGGTTGTTCTATAGCCCCAGGCATTTTCTAGGCATTGGGTCACCTTCTGGGGACAGCAGGTGGCAAAACAGGTGGTACCAGTCAGGATCTTCTAACCACCATGTCCCCAGAGAATTTGTGGACATTCTACTGATATTATAGTCAATCTGCTTGGCAATTAACTTCAGCTACTTTGCATATGGCAGGAATTCTGACTGTATTTGGACTCACTACATGTGAAATGTCTTTGTATGGTATTTGTGTTCATGGGAATGACCTCTACTAGAACTATTCTTTTGATAAAATATCTCTGGTATCAAGCAGGTATCAGACTAGGCTTCCGCGTGTCTCTGCCGACTACTTCCTGATGCATTTCTCATGTGTAGATTCAGAGGCTTTTCTCATTCTCGTTTCTTTTCATAGTTCCTCTTCCTTATATCAAATACAAAGCAAGATAAATTGTTTATTTCCATAGCTGGTAATATCTGTCTCTTCAGTCTTGGTGCTGACAGCAGAGCATTCCTGCAGTATGCACCTCCTGCCCCTGCTTCACCCCCCAAGAGGAAGCACTTAGCAGGGAATAAAAGTTTCAGCAATCATCAGGGCCTTCTGTTTTTCTAGCCTGTCTCAGGAACAGCTCAACAGCACCACTGAACAGCAGCAGCTCCCACCTAACCCAAGAAGTCTGCTAGATTCTCAACACCTTTTTTTTTCTCCTTATCTTCATGCCCCATGTAAGTGGGGATACTCTTGAAATACTCAGATGTGCTGTATGCACGTAGATTTTCTTAACTGCACATCAATCAGTAGGAGGATTATTGGGATGGTGAAAGCTCCATTAAATTATGTTTTGCCTGCCCATCTCATCCTCTGTGGCTGATCAGTATCAAAAGAGTCTCCAAGGAGCAGGAAGAACATACATTAAACCATGTAAATTTACCTTCCCTCTTCCCCCAGACTGTTCCACAAGTTCTGCTGCCTCAGTCAGCCACCAATGAAGGGGATCCTTGGTCCCAAGTGCCTCTTTTCTGAAATCACTGTGCCATGTGCTAAAACAACTTGTCTGCAGGGGAACTGCCTCTAAATATGTGGTTAAAATTAAATGCATTTTCATTTTTCCTTCCTTGCTACCACCATAGCCTTTCTTTCTGATCATGTGCCAGAGGTACATTGAGGTCAATGGGAATCATTGCATTTTCACACTTTCTATTGCATTTTACCTTATAATGTTGTGTCAGATGTATGGGAGCATGGCAAAAGGAGAGCAAAACTTAATTTTTTGCCACCGTGGAACAATCTTTTATCTCAGTGACTGATTTATATCCTGCCTGAAGTCTGTCTCTCCCACAGGCTGCTTGCGAAGTCAATAGGCTGATCACTATCTGCAGCTCTTACGTCATGATTTCCCTCTTATTTTCTTCTTTAACAATTCCAACTTTGTGGCAAGTCTGGGGGAAACTCCCCTCACTCCTGGGTTTTTTGTTGACCTATTACACCTGGAAAATACTTATGTAATCTGATTTTATGTTATCAAATTTAAAACTAGTAATAGGAATACAATTAAAAAAAATCAAGGAGGTCTCTTTTCTTGTGAAGTCTGTTTCTGGCATGAGTAGAAAGAAATCTCCCTGATATTTCACATGGAAAAAAATGGGTTCTGCAAGATAGTCAGAGGAAACTCTTGAAGGCAATCTGAAAAATGAACCAAATGTACTAAACTGCAGAAGACATATCTGCAAAGTATCTACTCATCTGATGCCTCAGTTTGCCACTGTGTGAGAGAAATTATCATTATGTCTTAAAACATTCAATGCAGAATTGTGCAACCTGAAGTAAGTGCTGTCACTGCACACATGTCCCTTGTGTCTCTGATATGATGGCAAGTGTTTCCTCACACTGGTGACCTCCCCACATCCCTGTGATCCAGAGTCCAGGAAACGTGACTGTCCTCCATCCTTGAGTAGTTTGGCTTTTACTGCCTCTCCAAAGGCATATTCAGATCTTCTCCACCGGACTCTGATACCCTGAGAGGTTTTGCAAGCTCCAGGGCAGCCCTGTGGGAAGGACTGGATGTCCCTCAGCAGGACAGGACATCCTTTCAACCAGCCCCTGAGCAGATGTGGGACCTTACAGATGCTTGTGGGTGTCTTCACTCTCTCCTGACTCACAAGAGGATTGTGATACTGCCAGGTGAAAACCAGAGGAAACTAATCCATTGAGTTAGTTAATTATTGTAACAAGTACATCTTTCTCTGCTATCTCAACTATCTTCCTCTAGCAACTCTCTAGCAGGATGTGTGATGTGATGTGCCCTGATGGAGATGATGTGGCATAGGACAGGGTGGACAGAGAAGATGAAGGTCAGACATTTGGTGTGCAGTATGATTTGTTAGGTTGTACTGTGGGACAGATTTACAATGTGGAATTGTTAATCTTAATTTTAGGAAAAAGCCCTTTTTCCAACCATGTAAACCTGTCCCAGTGTCCCTAGCAAGGTGTGTGCTTGTTTTCAAACACATACAGTTCTGCACTGCCTTACTTCTATGAGTCACATCAGGAAAAGAAGGCTCTTCCACTCTTTGCTTTATGATTTCTGAGATGGAAACCCTATCTATAAATTTTTATCTATAAAAATGAATCAACATTTTTCAGATTTTACGCTTGCTACAGATTATGACGAGATACAATGGTGGTGAGATGCACACACAGAAGTATGAAGGTCAAAGCATCATGGAAACAGTGCAATAGCTTGGACCTGCACTTGGAAAATATTATCAAGACTGAATATCAGTATTTGGTGAGGCAATATTTGGAAACTTGAGATCCAACAGCATACCGAGCACTAGGTGTGCTATCATCTGTGGATGTTAAAGAGACTTTTTCTTCTGTTCAAATCCAATAACATGTGTAAAAATTCTGCTGGTTTGTCAGAAATGTGGGTGATTTTACTGCATTAGAATAATAAAATAATATTATTATTTAGGAAAAACCTCTCTGAGGTGAATTTGATAGAAATGTAGAAAGAAATGAAAATGTGAGGAAGGTAGAATAGTTGTCTCATTTCTGGATTTCATCTGCATGGGTGTTACCACAGAAAGTCTTTTGTATTGCATATTTGTTAGCTTCTTATCATATTTGAAGCAGGTGGCAGAAATGCATTTGGCCTGGTATATATCACATAACTCCTTTGAAATAGTTGTGTAAGATGCATTTTATATAATCTAGTACTCTCTTTTCTCCCAAGTCCATATTAATGGAAACCCTAAGATTAATAATGTAGTTGATGAGCATTTCCATTGTGCTTCTGATATTAGAAACATGTTCATCCCAGCAGCATCACACTTCATGCTGAAAAAAGAAAGGTAATTATATGCCTCTGTCTGTTCCTTGAAGTCTGAAAGCCCCACTGTGCTCCAGTGCAGGTGGAGTCATTGGAGGTCCTTTAAGATTCTCTGTCTCAAAGATCAGCCCTGGTACAGTATCTCATCCCTTCTGTTCCCCTCTGAGGCACAAAGATGAATCTAACCTTCTCTCACCTGTTTGGGTTTTTCCCTTGTGTGCAAGGCTGGAATAGTTGAGTGAGATAAGTATCTCCCATTCTATATATGTATATATACATATGTATTATTTTCTTCCAGCAAGTCTCCCTTTTTGATTGTTTTCTTTCTGTTGGGCTGAGTGGAGTGGTGGAAGAGAGGCATGTCTGAGCTCATCACACTATAGAAATATAATCTTCAAAACCAGTGTTAAATATGTCCAGACAAAGAAAACCCAGTAACATGTTCCAAGTACACAAGCCCATTGAGAACTTGTAGTTAACCCAGGGGATAGTTCTGCATTTTTATGTTAAAATGTTCACACTACTGAATATTTATAAGTAGAGAAAAAAAAAAATCAGTGGTTATGGGCAGGAAAATCTGCAACCCTGCAAGAACAAAGCTAAGTGACTTATTTATGGTGTGCAGATAGTATCAAAAAATAAAAGTGATGCAGAAGGAAAGCACAGAATTTCTGTTTGACTCTCAAGTCCACAAATCTTTTTGGTGGTGTTTTCTGGTCCAAGTCTGCAATTTGCTGCAGCATCTGATGTGGGTGAAGTTCTTGGACTGGAGCTTCACAGAAGCATTTTGACCCACTGGTACAAAAGCAGAATGGTGAAACCTTTGACTAAATACAAAACATATAAAATGAAGACACTTGAATGCTTAGATACTCATGTAAATTATAGATTTATTGGTTTAGCAGTTGTTATTTCTACCTTTTATATTTCAGGTAGGCAATAAATACAATAAATAATTTTTCTGTTCCCCCTTCTTACTGAAGAGCTTTGAGGGTTTAAAAAAAAAAAAAAGTTTATGTTCCACGTTTATGGATTGCTTGGTAGGTTCTCAGGATTTTATTCAAAAATTCCTTCACATTTCCCTTGGTCTTGTACTGGCATTGATTCCCACGTGCCAGGCTCTGTGATGGAAGACAGAACAAATACTGGGTTACCAAAGATTTTATAAAAAGTAAAGTATTTAGATTAAACAGTTAAGATATATATGTTCTTTGGAGCCAAGCAAGGATTTCATGAGCAATTCATAAAGAACTGTTCCTGGAGCAGCTGGTGTAAGAATGGCCTCTCATGGTGACTAACAAGGTGACAGCAGCACTGTCATACAGTTACTCAGCCAAGGCACCAGATCTGCTCAGCATTGTGATGCCATTCTAACAGCATTTCCCTTGTGAGGCTTCAGGGAGCTCAAGATGCTGCAGCATCAGCATCTTCCATGTCTCGTTGAATTACACAACTGTTTAGCTTAATATGTAAATAAAGGATGCTTCAGTGCTTCAGCAAAGGCATCTGGGGATTCAGGAGTCTTCCTGAGCATCATCACAAGTTTGAAGGTAGGTATTTCACGCCCAAACATCCTTGAAAAAGCTGCAGATTAGGTAGAATTAATGCTCCAGAAAAGGATGTCTCTGCCTGCCTGTACCCAGTTTCTGCAGATGTACTCTCAGGTTTTATATCATTGCTATTTAGTGTAGAAACACATTTTGAGAAGGGGAGATAGAAAAGCCATTTAAATAGAGCTCCTTTCCCAGGCATCTGTTTCAAGGTCCTCCTGCTAAAGGGGTTTGGGGAAGGGAAAGGGCACAGTGGAGCAGAACCCATGCCCATGCTTCCTCTTCCAATTTTAATAGCATCCCATTGCCTCTCACTTGTTGCAGCTGTCATATCTGGCTCTTGCAGAAAGTGAGCATTTAAAACAGGTTTTAAATTAATCACTTAGCCATGATTTATTTTAAAAATATTTTCTTTTGTAAAAGAGAAAGGTCTAAGAAAAGTCTTACTTCACAGAGGTTTCTGTCCAGTTGAGTCTGAAAGGCTTGGTTAAGCCTTGCAATTATTGTGCTTGAAGTTGCATTGTTTTTCAGCATGTGTTCAGTTCCTTCCACAAAGCATGCCAATTCATGGCCAGGCTGTTAAACAAAGAGAGCATTACTACCAGCTAGAATGCATTTTGTTTTTCTCTATAGAAAGAAGAGATTCTGAAACATGGCAGCATGTCTCAAGTACACATAACATATTGAGAAGCGATACAAGAGTCTTGTGGGTGCTGTGAGGCATCAAATCATCATGTATACCCTAAAAAACATCTGGCACATCTCTCAGAAAACCTCAAACTGTAAAGGCAACCACTCTGAAGTATAGTTTCAGCTACTGCTGGGTTTAACCTCATCTGAGGAGGCTTACAACAATGCAGTGGGGTTTGGACATGCCTAGAGCTGAGCATCTGAGACCTGGCACCTCTGTCCCCAGTTCACTCAGCTTAGCACCTAACCACAAAACAAGGTCTTGTGGAGATTTTCAAAGCAGAAACCTGTATCTCTTGATTTGTAAGTCAAGACCACAGAGGACAGTTTGCCTGAGTCTGGGCTTGGTTCTGATTGCACTGATAGTGGGAGGACTTCTGCTTCCCTTCCCATCACAATTCATCAAGCTTAGTCTTGCTGCCACAAAGTGCATTAAGAAAACTTCCTCATAACTGAAAGCAAAAGTTCTGAAATGAGCAAAGTGAGCAAAGTTAAACTCAGTTGAGACTGAACTCCTTTAACAACTACAGCATCTGACTTACCTCAGCGATGGGAAGGCATGAGCATGCCTGAAAATGAAAAGAGTGAGCATTAAAATCCAGAATCCATCATTCTATCCTTCAACACACAAGAACAGTTTGGTTTAGCTTCACAACACCCTAAAGCAATGTACTCACACTGACAGCTGTCTCCCTACACGGGCAGCTTAGAGCTCTTCTCTCCTGAAAGAGTAACAAGAAGTCAGTATTTATTATCATCTACGTTGCAGGCATGATTTTTTTTTTACAGAATTAAGGTGCCAAACAGCCACTTACAAGTAGATGGTTTGTATAGCGGATAATTTCACGGACACTGCAGCTCTGTGCTTGCACAGAGAGCAGCAGACAGGAGAGGAGTATGTGTGACAGCATGCTGGCATTCGTGTGCAACTCGGTCCGATGGGTGACAGGAGAAGAGAGGGACACTCCTTTTAATTGAGTCTTCATAAAATTCCCGTTCTAGTATGGAAAAACCCAGTTATAAAACTGATACCAGGTGCCCACTATATTTTCCCTCTAGCTGGACAGCATTTTAGAGAAATCAAATGTGGAATTTGAGTCACCTACTTCAGTGACTTTTCTGTAGTACTGCGGAAATTCACAGACGCTCCTGAGAAGTGATTACTATGAACATTATGATATCACACCCCAACAGGAAACAATGGTTAAAAATCTACAAAAGCATTTTTTTTTCATATGTGGGTTTTGTCTCCTGTGCCTATGTAAATTCTGGTTCCATGAAAGTGAAGAGACACTAACGTTCAGCATTGCCAAAGTTCCTGAGGAAACAGACTGACAGGCTGCGAGCTGGCTTCTTCCTGGGTTTGGAGCGGGACCGTTCTCAAGGAAAGTTGGTACTGCTGTGGTGGGGTCTGCTGAGCAGACAGACAGACAGACAGAGGTGTGGAACAGTCCCTGGAGAAGCTGTCCTGCTGAATCACAGCTGTCCCATGTGGAGAGCGATCCTGTAGTCCTCGGCTGTGATGGCACCTCTGCCAAGTGCCAGCGCAGGAATGCAGATAAGGATGGGGCCCTCCAGGTGTAAACGCTGACCAAAGTACTGCATACACCGGTTCCCTCTGAGGCAGAAAGGACTGAGTGAAAACAACAAACAGTCCTGCATAACCAAAAACGGTATTAACTCAGAAATTGTCTCCCTGGAGCCTCCAAGGTGGGTTGAATGTCTGCTGGAGCTTTCTGTGCTCGCAGAGGCTTCCTTATGTTCAGGTTGCACACCTTGGCAGAGCAAGCAGTAGCACTTCAGATTTCTTTTAGATCCCTAGCATTGACTTAAAAGTTTCCCTCCTATTATGCTTTAAATCCTGTTGTGACTCAAAGATCTTCTCCAAAAGCTTGAGCTGATCACTCTGGCTGAAGGACGAGCACAGTCTCTCTGGAAATTGTCCTGGAAAGAGAAAACATTGTTTTGCTCTGTGCTGGTTTTCCTCCAGTGTTTGCCAACCAGCAAGGGATTTATCTGGCCAGCTGAGTCTGCACTGCCTGCCCACATGCCAAGGGGAACGGAGGAGACTCTGCTGGGATGGATGCTCCCTGACTATTCTTTGAAGTTCATCCTTATGTGATTTAGTGTGGGAAGTGTATGATAGGCAGCTACAGCTTTCCCATAAGCCCCTGGGGAATATCTAGAAAAAGCCAAAAGTCCTCTCTTGGCAAGGTGAAGCTGGCAGCAAGCTATGTTCTGATCCACAGAGACACAGCAATGTACAGCAGGGAGGGATGGAGTTAATGAACCAGGCAGTGGCATCTTCCAAGGCTGTTAGAAAAGGGTTGAAATCATTGATATGTGATCAGGAACCTGTGTTCCCTGTAAAGGATTAGATTTCTGTGATGGGTAGGTCTCACTTGAGGAAACAGCTTTTTGCTCAAGCAGAGCAATGGGTGTGCTGCTCTCTTTGCTTCAGCCAGCGAAGCCCTACGGCTAGAGCTAGAACAATTAGTTCAAAGCATAAATCCCTGAAGGAAACAAATGATTTGTAATAGTTGTGGGACACTTGGCTCCTCAGAAGGTTGAAAAAAATATTTACATTATTTTAAAGGAAAGAATTCACAAGTGTCTTTGATTTAGCCAAGGTTGTGCAAGTAACATGGTAATGAGCCATAGGGAGAGAGGGGCAAGGGGCTCTGTGACAGCCAGGAGGTTCCACCACTCCTTGCTTCTAAGGAAAATATGTTCACTGGAAATCCCATTTTGCCCAGTAGATGCTACACTGTCTTTGCAGGGATTTTACAAAACCTGATCTACCTAACAGGGCCTCTAAGGCCACATCACCTAAGGAACAGTGTCCAAATGCAGCTGCTATGCTGTAAGTGAAAGCAATTGATGGCATAAATTGTATGCAAGACACCTAATAGGTACCTTTTGCATCCATGATATGTAATTATGTTCACTGCACAGTGAGCAGATCAAATAACTTCTTCCCAGCCCTACCACCCAAAAAGGACAAGATCTGTATTTTTGTTACTAGTTGTAGATGAGACTGGCATAGCTTCCTGAGCTTCTTCCCAAGGCTGGGATTCCTCCTCACAGTCCTATCTGCCAGCAGTGACAGCGCTATCTCAACATCATTTAATTTCTACTTAATTGCTTAGTGAGATCCGTCTGATGCTGTTGTTGCTGCAGGGCAACTAGGTCAGCAGAGAAGCTGTATTCAATTTATGGTGAATCAGAAATCATCAGAAGTCAAACTGGCAGGGAAAGAACTTTCCATGTATTGGCTGGAGCAGCAGTGGCTCCAGCACTGGTTATGGCTTTGGAGAGCTGAGGCTCTGTGCTAGCATTTACATCCAAAGACCAGGGAAACTAATATGTGCTGTCATCCCAGCAAAAAGACCAGCTAATATTATTTTTAAACACCTGAGTTTGATATTTTAAAGGTCTTCACTTTGATGACCAGCTGCAGAAATGCATTTTCACAAGTGTGTTGTCATTTGTGCATTAAATATGATCAGAAGTTTTTTGTTTGACCTCACATGTAGTATCTGACCTCCCTCTTATCCTCCCCCTTGATCTCTCTTTAACCAACACTGGCCAAAGTCTATAGAATAAATAGAGTTTTCTCAACCATTCTTCAAAAATCCTGAAACAATTTCATCATAAATTCAGTAGCAAATTGCACTAGGCAAGAAGGTGATGCTAATGCTTCCCTCTGAAGTCACAAACCCACAAGCCTAAAAGGTCAGTTGTCAAAGTGGGGAGCCACCAATGTTAAGTCAGTCTTACTGAAGCTTTTTATTCTCTTTTAAGCTTTCTAGCTAAAAATAAATTTAAAAAAAAAAAAAGAACTGAAACTCAGGATTTTCAATAAAAGCTCAAAGGCAGTGGGTGGATCAGCCCATAGAAACATCCCCTGCATTGCCCTTGGGAAACCTGTGTGGGGAATCTCACTGTGGTCAGGCTGGGCAGGACCCTGTGTGAGCCAGCTCTGTGTCTGCTCTTGTCACCAAGGCAGCACATTAGTTGGGAGTGCATGGTCCCAAATCACAGCTTCTGAGGAAGGATTGTCTGGATTTCAGCCTGGAACAGGTGTTTAGAAAGGGTGAACACACAAAACCTGAGAGTACTGTGTCCAGTTCTAGAACTCCCAACATAAGAAGGACATGGACCAGTTGGAGAGGGTCCAGAGGAAGCCACAAAGATGATCAAGGGGCTGGAGCACCTTTCCTATGAGGACAGGCTGAGACAGTTGGGGCTGCTCAGCCTGGAGAAGAGGAGGCTCCGGGAAGACCTTCTAGCGNTTGAACTAGATGACCTCTGAGGGTCCGTTCTAACTCTAACTATTCTATGATTCTATGAAGAACAAGATTCTATGAGAACTCTCCCAATATAATTCTGTGGTGTCTTATAGGCAGTTCCCTCTGGCTCCTTTGGAAATCGTCAACTTATGTCCTGTACATTTTTGGTTGATATTGGGGTATATTATCTTTTAATTGCACCCATTTTATAAGAGGTTGATTAACAAAAAAATGCCACAAAAATGTCCAATTTGCAAATAACTACTCTAGCCTGGTCAGCATGAACCTCCACATCTTCTGAGTCCTCATGACAGAATTTGCATCCCACTGTGGTGTTTCCAAGAAACCTTGTATGGTTTGTATTTTTTTTTTTAATATAGAAAAAAAGATTCCCTGTTGAAGGAAACAAACCCAAGTTAACACACTAGCTTGCTTTACATTTTCTGTGTGCACTAGGCATGATGTAAGAGCTTGCAGAGACCACAAATGAAGAGATGCTGTTGATAGTTTCATTTTCCAGAGATAAGGTGACTTGGGGTATTTTTTTTCCTTTTTTTTTAGATAAAGATAATACATGCTAGTGTAGAAATAAAGGAAAATAGGGTCATTGTAATTCCTCTACGAAAGGGTAAACCATAGCATAGTAATAGCAAGACTGCCTGTGTCAGGAAGGTGTAAAATCCAGATGAACTCAGGGAACATTTCACGTTCCAGTTTGAAAAGGGCAGTAGCACCTCCCAGCAGCTGCGTGATCTGCTCTGCCCTAGCAGATGGACCACAGGCCACCCTCAGGATTCATGTCAGCTCCTCTAGCTAATGGAGACCCCATTACTTTCAGAAGGGTTTTAATTAATTTTAAACCATTTATATTAACTGATGAAAACTAGTGGTGCTCAGGAGCTGCGAGGTGGGGGAGCAGAGCTGAGAGGAACCTGCCAAGCTGCGAGTCATCCTTGTTTCATGCAGTAGCACACTCACCAGAGCTTTCCTGGGTTTTGGGGCAGGGGAGCCAAGCTTTCTGTGTTTAGCAAGAGCCGAGGCATCTAAAAGCAAAGAGCCCTGACAGAAACGTGCCAGACGTGCCGGGTGTTTGACAACAAACAGCCTCCAGAAGTAAACAGAGGAAAACTGGGATTGTCCACAAAGGTCACCGGTTCTTTTGTATTATTCCCCTCACCCTCCTCCCCCGAGGCCATTGTTCTCACTTCAGCATCTCCTTTTGTTGGCCTGGACACTCTCACACCAGGAAAGTAAAACATTGCAGAGCTCTCAGATCATAAGTCCACTCACCCTTCTTGGCTTGTCCCACTGTGAGGTGACCCTGGGTGCTGGATTTTCCCCTCAGCACAGCACACAGAGGAAGGTTGAACATGCAGGACAGCCAGCCAGCACAAAGCATTCACTCCATGGATGCATTGGAGCCCTCCACCTGCGTTGCAGCTTGCTCTTCATCCTGGAAGTGCTGATAAAACCCACCTGCAGACTGCTTGATGGAAACACAGCGATCAGAACCTAATAACGAAATCAGCACAGATACTGGTTCACACCTAGTTGCATGAGTAAGAGTGGGCTGGCCCTCTTCCATGGGTGGGCAGGATCTATGCTGTGTGTCAAGCTGGCTATGTTAGTGCTAAATGTTTTGAAACATGGAGGAACAGACCAAGAGCTGGTCCAATCCGTGAAGATGAGCTCTCTAAGTCCTGGTGCTTTTATAGCAGGTGAGGCCATGTAGGTGCCAGTCTTGAAGTGCTGAGTGTTGGCAGCAAGGCACTCTGTTGCAAGTTTCTTCTTTCTCCAAATCTTCCTCCTTGTGACCCAAGATTACCCATTGTTCTCCCCATCACTCAAAAGCACCTTCTCATTCTTTTCAGAGTTTTGGTGATCCAGAAGCCTTGGTATTTCACCTATAGCAAAAACAAAACAAAAGAAAAAGGATTTCTTGATGTATTCAGCATTTTGTATCTTACAGTGAGACCTCATAGGGAGCTCTGAGACCCCTTGGAAAGCTATTCCCCTTCTGCAGCATGTATATCTCCCAGCAGGTTGATTATTCCACTAATATCTGACTGGAAAACTTGCAGGATCTGCAGGAAAACTGATTTGAAAATCAACACAACTACCTACACTTCCCCTCGCTTGCATGGCTTATTTCCCTTGGGAGCCTGACTCTGGGTGGACACTTCACACACTGCTTATCTGAGTGGGCAGTGATCAGTCTGTGCATCACAACAGGAGCAAAGGTGGCTGTAGGGGAAGGAAGCTGTTCTGCACAGTTTATATTTGATTTAGCGACTTGAACTTCTTCCCACCTCCCTCCAGAGATCTTAGTGTTTCTTCTGACATTCACTGGCCTTCTTGGCTTACATGAATGCACAGTCTAGGAGAGAAGTTTCTGCAACAAACCAAGGAACTTCAGATGAACCAAGGAAATATACTTTAATGCCTGCAAAGACATCACATACTCTTGTATCTCAGAGTACAACAAAAAGAAACTGAGATGAGGACTGTGATCTCAACTTCACCTGAGGTGTGGACACGCCAGACAAGGACTCTTGAGCTGTGAGAAAATCTCAGCCTGTCCTAGAGCCACCACAGGCAGGGCTTCAGCAGGAGCTAAAACTGCTGGGGGGTGAGCTCCTGCATGGGATGTCAGCTACACCCTCTCTGGGAGAAGGACTCAAGGACATTAGAGGTGCCCAGCAACACCATGGTGCAGGAACAAGGAGATGAGTTGGACCAATTCATGCCCCTGCCGGAGGGCAACCCCAGCCTGCTTCCATCTCACACCCTGTGGGCACCATGAGGTTTCTCCTGGCACCAAAGACCTTCCTCCAGGTCAGGGTTGTTGTCCAGAAAAATAGCTTTTCCCTGGGAAATGGGTTCCTGTTTGGTTCTGTTGTTTGGTTCTGTTGTTTGGTTTGTTTGGGGGTTGGGGTGTTTTGTTTTGTTTTGTTTTGTTTTGTTTTGTTTTGTTTTGTTTTGTTTTGTTTGTTGGGTGTTTGTGGTTTTTTAATGGGGAAATAAGCTATTAATACCTTTTTTCCCCTTCCATAGCACCAGATAACATGTAAACTGGAGAAAACAGCTACACAGCCAGCATCTCATTAAGTAACACAGGTGTTGTAAGAGCTGGAACACCACCAGCAACATGAAAGTTGGGCAATTACAGACTCATTTAAGGCATGACAGGTCTGAGTATGTTTTCTTATCCCAGGCAAGAAGAGCATAGTAGTAGATATCCCTGGTCCTTCTGGTCTCCCTTCTAATTTTTTACCAATTCCAGGACTTGCTGCATTCCTCTCAGAAACATGGGGCTCTGTGAGCACCTGTGAACAAGCAGGTGGCTTCTCCCATCCCAGCTTGTGTGGTCCTGGGGAACGTGCAGCTGACAGCAGGTCACTACAGCCTCAGCAGTGACAGAGGAGCAGGTTGTATCCTGAATTAAGTTGACACAAGGGGGTTTTCTTTTGTGTGGTTCAGGGACAAAACCACCAATATGTGCAATCAGGGCCCCACACATGTGATTTTAAAGACCTATGTTTGCCTGCCAGGCATGGCAGTGTTTTCAACTCCCATCAGCAGGTCCTTGAAAAGGATTCCTCTGAGATCTTAATTTCTATCAGTGGATAATTATATTGATATTATATCTAAAAATTAATAGATTTGATGTAGCATAAAGAAAAACCACTGACAAGGTACAGACCTGTCAATTTTCTCTGTGTGTAAATTGCAATTGCCATCCCCCATCTTTAAGACAGGGGGCTGACCCACTGTGCCATCACCCAGCCCTATCACCTGACCTCTTGGTGACACAGCCATGCCCTCACCACATCAAAAGCAAAACTAAATTAATTATCAGGCTCCATGTGCTGTGATCCCACAGCAATGGGTATATCCATGTCACAAAGTGCTGTACTTCCCATGACACTTGTCCCACCAGTCCTGCTGTGCCTGCCCCAGCATCCACCTGACCTCCTGCATGGTGACCAGGGCTGCTGTCACCCCCAAAACCCTCATTCTCCAACCCAGCAGCTCTGGTTTGTCTATAAAAGCTAATGGGGTGATACACTCTTTAACCAGTGCATCCAGGGCTTGTCCTCCCACAGCCACCTTCACGGTGCCCGGCGTGGGGCTGCCCTGTGGGCAGGGGAGCGTGTGCTGGGCTGGCAGCAGACCTGGACTGGGTTGAGTGGAGTAAGGCAGAGATGTGGCAGGTCAGCAGCAGCGCAGCGAGCGGCAGCCGCCGTGCCCTGCCAGGGATGAGGATGCCATCAAGTGGCCACAGCCTTTCAGTCACTAACTGCATCTGCAGGGTTTTATGTTAAAACCTTTGTGCCTTCTGCTCTGTTTCAACACTGGGTAGGACACAGCTCTCCCTGACAGCTCCTTCTGGCAGGTGGTACACGAGTTTTGTCCCAAGCTTCCATCTCAAAATTGGTTTAATTGGGTAAAGGAACATCAGGAAAAATTATTGTGTGACTCCAACGTGGGTCTTAGGGCTTTAGAACACACCACACCTGGGCCCTGTGAGGACAGTGTCATTCAGACACACAGCTCCATGCAAACCTCAACAGCTTAACTAATTCACAGTTCATTTTACATAACACCATTTATTTGCACTGAAAAAAAAAACCCCAAACCAGTCTCTCCAAATATTATCCCTGGAGACCTACGATGGTATGTGTCTAGAGAACATGTTTTACATATATGCATTAAAACAGGTAACATGGAAAGGATGAATCCTTAAATGCAGCCAGCAGCAAATACTTGTGTGAAGGCTCATCAGTTTTATCTGTATTGTTTATCAAAAACAGTTCCCTGTGTTCTTGCCAAGCTTGAAGGCACTGTGAGCTTCCTCACCTGCAAGTTCTGAGATGAAGCAACACCAGCTGTTTCTCTCACTTTTTAAGGCCAGTTTTGTGGGAAGCCACATTTCTGGTTTTAATTCAGGCCTTAGCAGAGTCCAAGGTTGAGAACCCCATTTCTGAGTAGTGCTCCAGACAAGAGTTTTTAGGCACTTTCTGCTGAGGTCCTCAAGTCTTGTCACCAATTCCTCCATTCATCCAGAGAAGATGATGTGGGAGTTTCTCTTTGATTCTCCTCTTTTCAATGTCATCTTTAGAAACCTTCACTGAGGGCATCTGCTAAAACTGCCATTTCTGGGCTTTTCCTCAGAACTCTTCTTCTCCAGAGGATGATGGGGAGAACCATACATTTCCCAGAGAACAGCAGCATCCCAGACTGTTCCCTCATGCTGCACATCTGTGTGTGAACCCCTCAGCCTCTCCTGCCATTGCCACCAGAGTCCTGTCATCCCAGCAGTGCTAGTTCTTCTTGTTTTTTTGGCATCAGAAGATCCATGATTAGAAAACAAAACATGGAAATATTTAACAGCATCAAGAGAAATAATCAGGATATAAAAGATCTTGTAATAATGGTATGGTTGAGGTAGACCAAAGAGACACCTGGGTCTGCCCCAGCCATCTCAATGGGATTGCAGCAAAGAGATGGAGGTCTGAAGCTGGCCAGTGTGTTTTAGAAAACAGTTTGGGATAAACTCTGAAACCTTTAAAGAGTCTTCCTTTGCTAGTAGTCACTTGAGGCTGCAGTGTGGTATCTGCAGATTGGCAAGCTGGACTGTCACATCTTGGAGTCAGAAGGTCAAACGAGATACCTCCAGGAGATCCCTGGAGGGCTCCACAAGACCAGTTATGTAAATTGATAGGCAGCCATCTGTGTGAAAGGCAGACTTGTTTTATTGTTTTCTGAAGAAAAATAGCAGCTTAGTCTCTGAATTTAACATCCTCCTGTCTCCCAATTTAATTTATATCTTGGATAACTGAAGTTGTTGAAACCCTTCACATTTTTTTCAGTATAATCTTGCCTGGATTATGGAAAACTGGAGAGTGATGTTATGTAAATTCATGCAGGAGTCATCCATTTCTTTGATCCTGAAAGCAAGCTAGGATTTGGTGGGAATCCAGACTTTCCTATATGAAAAGCAACCTCAAACCCACCACACCTCTCCCTTCCCTTGTCAACAAAAAAGATGAGCATTATACCCAGTGTTGTGTGAAAGAAGCTCCCCCAGCTGATGTCAGGGGGTCTGATGTTGGGAATCTCTCACTTATGTGGGTAAGGGAAGCAAGTTGTTCTGTTAGGTCAGTTGGGAAAATGTCATCAGTGCAAAAGTCCAACACCAATATGGGAATTATTAAGGTGCTCTTAGAAAACAGAGTGAAAGATTTGACAAAATGGTCTTTGGATTTGATTGAGCTGGTGCAGTTTTTTTGAAGTCCTCCAGGCTACTAAGTCCATGGCAGAAGAGAAAGCAGATGCCATAGGTACAGGACAGGAGTCTTCAGTCAGAGCAGCTGAGCCCTCACCAACACCACCCTGATGATTTGGCTCAGGAAAGTAGGGCACTTTCAGGTCTTCTTGGCAACACTTTTGAAATAAGAAAGAAGGAGGTTTATGACATACTGAAGACAACAGCCACAACTGCCAAGAATAATCTTGAGTATTTAACTGCTAAAAAAAGTTTCTGTAATGAGATATTATTTATGTTGCTCCTTTATGCAACCCTAGGTTTGAGGGAAAGAGTAAAACTGTGAGTTGATAGTCAAGACACTTTGTAAGGACTTAATTTCAGGTCTGTGTGGATGGATCAAAGGAGGAAAGGATATTGCACAGGAACTCCAGTGAGAATGGTATTTCAAAACTTACAAAATGTTAGAGAAAATGCTTTCAGATTTTCTGATTCACAGTCATCAAAACAATCACAACAATCAGATAGATTGCAATGAAATTCCAGAGGTCTAGAGTGGAACCCAAAATCCATTGGCACATCTGTTGTCTGCTCCAAATCCCACAGACCCAAATTTGGAAAGTGTTTGACTATTCCAAGGTAGGTACAATGTAGGTACCCATCTGACTTTCAGAGGATCTATACAATTGCCACTCCATTTGTTGCAAAGATTAATTCTCTAATTTTAATAAAGCTAGAGGGTCTTTATGAGCTGACCTGGAAGTTAAGGATTGGTCTCAGTTTGGTCTCTTTTCATTGCTTTGAGGGAAAGTTCATAGCCAAGAAACATGGCTGAACTCATTGGGAATCCTCGCACTGCATTGACCGTGATGCCCCTAAAAAAGACCTGTTGGGGATGGAGAGAGGTTAGAGCACAGGAATATACTGGCTGTTTGAAGAAGAAAACATTGAATGAAGTCATGGTGGGATTCTGAGGAACCAAATCTTGGTTTTCCCAGGAGATACAGTCTCACTGCTGGTCTTTGCTGAAGTCTGCTGGAGAACAGAAGGGCAATGGCAGAAGTTTGGTGTCATTGTGCTCCATGCTCCCTCTTGACCCCCTCTCTGTATCTGACAGCAAAAGCTACAAGAGATGGAGAGTAAACTGGCCTCATGTCACTGGTGTAGAACAGAGAGAAACTTAAAACATCTTTCAGTGTTGTCCTACTTAGGTGCAGACTCTCCTCCCTTTGCACACACAGGCGTGTGGGGATCATGCAAACCCCAGGGCACAACAAGAAGGCAGTTGCTTCTCATGCTGCCAGTGCTCTGACCTTCAGAGCTATCTGTGAGTGCAGAAGACATTTGGGAAGCAGAGAGGGAGTGGTATGGCTGCAAGCCAGCCCAGCCAACGCTGGCACTGCACCATGCAGACTAATTTTCAGGTTTCACCTTTGAGTATAGAAACAATTTTTCAATCAACAGAAAACTAGACTCTGTACCTGTGCACCTGAACTAGCTCTCACCACCAGTTTGGGGAAGGGTAGTCAACTGAAGCTGATCTTTTCACCTGTGGGTTCATAAGGTCAAGCTTTGGTGCCCGCATGTATCCCAGTATTTTCTTTCATTAAAATAAGAAATATGAATATATACAGCTAGGCTGCCTTATTCTGATCAATATGTATTTTTTAAAAGATGTTGCCACTTGAAGGTGCTTTCTAGTGCTTGAACAGTAAAGTGCTTTCTGGAAAGTGGAGAGGGACTCTTGTCACTCTTCACTCCTGGCATTCACTTGTCTCCCTTTGAAAATCCCCCTCGCTCCAAACACGGTTCCCTGGTATGTGCAAGGGTGTGCACAAACCACTCACTTTAGGGTCAGTCTATCTACAAGGTGATGATTGCAGGGAGCATCTCTGCTGGCCTGTTTCTCACAAAGTCTCTCCATTAACTAAGCAGGCTAATCAGTGGGGTCACTAATCTCAACACCAGAAGTTTAGAATAGGCAACAAAATAACATCAGCAAAACAAGGACCCTTCTAAGCTTTACAGAGGCAAAGCTCCCACAGCTACTGTAAGAAAACATGGAAGATCTTGGCTGCAAGACCAGAATCCCATGGATTTACGCCTCTAGCCAGTATTTTCCCTGAAATATTTATCTCTGCTAAACAAAACTGTATCTTGTATCCGATAAATTCAGTGCGTGGAGCTGACTTGTACAAGGCAAAATCAAAAGTTCTTCACAGTGTTTAGGACAGAGTTTCCAATGTGCAGTTGCAACATTGGGATATGTAGGATATTGCTAGATTTATTGGCAAGTTTTATTTTTCTAGGGAAGTTAGAATTTTCTGGGAGGAAATCCACTTTTTTTTTTTGCAGTATCCGTTAACTAACACGAGAGAGCCAAGTTAAATAATACTGAAGATTTATGAAGAAATGTTTCTCATCAGAATGAACACACCAGAATATGGGCACAGAACAGTGAATTTACACATTTTGTGTACACTAGGAAATTATTTTCAGCACTGCAAATGCTCTTGCTTTGTCCCAGGATGAAAACATCCATGGCTGGGTTTGCTGCTTATCGGTTCTGTGTCTCCCAAGATATAAAAAAATTTTCCTTACAAGAGAAGGGTTTAGTTTTATCATGAACTGTTGCTAAATCCCATTGCTGGCTTTGGTCTGGGTGCCAGGTATGACAGCAGAAATACTGCAAGCAGCTTGGCTGTTGATAGCCAGGCAGGACAAGGAGGGTAGGGGGTGAAGATGGGGATGGAGTGAGAAGGGAAGACACATGGAAATTCCCTTTTCAGCCCCCCCCTATGTTTTACTGTGGAGCTGCATGCCAAGCCAAACATGCAGGGTGCCTGGGGGAGAGCCTGGGCCACCCTGACCCTCCTCTGGCCACCCAAGCCTGGTCCTTAGCACCTCTGTAGGTCCCCATGGACTGTGGCTTTCGTCACTCGACAGCAAAATCCAAACCAGACTACAGGCTCCTGTGGCAGCTGCCATCATATAGTGGCATGTTGGCAAATATTTAAATCACACTGACTTGTGATTTTGCAGGTTATTTTTCTTTTTGTTACTTTTCCCTCAGAATGTGAAAATTAACACTTTGGAACTAAAAGCCCATATGATGTTTTGATGACAACTTAAATACAGATCTGTTTCGATATCAGAAGATGTCATTTCTCAAAATGATGCAGCACAACAAAGCTGCAAACCCCAAATCTCTGCCATTCACATTTATCTGAGGTAAAGTTTGAAGGAAGAACAAACAACTTTTATTACACTAATAGGCAAAGTCAGAAAAAGGAGATAAGGGTTTGGGTTTTTTTTGGCAGGCAGCCCTTCTTCATATTTGAAGCTGAAGCAATTCTGATTTAAGAGCACTTTCAATCAACTCTATCTTGGTGGAAAACGAGGGTGAGCAGTTCATGCATCACAGCATCAGTTCCACCAAAGTATTGCCCAAGTTGACCAAACACACTTTGGGTGCCAGCACAGCCCCACAGGAATCCACTCCCACTGACTTCAGTGCTGATGGGAAACACTTGACCTCTGCATTTTGTAGAAGCAATCACAGAGGCAAGATTTTCTACTCTGATTTATGATAAGTCAAATAATATCCACAATTAAACTCACTGATATGAAGCCTTATTTTAAGTTAATTACACCAGCAGACTGTGACTCCCAGTCATTCGTTTTTTCATTGCTGTAAGGCACGTTATTACTCTATCATGATTTAGAAAGAATTTGCACTATAATTACCTGCTGTCATTATTATAATTTAGCAGGATATGGCCTTAGCTGTCCCTCAACCCTGCAGACAGGTTTGCAACAGCCATTGCATTTCCCAGTTGAAAATTAAATGCCTGATAACCAGATTTTACTTCAAATGTCACTTACTTTTAAGCCCTCGTTCTGGTAGCTCTGCAAGATACAGTCAAGGGTCCCTTTGTATTTGTTTAAATAAACTCCATCTGCCTGAAGTCGACTTTTCACAACGTCCATTGGAGTAGCAGTCCCCCAAGAAATGGCTCCTAGAAAAATGCAGAAGTATTTGAACAATTTCTTCTCTATGTTTCGTTGGCCACAGGTCAGTGAACTCAGAAAGTCACCACTCATCTACCATATCATATTCATGGCAGGGCATTCACCCTGCTGGAGGACAGGAACAGTACTTCTGGGAGCAAAGTTCCTTGTTTCTGGAAGAACCGTTGAGATTTTGGGGGGTTGTGCTGCCAATCAAACGCAGGCAGCCCAGGAGGTGCTCATACATCTTCTGCCCTGCTTCTGGAGGAGCATGGACATGCTGTGGGAAGAGCCTGATCTGTAGGGACCTGCTGCTTTGGGCAGTTTGAGAAAAAAAAAAAACAAATCTGGAGTCCTCAGTTAATGCTGTTGAAAAACAAATTTTGATCTGAAAATGCAAATAAGAGGCTGGTCCATCTCATGCAATCAGGATTAGGCTCCGTGCAGCTCAGATATAAAGAAATTATTTATTTACCTTGATTAGCCTGCAGCCAGGTGGGTGTTTTGTTCTCTGAAGAGGTCATCATGTAACCTGAATACCTGGGCCAGTTGGACAGGCAAGAGCCTGTCTGGACCTACGGGAGTGCTGGGGCATACTAGAGAAGCTGTCTGGATGGGCCAGGGCTCTGGTTATTTGCAGACAACAAAACAGAAAGCATTTTGTAATCATTACCTGAGCCAAGGATTGATCTGCTCTTAGGGGTCTGCAATTTAGAAATGGCCAAGAAATGGGGAGTGAGTGTGGGGGTGACTTTCCCCATGCAAGCATGGTGGGGGGTGCACATGCCAGTCTTACTGGCAGGTGTATACAGGGGAAAAAGAAGATAAAAACCAGGCAACTCTGCTTCTCCTGTGTGGTGCACACCCCCACCCCCCGATAGGAAGCCAACAGGTTGAAGTCCTCTTCTGGAGGCATCTTGGCTGCTGTGTATCAGGCTGCTGTGAGACATCCAGGGAGGCACTGGCTGTTTTCCTTCTTGCTGACATTGAGTCTGAGGAAGGTCTGATAACACGACTTCCATAAAGTTTATCAAGTCATAAAGTGTAGCTGTCATGCCAGGGGACCTGGCCCCGGGGAGGATGGTTGTTCAGCCCTATGTCCTCTCCTGGTGACCAAGAGGATGAGGTGGCCCTTGATACACCCCTATAATGTGCCCTGGGAACCTTCCTGTCCTTGTTTTGCCTTCCTTACCTGCTATACCCCCTGCCAGCCAGATGGAGGAGGGATTGGGGGAAATGCATCCATCCGGTGTAATCCAGCCACAGAAAAATGTGTAGGGGATGAAGTAGAGACAGTACCCAGGAACATCCCTCAGAAGCATTGCTCCCACACCTCGATATATTCCTGCTATCCCCTCCTTCCGTAGGACTGTCCTAAAACAGTGAATTGGACCTCGGTACACAGGAAATTCAGGAACTTTGGGCCTTAGTTTAATTTTTTCTGGAAGAAAAAAAAAAGGGATACAGCTGTTATAATAGTTATATTGCTACAAATCTCCTCTCAAAAGTCCACTACCACCAGAAATCACTGTCATCCATTTTCTTTTGCTGGGATTAATGGTATGGAAAAAAGGTTTAAGAAAGATGATTTCAGTCCATTTTTAAAAGATGTTTAAAGAAACTTCAGGACAGATTTTTCTTAGATGCATTGCATGCCTCTCAAAAGACATGTGCCCAGTGAGACTTCCAAATGAGCCAAAGGCTGTGTGCCCAGTTTTGATAGATTTTAACCACATCTGGTGCCAAGCTGGGTCTCTGGAAGCACTCACATGTGGCCCTTATGAAGCAGAGGACCGAGCTGCTTTTGGAAAGGACATTAGGTTGCTAACCTGCATGGAGACTTTTAAAAATGGACATGATATTTTATTTGAAGAATACAAAACATGTCAGTATTTCAGAGTTAGACACCACAGCTGTCATCATGAGACAGGTGTTTGTGGAACTGCTGAAATCCAGGCTGTTCAGCTCTGAAGCTGCACTGTCTCATCCTTTGGCTACACATGTGCTCTGGTGGGGTTTGCTCCATGCTGGCAGCCTGCAATGAAATTCAGTCACTGCCTCAAGCAGAAGCACTTCCTGCTGCTTGCAGCTTCTGGAGAGGTTACAGCTGCCCACTGCCATCCTGCCAGCATCCCCTCCTGACCTGTCTCACCTGTGCCTGGGTACCCATAACCCTGCCCCAAGTAAGTGACTTTCTAATGTACCTGTGAAATTTTTGCTTTTGAACAGAGGAGGTGGAATAACAGAGAGTGGTTTATGAGCAAAGAATCATGGGACTGAGAGGTGCAGAGGAGCGAGCTGGCATTACTTCTGCTGGCAGCTGTGGTGCTGCTGGTGGGATCTCCAGGGAACCTGACAGCCCCAAGACCTGCTGTTCTGCCCCATGGCCATGTAAGTAAGGCAGATCCTTTGGCTCCTGCCTCTGTGCTCATTATGAATCCAAATCATCTGGAAATGCCAGCAGAGATCTGATCAAAGTCATTAATTAAAACCCTCCCT
Organism: Heliornis fulica; assembly: GCA_013399135.1. Lineage (NCBI taxonomy): Eukaryota > Metazoa > Chordata > Aves > Gruiformes > Heliornithidae > Heliornis > Heliornis fulica. The sequence goes on from VXBZ01009747.1 coordinate 271,906, forward strand.
TTGAGCTGAGCAGGATGGGATCCATCCTGAGGCTGAAGGGAGATTTCCACCTTGCTTCCTACCATCAATGTACGGCTCCGTTTGCATCTGTAGTCTTATCTTTACCAGGTCCACAGGAGTGCCAATGCCCACAGAGATGAACCCTGCCACCATGCTGGCTAGAGCCACGTCAGCAAGTCCTGGTGTGTGAGATGGGTCTCCGTGGCGGAGCTGGCTGAGGAGCCTTTGCGTGTTGCTGAAGACGCCGAACACTACGGAGCTGTAGACAGCAATGCTGGCCAGAGGGAAGGACATACCTTTGAAGAAGCCAGCCACCTACCCAGGGAAGAGAGCAGGAGTTAAGAGAGCAAACAGGACTGAGCTAAGTAAACCCCAACCTGTCTTGCTGGACAGAAATGTAAATCCAAATAGCAGATGTCTCCTGCATCCAACCGTTTGCACATGCTGAGCAAATGAGCATTAATTCATACTGCTAAAGACTTGTAAAGATTGTGCAGGATATAGGTTATGCTGAAAGCACAGGAGCCCATGTCAAGGTCCCTCTTTCAGCCAGCTTCTCTCCTGGCATCACCAAAGTCAGCAAAGTACTGCAGTAGAGCTCTGCCAGCAGGTACAGGCAAAAGAGCCACTGTGGATGTAACACCCTGACCATGTGGAGATATGGGCAATGCCAATTATCACTTTAGGGATCTCTCTTTTCCCTATAGGGGTAACCAAAAGTTACCTTAAGAGTTTTTGCACCAACTTTATTTTCTTCATATAACTGATGGTGTCAACAGTGATTTTGTATAATTGCTCTCTGTATTTATCTATTTATCTATTTGCATTTTCTACCAGCACACTTTAAGTAAGTTAAAGCACTTACGGATTCATTTCTGTACACAGTGAGAACACAGTTGAGTGTATTTCCATATCCTTGTCCAGCTTGCAGACGAGTCTGCAAAAGACATTCATAAAATGCAATTCAAATCCAATGCTTCCAGCCCAGCAAAAGCATGTGTTACACAAACAATGTGTACTTTGCTTTGAGAGTGAATCCTTGAAATTGTAAAGAAAACAGAGCAATAAAATAAGATATATGTGCATCCACTCCCCTTGAACTTTGCCAGAAGCAGAGCTAAATGGGACCTCAGAGGTATGAAGCTTTCTGCAACATCTGGAATCCATGACTGTCAAATTGCTCTCAGATCCAGCCCAACTCTGCTGTGAGTACTGTGCCAGGGCACAGTACTCACAGCAGACTGCTGGTACACACTGCTGTCGTGGGCAAGGTCCTGATTTATGTGGAAATTGGAGAGTGATCTGGTCTCTTCCTTTTGGGAACATTCTGTAGAGGTTGGGATGAAGGATGGAGAGTTCCCTGTGAGGTTTCCAGGGCCCTTCTGATCCAAGGTGGATTTTAAGACAGGGACATATTAAATGGAGCCAAAATAATTCGGCTCCATCTCTGAAATTCTCCATGCTTCACTCAAAAAATACACTTTTACATCATTTTCAACAAAGACACTTTGTTTCTTGAAAGGAATGGTCATATGCCTTCCAAAAATGCCTACAACAGCTGTAAGAAATGGCGTGTAAGTCACAACAAAGCCCATAAAATTCAACATGCTTCCCCCCTCATACATATATATATATGTATATATATATGTGTATATATATATACATGTATGTATATATATATATATGTACACCTAGATTTATGTGAAATTTCATTCAAGCTGCTCACAAGTTTGTGATAAAAATATCCTAATAAGTGATGGTGCACTCGTGAGGGAACGGAAACCTGCTTGGTTTGCAGGACCTGGGCCTTCAGCAATTAATCTTGGCTGAGGCCAGAGCTCATGTTTTCTAGAAAGATATTGACATGTGCTGTATCAGGGATGCTTTTTGGGGAACTTGAGCTGCATTTCTGGTCATACACATCAGCACTGAGGCTAGAAGGAATGACAAAATGAAGACTGAAGGAACAGTACCCCGTTTCCTCCAGGGACTCAACCCTGAATTACACCAGGGTGAAGCACGAATTTTCTTTGGGAATTTGAAACCCTAATAAATTAGTATGTGCCAGAATTTATACCTGGGGAGAGATTTTGGACAGCAAAATGACACCATTATTTGGCCCGGGGCCTTGCAAGAGGCTGGGCCTTTCTGCTGAGGGACCCGTGCGGGGTGTGAGAAGGCCCAAAGCCCAGGCTCACCCTGAGACTGCTCCATGCAGCCATCTCCCCTCACCAAGCACCGCTCTGTTCCTGGCCAGAGGCCATGGAGTCAGCAGCAAAAGCAGAACATTTACTGAGTCCTTATAAACAAGCTGGGACATGAAGGTGCTGGGTGACGGGTCATTGTGCAATGCAGGCAGGCCCAGGCCGCGGGCGCAGACCCGTGCGCTGTGACTCAGCCAGGGGCAATGGGGCTGGGGGCTGGCAGGGAGGCTGGGGGCCAGGCCAGCCCTGCGCTCCCTCCTGGCTTCATCTGCACCTCAGCCCAGACATTTCCATTTTGCCTCCATGGGCTTGTTGGGTTTTTATTTCTTTTACACAGTAATGAGGTATTTAGAAGTTCAAGTTAATATATTTTTTGAGTAACTGAGAGAAACTGAGTGTACACACAAGCTGCCCCTTAGTTATGCTGCTGGAATCCCTGCCAGCATCTCTGTCAAAGACAGCAGATACCAGTACAGATATTTGTCAGGAAACTTCTCCTTTCCATTACACTTGAATTGGTATGATATGGGTCTTGGGTGACACCCAGAAACTCAACAAAAGCCTGGTGAGGTGAATGAATGAATATGGAGGATGAAAAGAGGGAGGATGCAAAACTATTCAGTTCTGCATGACTATGGAAAAAGAGCTGCTTGGGTTTGATGGAAGCTGCATCGCTGAGAAGGGGACATCTGAAGGAGGGACCTGGGTAGGAGCTGCTTGTGGGTTCCCTACAACCACTACATAACCCACCCAACCCTTCATTCAGTCCTACCCCCTCCTTCTGGTGGGGAAGGACCCCCTGGAGGCTGCGATCACTGCTAGCTTAGTGCTGTGCAAAAACTCTCCACTTCTCTAAATTTGGAAAGATAACAAGGCTGCCTACTTGGTATTCCCAGGCAATGTCCAAAGCCAAGGGCAACAGAGAGGTCAGCCTGACAGTTGTCTTTATAAGCACTGAAGGATGGGCTTGCTCTTTCTTGGCATCCAGAAACTCAGTGCTTCCCAGCAGGATCCTCTCAGTTGTTGCCAAACTCTCCCAAACCTGGCAGTGACGCCCTTACAGCCAGCCCAAGATGGGGATTGCCTTGGCAACCATGGGCAGAGCCTGCCTGGGCTGCCCATGCCCTGGTCATCACTGGGATGGTGCTGGAAGCCTTGCAGCTCCTCCAGCACTGTGGGGTCTGTGCCCACAGTGATGCTCCCCTTAGCAGCTCTGAATAGGGCTGTCAGGCCACCTCGTGGTCCCAGAAAAGCCAGATATGTGGAAGGGGATGGCTGTGATGGCTGGGGATGGATGTGACATGGGTCACACTGGACCCTGCCTCCTCCCCATCACCCTCCAAGGGTTTCTGGGATGCAAACAAGACCACTGGTTCTTGGNCAAAAATGCCTACAACAGCTGTAAGAAATGGCGTGTAAGTCACAACAAAGCCCATAAATTCAACATGCTTCCCCCTCTCATACATATATATATATATATATGTATATATATATGTACACCTAGATTTAAGTGAAATTTCATTCAAGCTGCTCACAAGTTTGTGATAAAAATATCCTAATAAGTGATGGTGCACTCGTGAGGGAACGGAAACCTGTTTGGTTTGCAGGACCTGGACCTTCAGCAATTAATCTTGGTTGAGGCCAGAGCTCATGTTTTCTAGAAAGATATTGACATGTGCTGTATCAGGGATGCTTTTTGGGGAACTTGAGCTGCATTTCTGGTCATACACATCATCACTGAGGCTAGAAGGAACGACAAAATGAAGACTGGAGGGACAGTACCCCATTTCCTCCAGGGACTCAGTGCTGAATTACACCAGGGTGAAGCAGGAATTTTATTTGGGAATTTGAAGCCCTAATAAATTAGTATCCACCAGAATTTGTACCTGGGGAGAGATTTTGGAAGGGAAAATGACACCATTATTTGGCCCGGAGCCTTGCAAGAGGCTGGGCCTTTCTGCTGAGGGACCCGTGCGGGGTGTGAGAAGGCCCAAAGCCCAGGCTCACCCTGAGACTGCTCCATGCAGCCATCTCCCCTCACCAAGCACCGCTCTGTTCCTGGCCAGAGGCCATGGAGTCAGCAGCAAAAGCAGAACATTTACTGAGCCCTTATAAACAAGCTGGGACAGGAAGGTGCTGGGTGACGGGTCATTGTGCAATGCAGGCAGGCCCAGGCCGCGGGCGCAGACCCGTGCGCTGTGACTCAGCCAGGGGCAATGGGGCTGGGGGCTGGCAGGGAGGCTGGGGGCCAGGCCAGCCCTGCGCTCCCTCCTGGCTTCATCTGTACCTCAGCCCAGACATTTCCATTTTGCCTCCATGGGCTTGTTGGGTTTTTATTTCTTTTACACAGTAATGAGGTATTTAGAAGTTCAAGTTAATATATTTTTTGAGTAACTGAGAGAAACTGAGTGTACACACAAGCTGCCCCTTAGTTATGCTGCTGGAATCCCTGCCAGCATCTCTGTCAAAGACAACAGATACCAGTACAGATATTTGTCAGGAAACTTCTCCTTTCCATTACACTTGAATTGGTATGATATGGGTCTTGGGTGACACCCAGAAACTCAACAAAAGCCTGGTGAGGTGAATGAATGAATATGGAGGATGAAAAGAGGGAGGATGCAAAACTATTCAGTTCTGCATGACTATGGAAAAAGAGCTGCTTGGGTTTGATGGAAGCTGCATCGCTGAGAAGGGGACATCTGAAGGAGGGACCTGGGTAGGAGCTGCTTGTGGGTTCCCTACAACCACTACATAACCCACCCAACCCTTCATTCAGTCCTACCCCCTCCTTCTGGTGGGGAAGGACCCCCTGGAGGCTGCAATCACTGCTGGCTTAGTGCTGTGCAAAAACTCTCCACTTCTCTAAATTTGGAAAGATAACAAGGCTGCCTACTTGGTATTCCCAGGCAATGTCCAAAGCCAAGGGCAACAGAGAGGTCAGCCTGACAGTTGTCTTTATAAGCACTGAAGGATGGGCTTGCTCTTTCTTGGCATCCAGAAACTCAGTGCTTCCCAGCAGGATCCTCTCAGTTGTTGCCAAACTCTCCCAAACCTGGCAGTGACGCCCTTACAGCCAGCCCAAGATGGGGATTGCCTTGGCAACCATGGGCAGAGCCTGCCTGGGCTGCCCATGCCCTGGTCATCACTGGGATGGTGCTGGAAGCCTTGCAGCTCCTCCAGCACTGTGGGGTCTGTGCCCACAGTGATGCTCCCCTTAGCAGCTCTGAATAGGGCTGTCAGGCCACCTCGTGGTCCCAGAAAAGCCAGATATGTGGAAGGGGATGGCTGTGATGGCTGGGGATGGATGTGACATGGGTCACACTGGACCCTGCCTCCTCCCCATCACCCTCCAAGGGTTTCTGGGATGCAAACAAGACCACTGGTTCTTGGATTTGCCACACCTTAGAGCCCAGCAACAAAGCCTGAACCAGATCAGAGCACACAAGCAGGGCAGCTGAAGTGATGCAAGCTGGCCAGAGCTGCCAATCAAAAGGAGAAATGAAAAAGAACAGGATCATTCTGTCTTATCTCTGCATCAGTTGCAAAGGGGTTAACTTCAGTGGGTCAGGCTGTATTGGTGTGTGCATGAGTTTGTCTGCATCACACTAGCAAATATCTCCTTACATCTCGAAATACCTCCCTCTGAGGAATAGCTGTCTTGCAGGAATAGCAAATATTGCATCTCATAGCCCTGGGATAGAAATTTCAGCACTCTGCTCTTCTAGCATTGCCAACGCCAGGAAAACACGTAAAAATGTGCCTGCAGCAAAACAAATATAATTCCTGTTGCCCTTTGAATACTGGTCTGTGTCAAAGTGCAATAAAACATTGTCAGAACTGTTCAGTAAACTACACATTAAATGAGGTCAGGTTTAATTTTCAGCATCAATCCTCATTGGAGGAATTCACAGGTATCAGCCAGTTCTTTTAGTTTCTCTTAGAGAAACAGATGTTAGACAGGCTAACATCTATGAAAACATTTCTACCCAAGCTAAATAACCCCTTGGGGTGGTGGAAGAAGTGAAGGTCTTTTTGAAGCATCACCTAGAGAGAGACCACCTTCCCATCCATGGGGTTTTGGGTGGTGACATGAGGGTATGGTTCAAAGTGGTTTACCTTGATCGTGTCCAGGGGGTGGCCCACAACCACGCTGGCAGCTCCTGGGGATGAAAGTAAATTATTACACATCAAAGAAGGTTTTGTGACAGGTCAGGAAATGATGGGTTTATAGAGGAGGAGGAGAGGTTTCCATGGGATCAGAGCAATGCACAGTGCCCTGACAACAGGGAAAAAGCTGGGCAGTAACACTTGCACTTCTTCCCCTGAAAACTATCCTGGACTCCATCGACTTCAAAGGCACCCGAGTGAGAGGAGGAGGTGTTGTATTTGTATGAGCTGTCCATGAACAACCTCCCCTAGCACTCCTGTAAGCTCATGCAAATATTTAGCCTTGAAATGTTGAGATTTGGGTTAGACACAGGGAAATTCTTTCTCCTGGCTCAGATAGTGATGCACTAGAGCAGACAGCTGATGAGGACTGTGAACCCCCATCCTTCACTGTTTTAAGAGCTGTTTAATAGATACCTGTCAGGGATGATTCAGATAAAGAGGATCCTGCTCTGTATCAGTCTTTACAGTCCCATCCAGCCTCCTTCACCATAGTTCTCTGGGAGAAACTGTTCCATTACCCCCCACACTGTCCTGCCCCACCTCCCCATGCCCCTTCTTGCCAGGAGCCACTGCAGTAGGACAGAGCACAGTTTGGTTTCTGCCTTCTCCAGGAGGATGGAGCAGCCTGTGGTCAAGGGATGTTTTTGTGTGCTTATAGAATACAACAGTGGCAGTTCTCAGGGTGCCTGTGGAGGTGCTGGGTACCTTGTGCTGCTTCCACATCTAAAGGTCTCCCTACAAACCAGTGCTCAGAAGCACTTTAAGGACTACATGGAATTTTTCACCTGTCGTGGATTAGGACTGAAAAGAGCATCATGCCCTCGGTCACATCATAACACCTCATGATTTCACTCAAAAATGTATCACAAAACATTCCCTCTCTCTTCCTGGACCTTAACCTGAGACCTCCTGCGATCCAGCACTGTGCAACTGGCTACTGCCACTGCGTGCTGGTGGCTGCTCACCCCTGGGACATCCTGCCCCACTCCGGGAGAGGGGGGTCACAGCCAAAGCACAGGGTCAGCGGGGCAGAGAGCACGACTGCGTGCTGCGCAGCCTCCACAGCCTGCAAAGATCCAAAAATCAGGGGCTTGAGTAAACTTTTGGCAGAGGTTCTAGGTACTTTTTGCGAGTCCGTTAACCTATTAACCTCGTCTGGCCAGTCAGGATCCGTGAGCCGTCTGACACCCCCTTCCTGAGCCTGGCATGAGCGGCGGCGGGGGCAGAGCTCGGGGCTGCGGCTGCCCCCTCCTCCACCCCCCCATCCTGAGCTTCTCCGAGCTCCTCACCCGCTGTTAAACCCAGCGGCCCCGTTCATCTCCGTGGGACCCCCCTGCGTTACCGGTGTCCCCGTCGCAATCAGGATTTTCAGCAGACCGGATCAATACCCCCCTCCCTACCNGGGTTGGCTTCTGCGAGTCCCGGGAGCTCCTGGACGAGCCCGGCGGTGCTTCCCCATGGGAAAGGGTGGAGGGGTGGTTCTGGCAGCCCCCCCATCCCCACTAGGCGCAAAGCAGCGTCACACGCACCGTCATTTAAAACTGAAGCATCCCGCCCGTGGAAATTGGGTTAAACTGCGCTTCTGAGCCAAAGCACCGCTGGTACGAGCACCCTGAGCGGCGGTGACACGGAGAAGGGGGGGGTGTGTTATTCCCACGCACTCTCCTGTCGT
>VXBZ01009747.1:280061-294676 GCA_013399135.1 Heliornis fulica
GGAGTCTGCCCATGCTGCGCCGAGCCCGTCCCCTCGGCGGGGCAGGGGTCCCACCGGGTCGGGGTACCCCCGGCAGAGAGTCCCTCCGGGATGGGGTCCCTCCAGGCTGGGGTGCCCCCGAGCAGGGGATTCCTACGGGCAGGGGTCCCCTCCGAGCAACGGTCCCCACGGGGCAGGGGGGTCCCCGCCGAGCAAGGGTCCCTACGGGGCAGGGGGTCCCCACAGGGCAGGGGTGTCCCCGCCGAGCGAGGGTCCCCACGGGGCAGGGGATCCCCGGCGCGATCCCCGCGCAGCCCCGCCGCCCGCCGCACGGTGTCTCCCAGCCGGGAGTGACATCACGCACCGGGGCTTAAAGGCGCCGTACAGGGGCCGGAGGTGGGGAGAGACCCGCCCGGGAGGGTGGGAAGGGTCTCGGGCAGGCGTCGCGGGGTGACGGTGGGGGGCTGCTCCGGGGGCTGACAGCGCCGGTTGTTCAGGTATCCGGGGTCAGACCAGGCTCAGCTTTACCCTCGGGGGTGGGATGCCCCGAGATGGAGAAGCAGCATCGCCCCTTCTCCGGCCGGGAAGCGAGACCCGGGGGGTCTCGTATGGAGGAGAGAGTAGGGATGCTTGAAAATATGCTGTGAATTCCAAATTCAAGATCTAACTCTGGAGATGAAGAGTGTCACACAGCTTTACTCAACTGAAAAACTCCATGAGCTTGACTGAAATGGCACTGCCTCGTCCTTTCAGGAGATGCTCCCCAATTCTGTATTATCTTTTCAATACCTCAAATTTCTGTAGTTTGGCAAGCAATGAAAAATTGTTCCCATTCCCTTCTTTCATAACATTCATAATTTTCTTATACTTCTATTTACTTGCTTCTCCTTCAGTCCTGCCTGTCCAGAGCCCAGCTCTGTTTAGTTCCCTTCCATGCAAGATGCTCCTCAGTCATTTATTTTTTAAAGACTTTGAACTGGACAGCCAGAACTGTAAGCAATAGGAACAAACCAGGCATTCAGCAGCATGAAGATGTTTTCTCCTTTAATCTCAAACTGCCTTCTGGCAATTCCTAACATGCCTTTCTGACTGCCAGTGACGACTGGGCTCTCTTTCCCAAACAGTAAATACCTGATTTTGAGGCCAGCCTGGCTGTTGTGCCTCCTGTGTGGTACTTTCAATTAGTAAATCTAATGTCTTGTGCCTGAACAGCACCCAGCCACTCAATATCATCCTTCTGGTCCTTAATCAGATCATTGATACATCCTTGTGCACACCAACTCCATCAGAAAACTCTTGGGCTTCAAGGGCACAACTTTGCTCTGCAAAAGATGTATTGGCCCTTCACCACTGTGCACATACATCTGTCTCATCTGGCTGTGGGTTTACTACAGCCCAAAGTGAACTTTGTTCTGCAGAGGTCAGATTTCCTCAGGTAGTAGTTTCTTGGATCAGGTGTGGAGGCTTTCTTAAAAGATTGGCATCAGGTTTGCTACACTGGCTTCCTGGAATACCAAATTGGCTTTTGTTTGAAATGTATTTTGTCTACACAGTCTGGAAAATACAAAGAGTGTTGGTAGTTTGTAAACAATAAATCCCAAATGCCTAAATACTGGCTGAAAAATTTTATTTTAATTTTCTTAAATATTTAGTATTTTAATTTCCATTGATAAACGAATATTTTCCATAAAAGGAGACATAATTGTTCAAGCTGACCTTAAAACAATGTCCCCTCATGTTCATGCACATATACACAAGAAACCTTATCACTGCATTGGCTGAAGGGAGCTTTTGTCTAGAAATTGCTTATAGAAATTTGATATTAGGTGCATGGTTATCAGCTCAGATAACCTACACCTGATTGAAACTTTAGATTTTTTCAATGCACATTCTCCATGAGGAGGTTTTTCCTCAAGCACCAAGTCTCTAACTTGCACAGTGCAAGTTTCAGGAGAGGTGGATAAATATTGGAGACAGTGTATGTGCATAAACACTGTGGAAATGTGTTAGCTATTTGTTTTCTCAAACAACTGTGTTCTCTTTTTGTTAGAAGAAACGTGGTTCTGTACATACAGTAATACAGAAAGATGATTTGTCCTCATTTTTCATGCACATTTTCTTGCGAAGCCAGAAGAAAATGTGTCTGAATGAGGTAATTATTCAGATAGCAGCATTAATCATTAATCATATGAATTCTTTTAAACTGTAACACATTTCCATGCCAGATTCAGAACATCTGCTGACTCGGGGAGAATACTGGAAACGGTCTTTGCATGATGTTGGACCAAGAGTTGAAACCAAATGTTACAGAGACTGGATTATAAACAAGAAGAAGAGGAAGAAGTGGAGAAGCTGGAATGGATGCAGAAGGTGAAACGAGATGCTCTTGCAGCTGTGCTTCTGACACACTCACCCCAGCAGCCTGTAGGGGAGCAGGACACTTGCAGCTCTTCCCTTCAGCTGCTGTTAGCAACACCCACAAACCTCCCCCAAGGCAGGCAGAGACCTGTGTGCAAGCTCGTGGTGCCGTTTGTTTGCTCCTCCATGGTTTGTGAGTGTGTTGAAGAACTGTGCAGTTGGAGAACTGCACTGTGTGTTGGAGAACTGGGAAGGGATCCATCCTTTCTGCTGCTCTGAGTCCCAGTCTGAGCTCGTAGCCACCCACAGCAAGTGCTGGTCAAAGGGAGATGAACATGGTTTCTATTAGGGATGAGGAATCCTCTTCCTTCTGCCAAGAGCAGAGACAGAGAGACTGTGTCATCCTGAACACTGCTCATTCTGCCTCCTCCTCAACCACAGACAGTGCTTTTCCCCATACCACACTCCTTTGAGCAGCTTGCTCTCTTCCCACAATGGTTTTAATGCTCCTGATAAAAGGGGAGAAGTTTCCCACCATCTTACCAGGAGCCACATATTTTCTCTGGGCAAGAACTGCAGTGTGGGGACTGGGGCAGCCTTGGTAACTGGTGGTAGATTCACACTTAACTGCCCTGGGAATTAAATAAATGATTCATCAGGGACAGAGTATGTCAGAAATTAAAAGGGATTACACATTTCCAGTCCAGCTGTAAATATTTCTGGACTAGGATGCGTTCCACTGGCAATACAACTGATCCAGAGATAAATTCCTTTTAAATATTAACCTACAGATAACATATATTTCAGGTAGGAAAAAGAAGGATTAAGACTGTACGAAGTATATGCCACCTCAAGTATCCTTGAGAGTATGTGCTGAAACTGTAGTAACCAGGATACATCTCTCAATGGACTGAGGATTTAGAACAAAAGGACCTTCTAAGATGTTCTTTCCATATTGGAAGTATACATAAACTATAACTAGCCTTGGAGTAGTATCACTTAATAGCATATCCTTGGCAAACCTGTATTGATTTTAATGTTAAAATGTACACCCCCTTGTGAGTAATGCATATGCTAATTAGGAGAACTCCTCAAATGTTTGAAACATAAGTAAAATGCATATGTGTGATGAGGGGAGGTGAAAGGTGGATAAAGAAGTTTAAGAACACCAGTTGGCCACATTTTGTTATTGTAAAATAGGAACACTCGATGCATTTGGTGTGCTGGCTGGTGTTAGATGCCCAGACCACTACTCAGCCAACTAGAAGCAAAACAAATAATATAATAGTTTCTGCTGCTGGGAAAAATACAAGTGAAAAAACATTAAATGATGCTGCTATGGCTGGAGCCACTGAGCATCAAGGTCTGGTGCTTGGTGTCTCTTTGAGGGGCTGGGTCCTGTGAGCAGAAGCCAGTGAATTAAAAAGCAAGGTACACACACACCCTGCAGCAATGGGCAGGCAGTGGTAAAAGGACAACTTTGGGGGCTGCAGCAATCAGGCAGATCCAGCAGCAGGAAGACATGTCAGGAGCAATGTAGCAGCAGTAGTTATACCCTTCAGAAGTTACTGAACAAGCTCATTTCTGTGGGTGGTGAGACACCAGTGCTTTCTCTGCAGGAATGTGCGTGGAAGATGGATTAGGGACTAGGAGAACACCAGGAACAGGCATGGAGGGCCCTGCTAGGAACAGCTGCAAAGCTGGTCTCTGCCCTTCCTTGTCCAGGACCTGGAGGAATCATGTCCCAGGAAGATGTAGGCAGTGAGAGGAATCTTCTGGTCTTTTCATCACCCATGTGCTCATGCTTTCATACAGGTAACAGCTCTGACAAATGCCTGAAGTAGTTGATGTCCCTACATGTTCCCAGATCCACAGGCAAGATTCAGCTGATGCTATTGTGTAATACTGGGCCAGGCTGCCCTCATCCTCAAGGGACCAGGAGATTTCCCAGTTACACATCCAGCACATCCCTGCAGATCACAGCCTGAGCTGTGATCTGCAGGGATGTGCTGGATGTGTAACTGGGAAATCTCAGCTGGCAATCAGGGCAAGCGTCCCACGAGCAGCCCCTTAGCACTCTCCAACAGCTTTCCTTGAGGGTCATGAACAGCCTTCTCCAGCACACTAAGGTCTTAGTTTGCCATGATTTCTGGAGAGCAGGAGAAGCAGCAGCATCTGGATCCTGGCAAGCTGCAGCAGCACTCCTGCCCAGGCAAGGCTGACCCTCCCACAAGCCCAATGGGCCTCGGCTCAGATTAGTCAGCTCAATAGGGACCTGCTTGAAACTGAGGTCAGAGCAACGTGCAACAGGCAGTTACAGTAAGGAGGAAAAGGCATTTTCCTCTGTCCTGTCAGGAGGAGACAGCCAGCTGTGACTCACACTCCCTGCTCCCATCCCCCAGGTTAATTTTTGACACAGCAGCTATTGATAAGACCTTGAAAGAGCAGGAAGTTTCCCTGGCAGAGGCGGCTGGACGGGCAATGTGTGGTTATACTGCTAATGAGCCTAAGTGGAGCACTTTGCTCAAAGGCATGAGCAACTTTCCAAGCTCTATCATCAGCAGCCGCCTGCTCGAGTGCTCAGCTCGACTCCCACCACACTCCATGGTCTAAGGGACACTTTCACCACCACCACTGTGATATTTAGTTTTAATAGAGGCAGAGAAGAGAGTGAGCTGCCATAGAGGAGATCAAGAGACAGGTTGATGTTCAACCAGTACAGAATTTAACAGCTCAGGCTGTGCTGTGTGCAGTAGTAATGTGACAGTCATGGGAAAAACACTTTCCCAGACCTCTCTAGGAAGTGTGGACTCCCATGACTTTGCTGTCCTGCACGTTAGACCCTCCACACTCTCCAGAGGGAATTAGAGCATGTAGAAAAAGGGGTTGAGCAGAGGTTTCTCCAGGGTTAGAGACAGGAATGTCTCTGGAGGCTACAAGCAAGTTGCAAACTCAGGGAGCTTCATGCTCCATCAGCCAAGCACCTGCAACAGCCTTCCCTAAGGACTTACACTGCAAATAGCTGCAGGAGAGATGGTGAACTTGCTGCCCTCTAGTCTGCAATTGAGAGCCAAAGCCCTGCCCAGGCTGCCCAAACTCTAAACTCCAAAAGAATTCAAACGAGACCATCACATGTTATCCCCCTGACAGTGACCTCCTGATGGGTAAAAGTCCTTGTAAAATGCCCTTGGAAATTCACCAGGTTCTCTATGGTTTTATTTCTTGGACAATGGTTAATGTTCAAGCAGAAAACCAAGTCATTTTGCTCAAACACATGAATGAGAAAATCAGAGTCTCAGTTTTTATTGGGAAATAAAGTAGAAACATGGAAAAAGCTTTGAAAGAAGTGTCCAGCCACAGGAGGAGTTTGTCAGCTGTGCTTGGCTGTCCTGCCCTCTCTGATGGTGGAGGGGAGCTGAGAGAGCTGGGTCCAAAGCAGGTCTTCTGCTTTGGATTGGAAAAAGAGCAGAAGCAGAGGGGAGCAGAAGCAAAGGGGAGCAGAGCCTGGGTGGTGGAAGGAGGCAGGCTCAGGTCTGCAGGGCTGAGAGATGAGAAGGTCCCAGAGAAAGAGATGGTGGTGGAGAGGAATCTTCTTAGCATTTGGGACAGGATTTGTCCCTTTGAACTTCTTATTTCCCTTCTGCAGCTGCCTGCCTGAGCTGGTCATCTCAGCAGCTTTAGGCATCTAAGGTGAGTCGTGGCTTGGGACCCAATGGGAACTCAAGCTCACGTGTAAACATCTCCACTATAGGAATTCACATTTAGGTATCAGAGAATCCCAGAATGTCAGGAGTTGGAAGGGACCTCAAAACATCATCTAGTTCAACCTCCCGCCTAAGCAGGATCAGTGAGATTAAAACACAGGAACACATCGAGATTGGTCTTGAATATCTCCAGAGAAGGAGACTCCACAACCTCTCTGGGCAGCCTGTTCCAGTGATCTGTCACCCTCACAGTGAAAAAGTTCCTCCTTATATTCCCACTCTCGGCTTTCAGGTCTTGCATCAAGTCAGACACTGGACAAACTCACCAGGAGAGATGAACTCTGAGCTTCAGTTCTCTATGATCAGACCCTCCAGACAGTATGTTCATATGCTAAATACCATATGGTTGCTTTTGTAAATTGCCTTGAAAATCTCAGTAACTGGGTGTGATTAATTAGTCCAAAAATTTGGTTTAAATGGCTTTTTCTCTGTGTATATATGATTTTCTCCAGTTTACTACAGTTTACTCCATGTTTACCCCTCCAAACCTCTTTCTGCCCTTTTTTCCTATCATTTTGTTAGGTTGCCAGCTCAGCTGGGCTGGGGTAGAAGTTCATACTGGGGAGAGAGGGGCAGGCTCATTTTACAAGGTGAACACTCCTGTTTGCTTGGAAACATTTCTGTGATCAATAACACCAGGAAGAAGAATAGCAAATGAGACAGTTAAATTGAGATCTTCCAAGTTACAAACACTAATCAGGGTGCTTGAAAGCTGCAGGAAAATTAACGTGAGAGAAGCAAACACCACTTCTTTGTGGGCAATGATTTGATTAAACAAGCACAGTGAGGCAGTTTCTCATTTGTATTAGTGGAGAAGCATCCTTTGTTCTTGTTCAGTCCCACTGATTCCCTGCTCACAGTGTCCTATTTAAGCTCCATTAATTCACTGTGGAGTCTATAGGAAGGATTTTGTGTTCATCCTTCCTGGAAGGACTTTTGCAGCATCACTGTTGGTGAAAGGGAAAATCAAGAAGGGTTTGGATATCAAAAATCATCAGAGTGAAAACTGGAAAATGAGGAGTAGAACCTTGAGTCTGCTGAAGAAATCCTGGTGGCTGTGCCTGAGCCAGGAATTCAACCCTTGCAATCCTCTTTATGACAATTACCTGACCTTATAAACTGGGAGCCCGAGGTTGGTTCCTCCAGGGCCAGTATGGCAGGGGTGAACTCTGCACCCTTAGCTGGGGCTGGATGCAACCTTGTGTGTTTTGGCTTCACGAGCTATTAAAGATGAGAAAGGACTCAAACACTTCATACCCCTTTCCCTTGGGGAAAGACCCAAAGGAGCGATTTCCACCTGGAGCAGCAGCTGGTGACTTGATAATATCTGGGCAGACAGTGCCACCAAAAGGAAACGGGATAAACTACCCAGCCAAAAACTGCCTTTTCCTAGGGCTTTCTGAGAAGTTGCCATGACGACCCTCCCTCCTCAGCCCCCTGCTTTGTTCCCCCATCAGCTCCTCAGACGGTGCTTGGTGCTTCCATCTCTGTTAGAGACACACACATCCCTCCTAAGGTACCAGCTCTGAGAAATCAGTGATTTCAGGCGCTCAGCTAAAGGAGAATCTCTTTTTAGCCTAGCAGCTGAGCATTTTCCAGCCCTGTTAAGTACAATCCTGTAAAATTCCTTTAATATTAAGTAGCAACACGTGGAGAAATCTTATGCTTGGATAGTTTTTAGATAGCATATTCCCTGATGCTCTGCAAAACAGCACTTTATTTGCTCCTGATAAACTGGAATACTTTCCTCACTTCTTTTTTTTTTTTTCTTTCCCAAAGCAGAAACTTCCAAGAAATTAAAATTATTGGTTTGAAAGTACCCATTGACATAGCTGTCTCCGTGCTGGGATGCAGCTCAGAGGCTGAGCCCGGTGCTGGTCCATGGACTGACTCTGTCCATTGGCGCTGGAGCATCTCTGTCTCACCACAGATGGGACCTGGCTGAACCCTGGATCTGCCGGACAGGGCTGACACTTCCCATCTGACGTGTTTCACATCAAGCTGATGCCACAACTACAGATTTCTCCTAAATTAATGAGAAGCAAAACCCGACGGTCCCGTTTATACAGAAAGATGGATGGAAATACTTCTCCGAGGCTGGTTTTCCCCAGCTTTGGCTGCTGGGGTGGCTGCAGAGGGTGCTGTTAACCTGCGTACACCAGCACGAAACGGGGACTCCACCGAGCCAGAGAAGACACACACGAAAAGATTCTCCTGTTAGGATGTCAGTCCAGGCTCTGCACAGACCTGTCTGCTGCAGCTCCACCTGAAGACTAATTTAAAGGGTGGGTTCTGCTGATACATCCTATCCAGCTGCCCTGAGTTGGTACCTTGGGAAACACGTTGTCCTCTGTTTTGATGTTAGGTGCAGCAGGAGCCTGTAGCTCCCTGTTGGGTCTCAGCATGCCCTGGGTGTCCCCAGATCTGTTTCTTTGGAGTGGGGGGGGGCAAAGCCAGCAAAGGGGGTTTGGTGTGAGCAGGCTAATTGCTTGGGGCAGAGCAGAAAGGAACAAGGGTCTTCCCCCAGACAGTATGTTCTTTGCTGGTGGGGGAAGATGTATATCCATACTTCTTTTTAATCTGATGATGAGGAAACCACAGCTTGGTCTCTCTGCTCTGCTGAAGTATAGAAATAGTCTTTTATCACCATCTTAAGGATTCTTGTCCCTCCCCAATGTTGGAATTTCATTACCAATGACAACACCATTGTTATTTATTTTACCAGTCTGAAAACACCCCATCAGTTTGTGGGGAGTGGGCTGGGTACAGTTGAGCTGGATCAATGCTGTCTTAGGGGTTGAGAGATGGAGCTTTCCTACAGCATCACATCTTGGGAGGCAGCAAAAATTATTTCACTCCTTTGGTATGATTCAAACCTTCATCTTTGGTTTTCAAAGACAGCTCCTTGCCCTAACTAATGACAAAACCAGTCTGTGCTCCCACTGCCAATCACCACCTTCTGCCCTTTCCTTTGATTTCCCTAATCTGGGGGAGATCATCCTGGGCTGAGAGCATGCTGCAGGTTCCCTCTGGCACTTATAGGGTGGGCACCACAATAGGGCAGGAACGGGGATGCTGATGAGGAGGAGGGGACAGTGGGGGCCATGAGTCCTCTCCAGCCACTGGACATCTTGGAGGAGCTCTCACAGGATGCACCAGCTGAGATAATTTCTTCATGATAGCTTTTAAATCCATTTCATTCCAGCATTCAATGCATATGCCTTGCTCATCATCAACTAGGTGATGGTTTAAAAAGCTGGTTTCTTTGCTTAAAAATCCTGCCATGGTTTTGCTCCTGGCTGCACCTGCAGCTCTCCCATGCCTATACTCTGGCACAGACCACCTCAAGGCCCGTGATTTTCAGCATTTGGCTCACCACCTAAGCAATTATTTTCTGTTCAGTGAGTGCACACAGGTGCCAGGTAGCAGATGCAGCTGACAGACTGGTCTGAACGGGCCAAGGGTGGTGAGTGCCCTTTCCAGTTGGGCCTGTGACATATTTACAGGTGGAATATTGTTACTGTCTCAGGTCTTCTGTTTTATTTTGCTGTTGTGGTTTGTTGTTTGGTTTTCTGTATGTTTTTAATAGTAATTTCAGCATCATTTCTCTGGCTCTCTGCCTATCCCTATCAGGAAGAGTAATTCCTCTGGACTGATATATCCCTATCAGTCCAGAGTTCATTGAAGTTTCATTACTGCTGCATGATGGTGGGGGAAGAACAGACACTGGAGTGTGATTGTCCTCCATAGAGCAGGCTGGCAGTGTGTGAGGAGGAGACAGAAAGCTCCTGTGTCTAGCCTCAGGTGGGGCATGTGGTACCCAGCCTGGCCAGCCCTGCCCCTGAACCCACGGGCATTTTTCTAGTAAAAAGGCAAAGAAGAAAAACAAGAGTGAGAAAAATACTCCCAGTTAGAGGCTTACAGAAAACATCAGACCAGTTCCTCAATTATC
The DNA here is from genome assembly GCA_013399135.1 of Heliornis fulica. Taxonomy (NCBI): domain Eukaryota; kingdom Metazoa; phylum Chordata; class Aves; order Gruiformes; family Heliornithidae; genus Heliornis; species Heliornis fulica. The sequence continues at coordinate 290,115 of VXBZ01009747.1, forward strand.
CCTAGATCATCCCACTTCATGCACTGTGCTGCTCAGTAGAAAAGCAGTGAAATTCATTTAAAAATTAATTCATTAAAAAAATAAATTAATTGATTCATTAAAAAATTTAGCCCAGAACTGATGTGCATGAAGGCAAACAGAAGATGTCCACTTGTTTTATTACCCCGTAGCTGCCTGCTGCTGCAGGGTGGTTTTAGTCTCTGTGACCCAAACCTCAAAGCTGCACCTGTAGGTGCCATGTCTGGATGTGCTCTGACCTCATCCCCATCACTCCTTGGGCATCCCAGCTCCATCACAGAGCTGCTCTGGCAGTGAAGGTCCTGCAGAGCCTGGAGGAAATTCACTGTGGCAGGGAGTGCTGTGGCTGCTTGCTGTGAGCCCCAAAGTGGGCTCACAATTAGCAGAGTCAGTGCAATTAGTGCAATCAGCAGTGTTAGTGCCATTAGCACACACAGACACACACACACATGTGCTGGGGACAGGTTTGAGCCACCTGAGCTGCTGCTGCTCTCTGCCAGCTCACCTCCAGCACAGACCTGCATCAGGCTCCCTGCCTGTGTTGTCTCCTTCCACTTTCCTTGCACGTGGTTTTATCTTTTATTAAACTTTGGAGTTCCTTGATGGTCCATAAGAAGCATCATCCTGGTGTCCACCCCTTTACCCTGCCATGAAACAGCAGTGGTGATTGCTGAAAAAAACCCAAAAAGTCATTTCTGTTTTTCTACCCAACTATTTCCTTGCTGGTGGTTCAAGTGCTGTGATTTCCCTTCAGCTCCTCCAGAGTTTTCAGTAGTTCCTTCTCCTGTCCATTTTCTGTGATAACTCAGTCTGAGAAACATCTGCACCCCATTAGGAGCAGCTTTGGGTACATAAAACTGAATACAAAGGGTAAAACAATGTTTGATGGCCGAGTCACACTCTCATCCAGGAAGCAATCTGGCAATCAGCACGGGGTCCCTGGGGTACCCAAGCTGAAAAACAGGCTCAGCCCTTATTTCTAGCACATCACTGAAGTGACTTACTCTGGTAAAGTACTAAAGCTGCAATGAATCATACCTACAGCACGAAGAAGCTGATGTCTTCTGTGTCACCTAGTGATGTCAGCTTCCTTCTTAAGAAAAATTACCCATGAAGTGCTCTCACAGTGTCACCACGGGGAGAGGGAGCGTGTACACACGTTCTGGGTGCTACAACCATTGGCCTCCCTTGGTGTTTCCTCAAAAGCTGGAACAAGGAGATGATGGAAGTCTGACTCGCTGTCAAGGGTGCTGCAGGTAGATCTGATTCTGGGGATTTTGGGGCTATTTGGCAGATTACCCATCAGACTGCAGTGGTTTGCCAGATGTGCTTCATGGTTAATCTCGGGTGTACGGCTGAAGTCCACACGATGCTGTGCGGGAACTACAAAATGAGCACGGGACCGGTGGGATACATCTCTGCTGGACTTGGGTCCTGAGATGCTTCTGAGCCAACCATCTCCCACGGGTGACTTTCCACCCTGTCTGCCCACTGTGATCGTTCAAGCATGCTGTTTGCACCTTTCCCCAGGAAACTCAGTCTGACCTTCACTTCTTATGGATTACAGGGGTTTGTGGTACCTGCTGATGCCCTGTTCTCCTCCGGATCACCACCACCTCCCCTTTCTGCCCACCTGTTTTCTCTTAGAACATTTCTAACTTCCCTTCTCTTTCTGATAACAGAGATAATGGTGTATAACAGTCATTTGAAGATTTATTTTTCCGTTTGCAGTCTTCTGTTTAGGACCATTTTGACATGCAACTCCTTCCATAACCATCACTGTCCCCTAAAGACTCGGTGCTGACTGCTGCAGACCCCGGGGTGGGTAACTCCGATGTCCATCTCGCTGTGTCCTCAGGCTGGACATGGTTAGCCATGTTTTCACAGATGCTGGAACATTTCCATCAATTCCTGCAGAAAACTCACAACCATGAACACATTTCATTATCTTTTTTTTTTTTTTTTCACATACAACTTGTTTGGGCTTTCTCTGTGCCCACATGGTTTAGTAGCTTGTTTTGGGAAGTCTGACTCTAAGGTTGAAGTCTTCTCAGGCTGACAAATGTTTCAGGCTCAAAGTCTGACCATATTCTACATCCGCTGATTTCCTTAGTCTTTACATGAACGTAATCGCGAGATTCATGTTTCTCCTTTCAAGTGAGAGCACAATCAAAGAAATATCCATCCAGCCAGAGTTCAGGCATGTCTGGGGAGGGTAATAAAACATGAAAAATAAAAAAGGAAAATATTTTTCATGTTGCCTATAGCTGCAGCTGACAGTGTGTCACTGAGAGCCGGGAGGAGATTCCTCCAAATTGAATAGCCAGGACTTAGATGGATAACTAGGAATGAATCAAGACAATCACAGACCAGAGCCAAATGGTTCACTACAGTGTAGAGAGAGAGGATCATGGCTTGGGAAGCACAGTGATTAATTTGTTTTCATAGAGTAATTACCAATTAATCATTTGGCTAATGATGCTGTATTATGAATTAGTTATAAACAGACTTCAGCCCAATTATAAGGACTCAACCAGATCATTTAATTGAATGTTTATTCTTCCAAAAGTGCTGCACAAGGCTATTTTTTTTTTTTTAGCAGCTGAACACATACATCTAACTGGAAAATGACACACGTTTAAAATCACTGGCTGCTAATGATGCCTTAAATTATGCCCAGTTGTAATTAGGGGGCTCAGTGGTGTATCCATAGCTGAGCTTGACCTTTGTGACAATGCCAGTTTAAGCGTGTAATCATTCTTTTACATCAGATCCTTTTTCCTGAAAATGTTGGTATTCAGGGGTTGGTTTGGGGTTTTTTTTTTTTTTACTTCATCAGTTGAAGGCACCTAAAATAAACACGTTTCTGCAGGCTGACACGTGACAGCATTAACAATGAGTCGAAAGTAAAATTGCACATAATATACTGGTTAGAAGAATGTCCTCAAAGTTGCTGCAGAAAATACCAGCTGTACATAGCAGACTAATACTTAGCAATTCAACTTCCCCCTTGGGGGTACATCTGCCAGATATAAATATTAATGAAAGGGAATTGTGACATAAAGATTAAGATTCATTAATCATTATTATTATCCAGCATCAGGTGCTAACGGGGCAGCTGCTTGGAGTGAGACGCCGTCACCTTGAGACCCAGCGCACGCGTTCGTGACAATACCATAAGAAAACAAGGTCTTCAAAGGAAGCAATAAACACAGACTGCTGCAAGAAGAGATGTGTTTAGGGAGCAAATCCGAAGCTGGGTGGCTATGGGGGTGTGTTGGGTCCCTGGCTGGGTGTGGTGGGACAAGGGAGGACCTGGGGCACAACCTGTGGTTTGTGCAAGCTGTACCACAGCCACCATCTCTGCATTGCTGGGGTGATTCCTTCTGCTTTCCTGTCTGCAGACAGGACCCACACTTCCACCACACTGCCTGGGGAAAATACAGCCAGAGAAACCAGGAAAAGCTGCAACTCCCAGGCTCCGGTGGGATATAGAAGATTTCACAAACTTTCCCATCTGACACGTTGTTCAAACACGCTGCAGCTGTCAGAGCCCCTTGGTTTAGGTCTGTATTGTGTTGGGGTTTTGAGGTCTCAGCCATTGTGGAGCTTTTGAGTGGGAAAGAGAGGCCACTGCATCCTCCCTGATCCTCCTTCCAGCCAGGTTGGTGTCTATTTTCACAGCCCCTTGTTCATCCAGGCAAGCTTAACTCCTTGCTCTCCACCACCACGCTCCTTTTGCATTCCACGTGTTCCAGTTACCTCCAGATCTTGCTCCAGCAAGAATTTCAATTTTAGCTGATGCATTTGATAATTCTGATGAGCACCAGCCACCACAGAGCATGTCATCCCCCTGTACACTTCAAACATCACCTTGGATGAGTCCCACCACCCTGGTGATCCTGTTGTAAGGCTGTCCTGGGAGAGCCCTTCCTCCATTTATTCACACCAGTAGCAGACACCAGCCCAAGGACAGCAGCCTGGGTACAGACCTGCTAACTAAAAGACACAGCACACACGTTTTTCCATGTGTCAGACTCTAATGACTGCTGCAGAAATCAAAATAAAGACTACCTTGCTTGGACCAGCACTAACATTTCTGCCTTGCCCACACCTGCACATCCCATCAGCTTGTGTCCCTGGGGAAGGCAAAAGTGTCCCCAGCACCCAGGGAGACTGGAGGGAGCTAACGAGAACTGGTAGCACTGGGGCAGGGACAGACAGATTTATGGGGGGTTATGTAGGTCAGTGGGTTATTTGCTCTTTTGTCATGTGTTCTCATCTGTATCATTAAGTGAGAAAGGATTTCAGGCTGGTGTCCAGCCTGCATCTTCATCCCAGCCCAGGTTTTCCCTTCATGTTGTGGGAAACAGTTGCTCTGGGCAGAGTCCTCACCTGGTTTACATACATACTTGTTCTGGAGAAAATGAAAATATAGAGATATTCTTGGAGAGGGTCCAGAGGAGGCCACAAAGATGCTAAAGGGGCTGGAGCACCTTTCCTACGAGGACAGGCTGAGAGAGTTGGGGCTGTTGAGCCTGGAG
>VXBZ01009747.1:294702-316986 GCA_013399135.1 Heliornis fulica
GGGGGTTGGACTAGATGACCTCTGGGAGTCCCTTCCAACTCTAATCATTCTGTGATTCTATGATTCTCCAATCACTTCCCCTAAACACAGTTCAGAATGGAAGCCAGGTTGTTGTATATTAAAGATTCGCTTCCATTCCTGCCTGTCATATGGATGGGAAGGGACCTGTTTAAGCTCCTTTGTTTAATGCTGGGTTCTGCTCCCCTCTGATAAGTCCTACTTACCAAGAGCAGCGTTTCTAATGTAATTCAAAGTAAAGTTATTAAGACATATAACAATTATGTAACCAGAATTTCAGAGTGGAAGGAGAGCTTAGCTAACCGCAGCCCTTGGCTCGGGGTGTGCACTGATAGTTAAAGTTGGGGAGCTAATTCTCTCCCTAGACCAGCCTCTGGTGGAGTTGTTGTTTGGAGGGAGGAAGCATTTCAACTGCTGCTCTGCACTACATGAGAAGACTGGAGCCCTGAGCCCATCCTCTCTGAGGCCAAGGGAATTTCCTTATCGATTTTAGGGTGTTTTGGGTCTTGATCTTAAGGTCTAGAGTGCTCTCAGACCTGATTTCAGAGATAAAATCCATGTAATGTGATGTCTGTGTGAACCTTTTTATCAACATTGAAGTAGGTTTTTTCCCTAGGGGCGTGAGATTAACAAATATTGTGACTAAGTCCTTCCCCCTCCTCTCCAATGAAATCTAACGTCAGCTCTCAAGGAAGAAGAACCTGCATTGTAAGAAGTCCCCAAAGACAGTGATGGTCATCACCACTTCTTCTATTAAAGGCATCTTTTGCCATGGTTTGTTTAGTTTGTTTTATGAATTAAGGCTGTGAAACCATGAGCTTAAAAGCTTAAACAGGATCAATGAAGACTACACAGCATGCATCAAAGTAGCTAGGGATTGTTTTTCAAACTGCAGAGATCACTAGTATTGAAGTAATATGGGTTTAGAGCAATAATTATGAATTTTTCAAATAGAGAGATGAAAGGAAATACATGATCAGTACACAAGGCTGAACTGTTTGTTATTTCCAGCTGACCAGGACCCCTCTTGATGTCCTCTCTAAAGTAGCAATCTGATCCACAGAGCATTTTGAGAAAAAAGAAATTTGCTGCCTGTGTACGGGCTGTTGACTATGAGGAAAAGTAATAAAGCAACATAAGCCTTTGAGAGAAACCCAAAAGCTTCCAACTCTGCCCTCCATCCTTTCCTTTTTCCCTCTGAGCAAGACTGTATGGAAAATGTATTAAAATCACGAGTTTTGTTCAGCTCCAATTTCCAGATGGCAATGTATGATATGGTATTTGCTGGCTTTTGATTAAAATTAGGCTTTTCTGATCCATAAGGGTGTAGCTTGTAATATTCACATCTCCCAAATCCTTGATTTCTGATGTTCATTGTTCCCATAAATTATCAAGTACAGCCAATAGAAAGCAGTTAACTTCTAGCTAGTGGAAGTCAGGCAGAATTGTGGATTTGATACTGTGTAGTTTAAACTATTTTAATATGCCCAATTTATGGAAATGCTGAATTTAATATTCTCAGAACAAATCACACCTGATTTTCAGACAGTTTTTCCTCCCTCCTCTGCCCAATCCCTTGAGTTTGGATAATCCCACTGTATTTTACATGCCTTGCTTTCAACCCAAGATGTGGGCAGCCTTCATGCTTCAGCCACCAGCAGCTATTTTGTACAGCCTGAATTGGTCCAACTGGAGTCTCATTTGTCTTGTATTCCAGTGAGAAGGTGTCAGAGTGACACTGAGGTGCCCACAGGGACTTAGGGATGCAGCACCAATCTCTGCAGGACACAGGCAACTGCTGTTTCAGCGTGTTGCATCACCTCATCCTAACAGAAGGACCAGGATTGAAGCTCTTGTCCTCTGGTGGGTCCCAGCATCTAGCCCAAATCCCTTCCCTGCCTGTCAAAAACACTAGTCTATCTACTGAGATATGAAATAAGTAAATATGATGTGTTTTGCTTCTTTGGTCACTAGAAGGTACATTTAGCTGTGAGTTACCAATACCCATGTGTAGTTCTTACAGGACCACTCACAGATTCACTAAATGGTTGGAGTAAACACATCTATTTGAACAGCAACAGACAGAGTGGGAATGGGAACGAGCCGAGTTTCATCAACTTGTGTGGTGCCTCTAAGAGGTGACATAGTTGGCAGCAAGGAGAGTATGTTGCAAGGCTCCAGTCACACAGGAAACACCAAGTTGACCTTTTCTTTTTTGTCAGGTTCTCATCTTGTGTGAATTGGTGAAGCCTCACCCAAGCCAAGTTGTTCCTGGATGCTGTTGTCTGGTTTTCCAGAGTCAAAAATGATGTTTTATAGAAGCTCATAGTTGCACATATTAAAGTAATCAGGAGTATTTTCATTACTGACTGTGCAAGTGAAATGAAGACAGACATAATGGAAATGTGTTCAAAAATGTTATTGACAAAGAATTTAAATAAAAATGGGGGTTTTCTCCTGTGTATGACAGTTGTGCACAGTAACCAGGTCTAACAGATGCCATTAATACAATGGAAGGATTGTAGTGAGGGGAGAGGAAATGTATTTCCCAATCCCTACTGGAAATTATGTCTCTGCTTAATTCTTCCAAGAAGCTTAGATTTAAATAATTCCTTTTTTTTTTAAATTTTTTCCTTTGGTCATTTCCCATAGCTGCACATCCCACAAGTGAACATCTAGCCTTTGGGATCAGCCACAGAAAAATGCTGTTCTCTTCTCCATCTTACTCATTTGGGAAGTTTCTAGAGCAAGTTTATCTGGAGTCCCCCAAGTCAGACATTTCCCTCTCTGCAGCTTTCTGCTGTCATTACACACTCTGAGTTTTCACTTGTGGTTTTATTGGAGGGAAGGCACATTTTTACTCCATTTACATGCAGATTTTCATGTTGTTGCAGTTTTCAAGAACTTCTCATTCACTCCTGTGTTGACTCAAGTATTTTCCTGACAAACCTCTTTATTCTCAGCACACCATGCTGCTGACATTGAGGATCCAAAATTCCACTTTTGCCCTTGTCCTCCCTCTTTGTTCTCCAAGCTTTCTATCCAGGTGACAAACCTACCACCCTGGGCAGGACCATACAGAGTTCTTTGTCTATCCTGTAATAAGGAAAGTACCCACCAGAGGGAAAGGGCTGTGTCAGACCTGTCCCACTGGGAAAGGAGATCGTGGATCTGCAGTGTCTAGAGATGCTGTCTCTCAGGAGCTGGTGGGCTGTTGGCTCTTCATCAGTCATTGAAGCAAGTGCACTCTTGTCCAAATCCAAACTTGGTGAGGTGGGCTGAAAAAAACCACCCCAGAATGTATACAAAAGCTGAGGTCTCCAATGCATGAGAAAGCAAAGATGGCACCTTGGAACCCACACAGCTTTTGGGGACACAGCAGTCGCATACAGCAACTGGACAGACCTCAGTCAGGCCCAACAGTGCCCCCACACAGCAGTCCAGGGTCTGCAAGGTTGTTCCAAAGGACAGGGACCTTGCCGTGGCTGTCTCAAGTGTATCTCCTCTTTGCAGGAGCTCCACTCCTGCATTGTGTGTTCAGAGCACAATTCATTATTATGTTCTTAAGGGCCTAGTTTTGGGGAGCAGCATCGTGTGACATGTGCCCACCTCCTTTGGCAAGCAGGAGGCACCAAGTTTGGTGGAGTCCATGCTCCTACTCATGGTAGATGGAGCATTCCTGACTCAGTGCAATTTCAAGGACCAATTTAGCAATTACCCTGGCAGCTTACTTGGTCAGCATCTCCAGCATCCTCTGCACATCCACCTTCACTTTCATCTTTCCCATCGTTAGCAGGCTTTTGTACCTCTGCATTTAGTCCATATGTGAGTGGCTGGTCAAAAAGTCCTTCATATGTTCAGTAATATGGAAAATATCCTATGGACAAGGCTGGATAACCCACTTGCTCATCCTGCTTGGCATTAACTTTTCTGTCATTGAAACTTTCTTCTGTGACTCTGCTGGTGTGTGATGCAGAAAAGGGTGACAGGCTGATCAAGACATAAGATGTTCTGTAGTAGGGCAAACACTGGGTAATCTAGGGATGATGGGTCACTGCCAAGCAAGAGCATGGTGTTCAAGTCTTCAGGACTGTCCCTGGTCCACAGGACATGGTCCAAGACTCCTGAGCTGGAGGGTGGGAGAGAGGTTTCATCCCCTGCCTCCAGATCTTCTGCAAGCTCCTGAAATAAATTATCAAATATAGCAAAATTATGCTATCAATGAGCAAGAACAATTAGGAAAACCAATCACCAGTGTTAATCAGTCCTGCTATCCACCCATAGCATGGCACATGGGCCATTGCAAAGCCATGAGACCAGTCAGAAGACTGAGGATTGTAGGGATTTGGCCGATGAACTTTCAGCTCTGAGTCTTGAAATGGTTTCCAATATAAGGTTTTCCATGAAGTTTAAATACCATCTTAGCTCCTATATGCTCAAGGAGTCTTTAGTAGTTCACTCAAGAAAAATATGAAATTTCCTGTTTTCCCAGTGTCAATGAAAAGCAACAATAACCAGGCTTCAGAAATAAAACCCCAGTCTCCATCCCCTGCTACCTGACTTTTTACAGGCTACTGTTTGGCACTGTGTGAAACCACAGCCCACAGAGACACTGTTTGTACCTGATTTGAGGTTAAACTTACATCTGATTTCATGAGCTGCTTTGGCAGACTCCAAGCCAACGAAACAGGACTCCCACAGGCTTGGGATATTAAGGTGATTTACAGCCTCCTGAAAATCTCGGTATTTCAGTCATGCTTGTGAGCGCTCCAGAAATGGAAGAACGTTCAAATTTGGGTAAAGTCTAAAAAAGCCCCAACCCTGTGCAGTCCTTTACTCCTCCAGAGCAAAGGACTGCACAGTTTTTTATTATTTTCCACACAACCAAAACTGGCATATACAATTCAAGGGTTCAAAAGAGTTTGGAACTGATGTTTCAATTCAACTCCATTTTTTTCTCTATTTGAAAAGCCCAGTTATCAGATCAACACTGTCATGTCATTTAATTTTTAAAAATAGGTAAACAGTCATCTTCCTGTTCTAGATAAACAGATACAAATATTTTGCTACTAGAAAGATTGCCTACCCTTTAGATGGTTGCTGGTGCTGTTATTTCAGCATGCACCTTCTTTCACTTTTTCTTACCAAAAAGATCCATCTCTAAGGTATTTTTTATATTGAAGGATATCATACAGATAGATCATCCAAACTGGCCTGAATCTGTACATTTGGGTGATATAACTGCAACCCCTCTGTACACAAAGATGAGAGAAGGTTTTTATAATTACCAGGTGCCCAAGGAGCATCCAAGGAGGGAAAGACAGTGGAGAGAGAATCATCCCATATCCAACCTGCTGTCTTGGTGATGGGGTTCCATGGCAGCATCACAAATGGAGGGAAAACACCCAGCAACGCCCCAGCTCTCTGGGGGTGCAGCTCTAACCCCTTCCTCCTCCTCCCCACTATGCTTTTGAGGATATCCTATTTTTACTGGGATGCTCACAGATAGCCTGACTTCTGAAGTTGCATCAGTTGGTTTTATCCCTCTTGATGAGATAAGGAACTAGTGAGATAAGCCCTAATAAACCAACTGGTCTCAGCTGGGGTGACGGTTCTGGTTGGAAAGTTTCAGCAAAGCTTTGTAGGGATGGGCTCCTCTACCTTGTTCCTCACTAGTGGAGAAGAGCTTGTTTGATGGGTTCCCAGCTGAGTAACCAGCAGTCCAAGTGACAGATTCAAAAGGATAAATTTCAGCAGAAATAGCAGCAGATTAATGTTTTTTTTTTTTTCATTTTCATATTAATCACCATAAAGGCCACAGTATTTTACCATGACAGAATAATGCATATCTCTCTGGTTTATAAATATAGAGGAGAGGATGGGAATGTCTCAGCTGTGCTTTTTTAGACATTTTCAAAGCCATGTAGTTCCATACTTAAAAAAGAATATATCCTGTGAGTATATAGAAACAAAGACGTCCTGATATTTCACAATGAAATAGTTGCCCTCTATTTTCCTCCATTCAGGTTTAAAATATCTTTTTGCTAAATGACAGATGATTTTTCTTATTACTACATCAGCATCTATGTATTTCAGTGTTTAACTGTCAAGTGTAATAGAGTGGAGCAGCTCCTCTAACAATACATTTAAAAATGTTCATAAATACCTCAGTAACAGAGAAATTCAGATTAAGATTCATTCCTGCATGGTATTTGATCTATTTACTGAAATTCCAGAGCTGCAAAGCACAGAAATGATTTTGAATGGACTGTATTATTATTCATCCCCTTTATTATCCTAGTTGCTGCCTGCAGTAAGAAGTGCTTTATTATAATGTGATTTCTCAACTGCATCAGTATGATATACTGGTAGCTAATGGAGTGTTCAGGCATCCAAAACCCCAGCTTCATTGAAATTCATTACCACAAAGATTCTGCCAGAACTAATTGCAGTCAAGGCAGCTTATGCATATGTCTTAGTTTCATATCACAAAATGACAGAGCTAATGCTGGTACAAACCAACATGAAAAACCCCAACCCTCCAGCCTGTGAGACACCCCAGCACATCGCAGGAGGTTTCTCCAGCGAGCTGACACTCTTACAGGGCCAAGAATAGTCTCAAGATTTGGATACTATTAATTCTTTTTCCTCCTTTTATATTGAAATATGGCATTTACGTGTAGAGGAAGTAATGATTATGGTCTTAAGGAAAAGATGAGGGGGTGTCTGCTGCCTCCCATGCACCCTGAATCACCAGATTTTGGGTGAGGTGTGGGGTTTGGGACAGAGAAAGAGTCAAAGACCTGGGATTTGAAGACAGGAGAAGGCAGGGCGAGCACCAGCCCGTGGCTGCTGAGGTGTCCTGGCCTCCCCTGCACCCTTGGATGCAGAGCTCCCAGCTCCCACTGCCCTCTCAGCCTTCCCACAGCTGGGAGAGGGGAGAATCCTCCCTTTCCCCCAAATTTATACCCACACCCAGAAGACCAGACTCTTTCCAAGCTGTGAATGTTCCTTTGCAAACCTTGTGTTTTTTTTCATGGAACAAAAAAAAAAAAAGCAGCAGATGTGATTTGCTGGGAAGGAAGGGAGAGGAATTTGTGAGCACAGATGAAGTTTGTGAACCCCAGGACTGCTTGAGCAGATCTGCTGAACAACTCCATTTACATGATATTTGCACATTCCTGTTTCAAAAGTCAGCCTACGCGGATCGCTCCAGTTACGCCTTGCCAAAATACTTGGGCCTGATCCAAGGGAATGATCTTGACTCTTGCAGGTGGGTTATGGACCCCCCGAGAGGTGCTGGAGGTGTCAGGGAGTTCACTAATTACAGCTCATTATGGCTTGTGGGGGAAGGATGCTCTCAGTGTGGTGAGTTGGGTTGCTTTAGCAGGACACCTTTTCCAACAGGGCAAGGTGGACAGGGGGTGGGTTTTCCATTTCAACCTTCTGGAGTTACTTTCTGTTGCAGAGGTTGGTGGGAACAGAGGTGGCATTTCATGGAGCCTTTTGGCATTTTCCAAAATGATTTCCCTGCGACTTTAGACCTCTGTAACTTGGCCAGTTAGCTTCAACAAAGACAACTTTTATTATCCTACTGCAAAGCCTGGATGTGCTGGTATGTCGTGCTTGCTACATATATATTTTCAAGCATTAGTCTTGCCATAACATCTGCTTTTTATTGGTAATTACACTATCCCCATTTTAATAAGAGGTAATTCTTAAATTTCTCATAAAATATATATGACTCCAGGGAAGGAAGGTGAAAGGTTTTTGCAAGCCTCTCACAGCCATGAAAACCAAAATGAGTGGAAATAAATCCTTTCTGAGCACAGCTTGTCCAGCCACTCACAACAGCGTGTCCAGGGATGCCTGTGGAACTCACTGTCCCTATTTCTCCTAATTGTTCATGCTCTGCAGAGCAGACCTGCAAAGTCTGTGTGCTGCAGCCCTTCTGGGTACTATTAATGTGCTCAAAAATGGGGACCTTGTCCTAAAACTCCACGTACATGGATACCCCCTCCTGGGTGTGAGCCGACTGGAATTAGCGTGAAGGGGGTTCTGCAAGATCAGCTCCAAACTGGGGACCTGTAAAAGTCTTTGGGTTGTTTCAAAGTGTTTTAGACACTTCAGAATCACAAATAGGTGTCCAGGTTAATGGACCATATATTTGTTTGCATCCATACTTATGGTGGACTCTGTGTAACCACACTGGAAGAGTATGCCTGAAAAATGAGCAACATCTAAAGTGGAACAACAATAACCAGAGAAAGCATCAAGAAAAGATTTATTTTGGTGCTCCATGAAAATTTTCTCATTTGTTATTTCCCACTGTCTCTCTGTAGGTGAGTAACTGTGAATCCATCACATTTCCAGGGATTTTTCCAGCGATTCTGGACAAGGCAGTGATAAATGACACTTTTGCAAGGTCATCCCTAAATCTTTGAAAACCAGGGAGTTTTTTTCAGTGGCTCCTGCCATTCACTGAATGCCAGCAGCCAAGCCCATATGGAGGAGCATTGTGTGCTGAGCTCATTGTCGATGCGAACGCACACAACTAGTTTTGATTAAGAACAAAATGCAGAATTGACTCAAACTGCCCTTTTTTTTTTTTTCTGTTTGTTTGTTTGAAAAGCTTCAAGCCTCTCATTATCATCAGGGTTTCTTTCAGGGCAGGGAATTGGAATTTCCATAAAATAATGCTGAAAGGCACAGGGAGAAGTCAAAGAACATTTATGTTCCTAACGAATGGAAGAATAAACACGCAAAACAAATTTGGGGACGCTCAACTAAACATTTGGGGGCATGTAATGGCATGTGGATTGTTTAAATTATTCAATATAAAATGTAAAAGGACAAAGCAGAGGGGTTTAGAGAGGCCTTTTCCCTTTGCACAGTAACTCATAGTTATCCAGTCTGTGCTTATTGCCTGCAATAGCTGTGATCCATGCCTGGGTCGTGTGAAGAAGAAGATCCAACAGCAGCATTTGTAGCCAAGTCATTGAGGTGGGATCAGAAAGACTTTGTGTAACCCTCTTGGGCTGCTCTGCTGTATTTGACTGGTGCTTGGAGGGACTCGTCAGCAGCTGAGCACAGCCAGCACACAGGAGGTCCAGTGCCATTTCCCATCCTCAGGATGTTCTGACTGGTTGGAAAATCCTCGTGCCAAGGGAAACTGGAAAGTGGCAACCGTGTTCTTTGCTCTTTCAACACCCAGATGAATCTAGCTAGAGTCCCTTCGTTTTTGTGGGGGTTTAGTCACAGCCAGGGCTGGCAGCATTCCTTACAAATCAGGGTGTTTGGTGTGTCCCACTGCAAGACCAGGCTACTTAGTGTATGATGCTGCAGGGTGGTTTTGTGCTCTCGAGGAGGAGAGAAATAAAAGGGAGAACATTTTGCCAAAGCTGACATTAAAAAGCTACATTGCAAAGACAAGCTCTCCAAAAGGAGAAAACTGGGAAGCTGGGGTTGCTTTGTCCCTGATTCCCTGCATGCCTCACCGTGCAGGTTTCCACCATGGAACCAGCTCCTTCTCCCTTGCAGTGTCTGCCTGCCTTCCTTCAGGCTCCTTTGATGTAGCTGGAGAGAAGAACGACTGTTTTCAAGGCATTGTTTTACAGCCCGGTGAAACCACTGTACTGAACAATACAGGAACTACTCCTTCCCTCGGGAATGATGATTTGGGCTCCCAGCCTCTCAAGCTGCAGATTCCTGGATGATCAGCAGTGGTCAGAGAGAGTGGGACAATCCTAGAGACATGAGAATTTTCCTGTAGGGAATATTTCTACCATTTAGGAGTTGGCAGCACGGTGTCGGGGAAGCCTTGCAGAGGAACAAGAACAGGATGGGGAAAAAGAGACTGATTTCTTGGTGAATTGGAAAAAAAACCAAACACCTTGTAGTGCATTGGAAAATACTGGGGATTATATTTTCTTTTGGTTGTTCTACCTCAAATAAATAATTACTGTATCTATGCAAGACAGCCCTAAATGAGGGAAACATATGTTAGCTGGTAACATCTAGGGACCAGAAGAAGCCTAGAGCAGAGAGGGACAATGTGCTGGGCATTGGCACCATAACATTTTCTTATAACAAATCTATCTTTGCCTTCACACTGGTAGGTGGCAGGGGAAAGAGAGCTCATTGTGTGTTTAAAAAACAGGTCATCTTCGAGAAACGTCACGGAAACCTTGAGTAGATATGAGCAAACAGCCCTGGGGGAGTCATTTGTCTTTGCTGTCAAGAGGAAAATTAAGACTCCAGGGGACACTGGGGCTGGGTTTGATGGATGCTTGCAGCAGAAGGCAAGCAGGTCAGCATTCCTGTCTGCCACAAAATCAGGTTCTTTCTCTGGAGAAAAGTGACTGTATCAAGTGTACACCTGTGGGGAGGAGAGAGGGGACGGGAAGATAAATGGTGGAATGTCCCTACAATTATAAGTGTCTCTTCTTATTTAGTAGTAACAGGAATAACCTCACTCAGGTAAACTGGATCACCATGAACTGGGGGCTGTTCATTGCTGTGTGAGCATATTTGTGGACAGAGAGTGGTTGGGGAGTACACCTGTATTAGTTTTAGTGAGCAGGTCTGAGGAGGAGGTGTCCACTTCTGGGAAGACTGGTCCCAGTACTGGGTAATCATTAGTGACTCGTGTTTAGGTGAGCTGGAGCACATTATTTGGTCTCATGTCCTCCAAAAACCACCTGGTTTGTGGGCTGCAGCATCACTCTGCAGTGCAAAAGAGATTGCAGGAGATGGTTGGGATATTTGCATCAAAATTCTGACCCTAATGGCAAACTTCCTGTAGATATCCCTAGGTATAGTACTTATCAGATAGGAGAACATTCCTGTGATGGATGGAATCACTCAGCCCCATGACCCACGGCCATAATGTGTGAGACCCAGCCCTGAAAAGGAAAATACAATTTCTGTTGCAGTCTAACCCCAAGAAAATAACCTCCCATGTATATCCTTGGAGTTCTTCTAGATCAAGTGTCTTGTCATCTTAACACACACACAAAGAGAAGATACCTGCTGATTAATAGCCCAGATCCATTTTAGGTGACAGATGTGTCCCAGCCTGCTGTGAAATATATATTTCTATTGGGAAACAAAATTTAACTCCTATAAAGAACCAATTTCAGTCTATGAAGGTATGGCAAACCATGCCACTAATTTAACTGATTTTAATTTTTTTTAACAATTTTCTAATCAGATTTGTTTCATCCTTAACACACAGATCCTGGTGACTAATGATCAGCAGATTTCAGCTGAGTAACATGTGGTCTTGGGTTACTAATGCATTTAAAAAAAATAAAAAGCCTTTTCTGATAGTATTTCAATATTGATAGCTGTCAATGCTGGAAAAATCTGCAAAAAGGACTCGAGGTCATCTTAAATACTGTTGTTTTCAACCTTTTTAATTAAATGAAGAGTACCTTCATCTAGTTCTTCAGTTTAGGCATCACAAATGTACCAAAGTCTTTAAACTTACTTTTCCTGTAGTTCTCACATAATCGCGGGCTGCAGGAGGGGAGAGACCATCATGTATAATGAGGCATAATAGTAAACTGCAGAGTTTGGCAAGCACAGTGATCTCTACAGAGACTCAAGGTGTTTATAGACATTTCAGCCATGACAGGTCTTAAGGACCAGCCTTTACATTCTCAGCAGCTCGCAGCTGTTTCTGAGAAGGTAGAGGAGAAATGGTGCTGGTGATGCAAGGGTAGGACCGGAAAGCATTGGCTGGACCCTGAGAGCAGCCCCTGAACATGGCAGTCGCCTCCATTGGTGAGTCCCCACGATTGGACACCTCCTTGTGACAGTGTCCTCTTGAAATGCACTACATGTCCATTGCATCCTGTGACATCCAGCTGTGAAAGCAGGGGGAGAAAGGAAAATACTGTTTGTGTTGCCAGCCCCTCTGCCACCTCCACGCACACATGACAGCAACCGGTGGTTCATACTGATGGTCCAATTAACCGTTCAATTAAACAAATTATGTGAGGGAATTTAATCTTCGTTTGGCATCCGTGACAGTTCCCTATCAGGGAATGACTCAGGGGCGCAGCAGCTCTCTAGCTTTGCATCCGCTCAAGCTTCAGCTCATTTGCCTCTGGCAAACTTTCCATGGTGCAGCTGGGAAACAGGTCTGCAACTGCCCTCGGTGGAGTCTGAGATAGCTTCACGCTGTGGGTTTTTAACACGGGTGTCCAATCCATGCTCACTATTTACCACAGCAGCAGCTGCAACTGTTCTGCTCCTCCAAAAAAAAAAACCGGGGGAAAAGCAGGTCTTGCCCTTTGGTACTGGTCCTTCTGTGGCTGCCCTGGTCCACGACGTGAGGCTGTGTCTCCCCCCAGAGCAAGCTTGGCTTGACTGAGGGTGGATGGTCCCTGCAGGACAGGCAAGCGGAGGAAGGTGGATGCAGCGTGTCCAGGAAGCACATTCCCGGGATGTGACGGCACATCCCAGAGGGCTGGGGGCTGCACTTGTGCTGGGAAGGAAGGACTGGGCTTGCTTTCAGGCTCCACTTGTCACTCGGGAGCAGGACTCCTAACACGTTTTCTAAAGCCACTTCTGTGTTTTCCTTCCCAAATTCCCTCCTCCGTACTTCCACTATGATTCCGAAGGAAAAGTCTGTAACCAAGGGTTAGCAGCAAACTGCTGTGAGCCTGTGGCATGGCCAGCATCCCAACACGCCTCCCTCCCTCCTTGTGCCTGCATCTCACCCTGTCAGGGAAAATCCTCGATGGAGGAGAGACCTTTTGTCCCACAGTAGCTAGCAGAGGGACCCCAGTGACCTACAGCATTCCCACATACCAGGCTGACACATTCAATAAAACTCCAGCAACATGCAGAGGATGCACCCAGCTGCAGCCTCACCACACTCACAACCTACATGAGGTGGGAAGATGTGCATCAGTATGACACCCAAGGGGCTGTGTCCCCACCTTCTTGGCACGTTCATGGTTATTTACTGCAAGGTGGACAGGTGAGGCAGGCCCTGAATACCCAGCTTCATTGTAGCTGGATGTGCTCTGCCCCAAGTTGTGCTCACTTTTGCCCAAAGAGGTGCTGTAAGGGATGGAATCATGTTCACCACACAACGCTCAGGTGAAAAGAAAGGTGCACTAGAAAATTGATGTCAACCATCACACTCACACAATCCAAGATTAAGAAAATCTGCTCTTCTCCACTGAGCAACACTGAGAAGCACAACTTAGCTCTTGAAAACTGTGAAAACGAGTTTAATTATTTTTTAAGTGACAGATACATCTGAATATATATATATATTAAAATCAAATAACAAAATCATATATACTGTTGGAAGGAACAAAGGCCAGATCATGCCAGAGCAGAGGTTTGGCAATACACACCTCCCAAATCAACACAGACTCCCCAGCAATGATGGGTTTGCAAGCTTGCAGCGGAGCCCTGAGCCTGGAATTTGCTCTGAGGGAGCTGTGGTTCAGTTTCTATTTGTCACCGTTGTTTTGCAATGCCATGATAAGTGTTGTTGAATTTGCAAATCATAAAAGCATGGACCATGGGTATGTGTTTTAATCCAAGGGCTAAGAACAAACATTTTTGGTGTCAGCCCATTCCAGAGGGATTTTCAGTGTTATAAATTAAAAACAAAACAAAAAAAACCCAAAACACACCAACAACAAACAACAAACAGCTGTTTGGGACTAGGCCTTAAACCCAAAGTATATAAATGGTGTTCAGACAAATCCTTGGAGATGGTGACAAGAAAACTCTCGGAGCGAGGACGACAGGGTGATTTCTAGCTACTCCAGACTGAGTTGGGCTGTTCAGCCTGGAGAAGAGAAGGCCCCAGGGAGATCTTATAGAGCCTTCCAGTCCCTGAAGGGGCTGACAAGAAGCTGGGGAGGGACTTTTTAGAAGGGCCTGGAGTGACAGGACGAGGGGGAATGGTTTAAATGGAAGGAGGCAGATTTAGATTGGATTTTAGGAAGAAATTCTTCCCTCTGAGGGTGGTGAGGCCCTGGCACAGGGTGCCCAGGGAAGTGGTGGCTGCCCCCTCCCTGGAGGTGTCCAAGATCAGGTTGGATGAGGCCTTGAGCAGCCTGGTCTGGTGAAGGTGTCCCTGCCCATGGCTGGAACTTGATGATCTTTAAGGTCCCTACTAGCCATCATTCTATGCTATCACTCTGCTTGCAGGATGCTGATTTCTATCCAACCACAAGATATTAAGCCACGCTCAGTGATGAGAGAGGCTTCCATGACACCGCCAGTGCCACATCTGCCTGGTGGGCTGGACCAGTCAGAGCCCCCAGTGACCACAGGCATCAGGTTCGGGGTGCGTCCCCGGTGACTGCACTGAGATGCAGCCCAGCCTTGCATGGAATATCAAGAAACATGTAAAACAGCTGAATTAGGAACTGTGTGTGGAAATGTCAACACTGGGGATAACAAAACAGAGAGAATACGTATCAAAAGAGAGCAGCAATGCTGGACAGCCTCCCGTAAGGCAACATACATACTCTCCAAGTTGAATTATGAGTATTAGTTTGTTTGGAAAGGTATTTGCCCTTTGGACAGCCATATTTGTGTTTTGAGCTTCAGAAACATAAATTACAGTCATTTAAACCCCAGGCTTACATTTTACTTCAATGACGTAAATGAGTTCCCAACTTTCAAAGGCCAGCTGTCCCTTACAGCAAGAGGTAGCAATTATATTAAATTCTTTTATTGCATGGAGGTATTTTCAGTCCTTTAAGTTTATGTGCCCCAGGTGAAGCAATATAAACAAACTGTAGCTGTCACAACAGTGTTAATAATGGAAACTGCATTTGGGAAGTTTTAGGGATAAAAACCTATAACTTTATATGGCAAAGGTGTCAAACCTTTCCAATGTAAAACAGAAGTACAGCTGTGTAAGGCGCCGAGGAAGGTTTCTGAAAAGCCAACATTCACAGAGTCTTTAGGTATATAAATCCAGTTGCTTCCAAGCCACAGCCATTAATAAGAATTGCTGGGAAAAATAAGGTTAAAAATACATTTTAATGGCTCTGGGTTTTTTTAAACTTCAGATACACCGAGTTAAATCCAGCCCTAATCCAGCCTCACTGAAATCCATATTTCACAGATGTGCTTGTGTTCACGGCTGATGGCAGCAACAAAATGCTGAGGAGCAAATTCAGCGTGGACACGCCAGACAGTCCAGTCTGGCTCTTGGCTCTGGGAATTGCTCCATCAGTCCCAGTACTGGAGTTTTCCATTGTGGGTTTCTAACCCCTTGGCTGAAACTTCAAAACTAGACCAGGCAAATCTATTGATTGCAACAATGCAGGTAGTTGGGTTTGGGGTTTTTTCTCCCAGGCCCAGGCCCAGCAGTTGAACAGAGAAATGCTGCTATCTTACAAGAAGTGTTTAAAGGTTCCAAAAAAACTACATCAGAAAGTACTGATGTGCCTATAGGTGGCTCTAATTTGCTGCCTTGTCCACCCCAAGAGCAGAGCATGGTGCAGCAGTGGAAAGCTCAGTGTTCCCAGATATTCATGCACCTGGAACTGAGCTTATTCTGCTTCCCAGCTTTTCATTTGGGTTTGTGCAACAGTGACACACTGAGCTACATGGAAGACAGTAAGTCTGCTCTGCAGCAATTTTTAGAACCAGGTTTTGTTCTGTATTCAGAAATACTGCTTTCCTTTCACCCTTATTCAGGCAGAATGTGGGAAAATTTGCCTTCCTTAATCACTGACAGTGGTGTAACCACCATGTCAGAGAGCTGCAGCCAACCTGCCTGCTCTGAGGAGCCATGCATCACAGCCTGCATGCTGCTGAGCCAGCAACACAGCTCACTCTCTTTGGCAAACCAGGGGATGGAGATGATCCAAGAAAGGATCACACAGTCAGGAGCTCACCACAGCTCCTCCAGCCTGCTGTGGGATGGAGCAGAGCCTGCAAATCCCTATCCCAAAGGAGATGTGCTTCATCCACTGGTGAAGAACTGTTGAACCCCATGGCCTCTCAGTGCTACATTTGAAGTGTTGATGTGTATCATGAAAGACCTTTTGCCACCTGCAAAATGCAATTATTTTTCTTTCCCCTAGGAAAAGTGAAAAAAATAAAACCAAAACAAAACAAAACAAAACAAAACCCTCACAAAACAACCAACTATTTAGTCATCTGGTTTGATCTGGGGACAGAAAATCTAAATGCATTGACTCCCAGAGAACTGAGCTGACATTGCAATGGACATCTAAGCTCTTCTCTCCTGATAACCTCCGTATGCATTCAGCTGCTACCCGGAGAGTTGCTTTTTAGAATAACTTTTTCTGACTTCATCCCGTGAAAAGTCAGGGCATTTCCTATAGGGCAGGCTTCCAGCAAGGCAAGGCAAAGGCTTGGAGGGAGGGATGGAAAGGTTTGGATGCAGTTCACATCTCTTGCTTGGTGAATTGACAAAGGGGAGAATCAAACTTCAAAGGCTTCCACTGCACAGCCGATGACATTTAGGAGGAAAAGGAAAATGGTTGCTTTTTTAGGAGATTTACAAATGCCATCCGTGTCCATGGGTGTAATTTTCCTTTAGGAAAAAGGATTTCAGAAGCAACATATGGACCATGCAGTAAAGATGTTACCATAGTAACCAGCCTCCTAAAAAAATCCCTATATATGTATACAGAAATCAAATTCATGTAGTAATTATGGCTGCATGTCTAAAGTCATTTATAAGTCCCATCTTCCTAGCATTTTTTTTGTCCATTAAAAGTCTAATTCACCCTTCACACATTGGCTTACTCTGCTGCTTCTCAAACCTGCACATATTTTGCAACTGAAAGTTAAAAACCATCATAACTGACAGCACTGAGAACAGAGAGAAATCTAATTTAGCTAATTCAAAATATATGCTAGAAGCATAAAAGAATGGTTATGGGACCAGAATGAATTAAGCTCTGGGAATACAGTTGAGATGACATTTATGTTCAGAAAATGTTAGCTGTTAAAAATAAACATATGAAGGGGTGTGAACATCAGAAAAGCATTGCAAAAGCAGGGTGATTTACCAGGGCAGAAGGGACTTTGGAGCATTACATCCCTCCCCTCTGCAATGTGGTCTCTGTGTGGGGAAAAACAGGACCATGGGTCATCCTTTCCCCCCAGCCCTCATGCTCCCATCATGGTGTGCACAGGGACACACATGTCTCCTGCTCTTCATATTTTTTAAGATCTTAATAGACTTTATGGCTTGACACCATGTTTTCCCATAGTTCTCTGTGCTCTGACATTAGGGACCAGAGATCTTCCTTGTTGTCTGCTGGACACTCTGGAAATTTAGGAAAGATGGATTACTTAGATGGACATCTATGAAAACAAAACCTCTGCTCTTGAGAGGAGAGGAGGATATGGAGTCAGGCCCGAGAGAAGGAAACCAATTGTCACAGCTGCCTGTGGGATGGGAGGCCATCAAGTGCTTCGGTGTTGTCTTCCAGATCCTGCTCCAAAAGACACGGTGAGGAGACGATGTTTCACCCTTGCTCCTGGATCACCATCATGTCTTCTTCCCTGACCAGAGTGAGGACCACTAATCATTAATTAAATGCAATTTTTACAGGCTGATGTCACAGTCTTCAAGCTGAGAATCCTGAACGTTGAGGTCTGTGACAGCACCCAGAAGCCCCACAAGAAGTTCAGGTCCCATTTTGACATATATGTAGCCAGGAAATACATCATTAAATGAATAACAAACGAACAAGCTCCCCCTATCTACCAGTGTTCAGAAAGACTCTCAGTGAGCTTCAACGCTCGCTCCAACCAAGCAGCGTTAAGCTCAGCCTGTTAAAACCCATTTTTCATCACCCCTGGCTCTTGTCACTGCAGGTGGGAGCTGTCTCTGTGCTCTGCCAAAATCTGCACTCACACAAACTCACTGTTTGCGGGTTGCTGCATCCCGGGTGTACAAACAGGGCTCCTGTCATCACAGGAGCAGACAATCCGAGGAAGACATTCCCTTCCTTTTCAAAACAAACAGTTTGAACTGTCAAGTGAGTCCCTGCCCATCGCTGGGACACTTCACAGCCCCTCCACCTGCTGTTCCCCTGCCTGCAAAAGCAGCTGAAGTGCAGCCTTCGGCAGGTTTTGTGTGTGATGCCTCCATTGGCATCCTTTCGAAGCACTTCTAGCTGCTCCTTCTTTCACCCTTTCAAAGTGAGTCGAGAGTTGGTGGGAAGGATGAGGTCCAGCAAATGTCACTTTTGGGGAATGCATCACTAATGCTCTTAAATGGACATTTATCCTGCGCTGAACATTGACAGAAAGTTAGGGAAATCACATTTCTAAGCCCCTTGAGCAGTTGTTCTTTATGAGAGTTATTTCCATCGCAAGCTTTAGCTCTCTCCCTCTGGCTCTTTTGTGGCAAAGCCGCTCAAGAAAAGACTGAGCCATGATTCTTACATGTGCAAAGACGTATTTGTTCTCCCTGAGTGGAAATCAGTGCTGTTAGAGAGCCAGAAGAAGACCTTGGCTGAACTTACATCCTTTATTTAGTGTGAGTGGATACAAAACTAGCTTTTGCTCAAATGTCATTTCACTTCTCTGTTGCACAGACACTTGATTCCATCTCGCTCAACCAGAAAATAAACAGCACCTTTGGACCTAAAGCCACTACCTGTTTTTTGCAGTGCCTCATGAGACTGTGATACTTCCATTCTGCCTGCAATGGGGACCAGGGGTTGCTGCCCAGATGAAAATTCAATGTTTTGCTTGGTATGTTCTTCTGTTTAGGTAACAAGGGAGGTCCTCCTAAGTGATGAAGGTACAAAGTCCGCACTTGGACTCGACCGATCACCCTGATTTTTGTCTATGGGGGGAAGGTTTCTGTAGGCTACATGCAATGTGACATGCTGAGCCTTACAGTTCCTGCCCTGGGTGGGGGTAAATGAAGAAGAATCCAGAGCTTGGTGGTTAGGGAAAGTTTTTCACCTTGATGCTCTGCTTGGCAGCCACCTCTGGCAGCCCAGGTGCCATCCTGCTGGCTCCCAGCCTCAGCCTTGCAAGGGTCATCCTCCCAAGCCATGTGGTAGAGCAAGGCACTACCCACAAGGATGGAAACAGATTGTTGCAACATTTTTTCTAGCTCCCATGAGCCTTAAATGGCAAAACAGATGGCTTTGAGGAAACCTGGGCTGATGCTTGCATGCAATGGGAATGCCACACTTGTCACTCTCAGGGGGACTACAGTTCCACTCTTCTCATACAGAGAATATGTGGCTTTATGGGCCATGAAGTTTGATAAAAATTTCTTTGAAACAGCCCTTCTTTTACCTTATGGGCATATAATATCCTTCCTGGTGGCTGGGCACATGATACTTAATACTTCACCCATAACAAACTCACTTAACTCCCCATGCCGTTAGGACTGTGTTCCAAATAGTGTAGAAACAGAGCATCATTTTAATGCCTGCCAACAACAACAAAGAACCAGCAACAAGAAGGGGACAATGAGCAATGTCTTAGGGCTGGGTATTTGATTTCTTGCACTGCAACACTTGGTCTTGTGTGAAGCACAGCACTCAGGGCCTTACCTCAGCACCTGTAAGAGGTAAATATACAAAGGTGTCTATTGCTGCATCCGCTACTTTATTGTGAGAGAGGTACAAAGATGCAGAAGCTGCACAGATCCCTCTGACATGGAGCATATGGACTGAAACAGGAGGGGCCTTCTGCTTCTCAGAAGAAATTATTGTACACACAGAGATGACAGGGTTTTATAAACTCAGGCACCCACAGATGAGCCCCAAGATCTGCACGGAGCACGACAAATGTGAGGTTTGGACATCTTGGTTCCTGTCTGTTCTGCATATCCTGATTTCTCCTGCTGAAGGGGAATTTGCCAAAGCTGATGCTGTGATCTGTGGCTTGTACACTGAGAAGGCAGCGTGTGAAACCTGCTGCCTCCTTTCTGACCTGCTGGGCAGAGTCTGTCCATCCTCAGAGCACAGGAGCCTGAAGGTCCAGACTTGCTGGCAGCATCAGGCTTCCTGGAGCTCGCGGTGTGCTCATGTCTCTAACCAAGTCAGGGCAACAGCTTATGTCGCTGCTCCTGGCTGCTGCTCAGGAAAGCATCTCTAGGAAAGGACTTACACTCCTTTGAATTGAGACTGAAACACGTGCTTGGGTTCCTCCTTCAGCAAAGATACTTGTGCATATGGCAGTGGTCAGCAAGTGGCACAGTTCACCGGGCAAAGAATAAGCAAGTTCCCTACAAGCTGGTGTCTTATTCTCATCACAGTGCCCCAGAAACACAGATTTACCCCCTTGGGCTTGAAGAGATGCTGTTCATGGGACAAA
The DNA here is from genome assembly GCA_013399135.1 of Heliornis fulica. Taxonomy (NCBI): domain Eukaryota; kingdom Metazoa; phylum Chordata; class Aves; order Gruiformes; family Heliornithidae; genus Heliornis; species Heliornis fulica. The sequence continues at coordinate 315,040 of VXBZ01009747.1, forward strand.
TTTCTGTGACCTTTCCAAAGCTCTCCTCAGGCTAGAGATGCCAGGCATGAAAAAAGTCATTTGCCAAATGATTTCTTAATGTTTCTGTCTTTGGGTGAAATTTGTCATGCTTTTAATTTCTTACAGAAGAAAAGTGGAAACAGGGAAGGCTTTATGATTTTTAGATGTTCCAACATTTATTTCAGTGGTTCAGTTTTTATTACAATTATGTATGTGGCAGAGGAAATTTCTCAAGACCAAGAGTTAATGTTGCTTTCAGCCACTAATGCATTTTCAATTAGTGTCAGAGAATGCTAAAACTTTTGCTGCTTCAGAGGTGAAGAAAAGCTTCTGGCACACAAGTGTGCAACATTGCCACTCCTATAAGTTGTGAATACTGATCAAGTGCACTTTCCTTTTACTATCCATTTGCCTTTATTGGGTCATGATTTTTTCCTGTTGATTTTCTCTTGAGCTGGATTTCTCTGCATGCTTCTTGGTGAGCATTTTGCAGAAGCCACAAACAAATCTGTTCTTCTCACACTGTTCTGACCAGAAATGCCAAATATGAATCTCTTGCCACAGCTATTTTCCTTTCCTACAACCACATCCATAAGTGCCAAGTTCCCCATCAGTGCAAATCAGTGTGGTTCCAGTGGTGTGCAAACCGATGTCATCAGATGGTCTGGATCTCACTTTGAGCATCCATGTTCTTCCATGTGACATCTGAACCTCAAATAAAGTGTTTAATATAGTCATTTAACTCATGATCCCTGGATTTCCTACCTCAACATCGTTAGTAGCTTACATCCACATCTGGCATTATATGATACTTATTATAGTCATGGAAGTCACACCATCCAAGGCATTGTATCATGTTATCACACTCCCTTGACCTCAATGTCAGCACCAGGGTAACAAACGATTGTTTAGGTGATGTTCTTTTACCATTGTGTTTCAACTAGAAAATTTTGCACGAATTTCAGATCTCAAAAAACAAGTTGAAATGTAAGGACCATCAAGGAAAGGGGCTTCTTTGTGTTCTGAAGTTTTGCTTTCATAATGCTTCCCCGGCAAACACCTGTTCCTTAATCCTTTTCATCTCAGGAATATCTTCCTGATGCCTGACATGTGTGGCGGGGTTTGCGGTTGCCTTCCATCAGGGCAGACAGAGCTCACACCATGGCTGAGTGCAGGCAGCCCCGGTGTGTGGTGGAGGAGGGCTGTGCTGACCCCCCAGATGTGAGCTGGGCTTTGATCTGGCCGATGCCGGGATGCAGGCAGCCCTGCCCACCCCTTCCATCTGTGGAGCCAAGGCTCTGGGGAGCGCGGATGTCAGAGCTGGCTGCACAACAGTCGCCGCTTAGCAGAAGAAACGGAAACCCGTGAGTAAACAGCTTCTTCTTGCTGCTCTCTGATCACCTAGAATATTTTGAAGCCTAATATTATAAGTTAAGATGTGACTATATCAAATAAAATGAGCAGATGTGGTCTCAGTGTTGCATGATGCAGACACTACATCTTGATCTTGTTAGGTAAAGCTCAGTGTCTGCACATGGGGCATTAATTCACAAGCAGCACGTTGAGAAGGAGCCTCCTGGACCGGGATGTGAACTTTGATATGACCCTCTCTCATGGTGCAGAGCTGTTTGCTGCAACATGTGTCCAGACATGCTGAGCTTGCTAAGCTGGTCTTTTTTTCCTAGAGATTTGGATTGGCAGAGATGGCAGAAGGTGAAAGCACTCAACATCTTGTGTGAGTCTCATCGAGTAGGTAAAGAAAATAGGGAGTAACAATGGAATAAATACAGCAGGACTCTGAACAGACAGCATGAGGAAAATCTATCTCATCCTGGCAGTAGAACAGATGGATTAATGTAAAAATGTCACAAAGGCTACAGTGGACCAGGCTGAAGATTTAAGTATCCTGAGAGCCTGTGGTCAGCTGGAACCAGCACTACACATCTA
>VXBZ01009747.1:318467-362933 GCA_013399135.1 Heliornis fulica
AGCTGTGGGACTTGGGGACAGCAGCATTAGTCACCTCCATAGCGAGGCCTTGGAGCTGTTCTATGTTTGTGAAATGTTGCGACGAGTGTTTGGTTTCTATTGGTGACATAAATCAACCTCACTGCCTTGGCATTACTTTTCCAGAACAGAGAATTCCCAGAAAAGGGGAACCCCACTGCTGGGTGTATAATAAAATGTATGATCCTGTTAGCCACATGGCATTCCCAACACAGTGTATTTTTTTCTCCAGGATACAACCAGGATGCTAATGAAAACAACACATGGAAGATCTCGGGATAAACCCCAGTGTCTGCTGAAGAGTACATAGCTCTGGACTGGGTCCTAAAGCAAACACAGATGTATCTAAAACAATTACCAAAGGAAAACAACATGTGACTCAAGAAGGAAATTCTATATGTGCCTGCAGACTAATGGCTGGTCTAGGCCGCAGGATTAACTTCCAGACTTTGCATGTGAAGAAGCAACATCTAGGAAGAGATGTTCGGCCTGGAGAAGAGAAGGCCCCAGGGAGATCTTATAGAGCCTTCCAGTCCCTGAAGGGGCTGACAAGAAGCTGGGAGGGACTTTTTAGAAGGGCCTGGAGTGACAGGACAAGGGGGAATGGTTTAAATTGGAAGGAGGTAGATTTAGATTGGATTTTAGGAAGAAATTCTCCCCTCTGAGGGTGGTGAGGCCCTGGCACAGAGTGCCCAGGGAGGTAGTGTCTGCCCCTCCCTGGAGGTGTCCAAGGCCGGGTTTCCCACATGCCTGCCTCCTTGGCTGGTGAACCAGGGCAGGGCACCTCAGCCTTGGGACAGCCAGGCCCAGAGCCCACCTGTATCAATGCATTGCAGAAGGGGGAACTGTGGGCACCTCAAACAAAATAAGAAAAATAGCCCCCCTGTTCCTCAAAGCAGAGGTCTCTTTTCTGGAGGGAATTAAGGAGCAGCCTGTTTCTTCGGCTGTGAGTGCTGAGGGCACCCCTGGGCTAAGGCCTTCACAAACACCATCAAAATATTTTGACAGACTTTAAAATGCAATTTCTGTGGAGAAAGATTTGTTCTTTCAGGTTAGCTCACAACAAACAGCAAATATTTTTCTTAGCTATACAGCTGAATTTTCCAAGTAGCTTTCTGATGGGCAAATTTTGTACTGATCACAGGTGACACAATGGACCTGACAGGCAGGTCCAAACAGAATGATGAGGGGAAAACATGGTATTTTGGGGGCAATTCATTCAGTGGAAAAACCAATGGCTGAGGGTAAAAATACCTCAAAAATAAATTACTCAAGCAAATCCACAACATAGCAGAAATCTTCCATCCCAGTTTTGAGCTCTTCAGTGTTCTGGATGGCACACCTACCACTGCGTGCTCCGGCAGAGTTCTCACATATTACTAATATGGCTTTAATTATATCAGCTGGTTTCATTCCTGTAACTTTTCAGAGGAAAGCACTAAGGAGCTGTAAGTGGATAGAAATTGTTTGGTTGGGAGGTTTGGATTTTTTCTTTTTTTTTTTTTTTTTTCTTTAATTTCTTACTCAGAAGATCTCTGGCAAAGTATAAAGTACTTTTCCATTGACATTGGCCATGCTTTCTTATGAAATTTCAGTTTATCTTGGGATATTTGTCAGTCTGCTCCATGGAAAACTATATTTTTGAGTAGTCTGTAGAAATGCCCAAGGACTCAGAGCCTGGATTTCAACATCCTCCAGCTGGAAGAATTTTGGAGTGACAGCAGATCTGCTTTCCAATCTAGACAGTGAGCTGAATAGCCATCCTACAGCCAACACCCAGCTGACCCCCATGGCCATGCTCTTTCCTTGTTATCTGTGTGATTAGGAAAAAAGACTTGTTTTTGTCCAGTACTCAAAATAAAAATGAAAATGATTTAACTACAAATCCCTGAGACCCCAACCTTTGGAGCCATACCTGAGACGGGATGAAGAAGCCATCCAGGGATTAGGAATCGATGGCATAAAAAGTGATGTTTCCTGGGAAAGTGTCTGAAAATCATGGGGTTGAGAATTGGCTTTAGAACATTGAGGTTTGTTGGGGGACAGCTCTGGGCACCTGGGGCAGTTTCTAGCATGGACATGCAGGGCAGGACAAGGGCTCTGCGGGCGTAAGCAGGAGTTGCAGGTGGTCAGCATCCTCTGCACAGCCAGAAAGAGACAAAAAGTGGACTATCCAAAGCTTCCAAGAGGACTGTTTGTTCCTTTGGCATCTAAATTTATGAAAGCCAAGCATCCAAATCCCCAGGCTTTGCTAAGGCCACTCAGTGTACGCACTTCCTTACCAGACTTTGAATAAATGACTAAATACCAAGAGACGGAAAGTAGATTGAATAGAGACATCCTAGTCTCAAAAAAATCACTCCCATACCTCTCCTACCCATATAGCTTCTCTTTTATTTAAAAAAAAATAAATCTGTTCCCATATTTAGGTTCCTCTCCTCCTGTGAATCACACTTAGATGATTTTTGAGGACCTTTCGTTCTCTCTCTGCCTCACATGTTAATCCAAATCCCCTTTCTTAATTGAAGTTTTACTTTACAAGAGTCTTTAACCTCCATTTCCAAGTGGCAAAATCATATCCAGCTCCTCTTGATAAGGCAAACTCATTTCTGGTTGATTGACAAGCTAAATTAAATACCATTTTTTTCTTTTAATTGCTAGATTATTACTAAAACAGCAGATTCAAGGATTATTATGGGTGCACAGGGGAACCATAGATAAAGATTTGAGCTGTGTAACTATTTCTTGTTTTCTGCTTTCCCTATCCCAGAAGGTGCTGTATGTGCTTGATGTTACATGGAGGAGCAAAGTATGGGCAGGCTCCAAGCTCTGATGATGCTTAATTAAGACCTTCCTGTGCTTAAATGTTGTCCTGAGCATCCCTATAGAATCATAGAGACACCGGTGTCACCCCTTCTGCTCCCCAGAGCCTCCAGCCCTGCTGAGCTTGCTGTGGATTGGGTTTTAATTTTATTTTGCTGAGATACAAGATGAAAGCAGCCACCCCATGCCACGCCTTGGTCCAGATATATCTCTGTTTACATGGAAAATCGCAATTAATAACCGAAAGATGGCAGGATGGAAACTGCATTATGAAAAACATCCCGTCCACATTCCTGGGGCTTCTCCATCTTACGACACTCTGCGGTGTTGCAACACAGCGTTCGCCGCTGGAGAAAGTGGAAAAACCTGGTTATGGGTCTGTTGCACCATTGTGTGTGCCAATAGCCATTATCTTTCCAAAACCATCGAATGTCTAGAGAAAAAACAGGGTGGCCATCACAGACCAGGGATTCTCTAATTAATTCAAACTTCATCCATGATGAATCACTGCTTATTTATGTTGCAGTCTGCAAACAGGCATGGGAGTAATCATGTACATATGTGAGGCCTCATTTTCTAGGATTTATTCTCAACGCTGATTTTAATTAATTACTAGTGATTAGTAGTTACAACTGTCTGGATTGTTTGGAGTTTTTTTCAGGTAATTACACTTTACTTTGTTAGATTATTATTACAGAAAACTACCTAGCCATAATAAGAAAGGTTAATAGGTCTTTCCTCCAACACACCACTAAGTCCTTCCCCTGTTGTACCCATGTTATTTGTGGGCTGTGAGTCAGACATCAGTTTGGTATGAAAAATAGAGGAACAGAGCTGAATCACATGAAAGGTATCATCATGGGAATGATGTTGGTGACAGGCTAAAGCCCCAAGAGCCAAGTCAGATAAAACCTCCCTAACAAGACCTTCCATTGCCCTCCATAAACCATATAATATGCTCTCAGATAGAAAAGCCACTAAGTAACGCTTTCAAAGAGCAATTACATCCCCAGGCTCACTATCTTGACAGAGATATTGTCATGATGCCAAATGATTCATCATAACCTATTAAGATGTCAAAGCTGGAAAATCTCTTTAATTTGTTTATGTATCTTAGGAAACTGTTTACAGTTTCCCATCTATTAAAGAAACACTATTTAATATGTATTAACTGGGCTGTATTTTTCAGATGGCCTTTATACCGTACCTTTGATGGTATAGGGGAATGAGATGCATCAAGGGGATCTCAATCCAAGTGGATGGAGTGCTCTTGATGCCTTTCCTAGGCTTGTTCCTGACCAGCTGATTAAAACACGAAACCACAAGTTCACTGTGTCAGGAGCTGTGTGGCAAGGTTAACATTACTGTCACAAACATGGACTCTCTGCCTGGTTCATCCCAACACATCCAGAAATGTCACCCAGACAGCCATTCCCTTATACAAACCTTTGAGATCTCCTTCATTTTTCTGATATTTATTTATTTGAGGGATACCTTAACCACATGTTTGCTGTTATGATTCTCACTAGGGAACTTCACCACGTTTGCGTCCGTATGACATTAGTGTGTGACTGTGATTAGGTTATTATTGCATCTATTCTTGCTTTTCACAATTAATCTTGAACTCAGTGCTGGCAAACAACTCAAAACTCAAATATTGAAAAACTAAGTAGTCTCTTACTCTTCTTCTGAAATCCTGAGACAGACACAGCCTCTGGGTTATCTCTGCATGTCAGTATTACCCTCAGCTCCACATTATGCCAAACTAATGTCACAGGCTCAGAGCATTCCTGATAGAATTTATATAAAGTTAATACCCAAACCACTGGCCAACAATAGTTTCCACAAAGAGCAACCTCAACACCATGCAGTACATTTCCAAGGCAATATAGGGGATTTCAGCTATAACTCTCCCATTAAATTTAACAAAAGCTGTAAGATCAACTCCTCATATACATCATAGACTTTAAGAAGATCCAGAGGCTCAAAATTCAGCTTTTAATTTATGTGATTTATTTTACAGCAGGTTCCCCTATCACATAACTCCATTAATGTGCTGTTGGGTTTTGGTTTCATACACACTCTGGGCTGAGCTGTTCAGGGTTTTGGAGCATGAGCTTATCTGACATGCTAATAGCAGGGATCTCGGTTCAGCCAAGGTGCTCCTCCTTTTTGCAGTAGATTTGATTACAAGTCCATTATTTTAAATTTCCCTTTCATCACCAAGAAGGGACTGGCTTCAGTTTCTCATGATCCTTTTTCTCATTCGGTTTTCCCTGTCCAGTCAGTAATGCTCAGCACCGGTTCCTCAGTTGGCACCAGGCTGGAAGGTTCCAGAGAGTCACATTAGTTCATGGACAACCATATCCCACTCTCCTGGGAGCACAGGAGCTGCCCTCCCATGCACACTTTGGATGGGAAGAGGAGTTATCCCCAAATTGCATCGGGAACTCCGAACTGCTCTGTACCGTGAGCGCTGAGCGTGTGAGAGAGGTACCTGATACGCTAATTAATGAAAATTATTTCCTTTCCAACATCCTGTTATTTTACCCACATGGTGATTTGCTGATGTTAAAAACTGGGTTTGGCAGGTGGAACTTTCCTTGCTGCTGGTGACAGCCAGAAAGGCAGGTGTCGTGTTTCTGGGTTTAAGAAGCTTTTTGTTTTCCTTTGCCTGGATACTTTTTTCTTCTTGAATATACCTTCCCTTCCTTCATGGCTTTGTTCTTTGCAATTCATATCTTGGGTTTTTTCCTCTTAATCTCTGATTTTGGAACATTTCCATATTTGACTGTTGCTGGTATTTAAGTAACTTCCTAATCTCTAGGATTTCCTTTTGTCTGTAAATCACCTTTAAAAACCCAGCAATCCCTTATTATTTCTATTTTCATTTTCATTGGTTCATCTCTAACAAGCAACATTAAATCCAGAAAGCATTTAAGACCAATTTCAATTTCTCCACGAAACAAAACCAAACATTTATATTTTTTTCCAAGCCTGAAGTAGGATTTTTGCCAGAGGGAATATTTGTTCTCTCTAGTAACAAGGTGACATGGTGCCAGTTCGGTCTAATTTCACATGGGGCCAGGAAAGATTTTTAATGCAGCCATTTAAATGGCTGCAATATTCATTCAGTGTTTCTTTCAGAGAGTGTCCTAAATTAAGAACTGCGTGATGTCCGCTGGGTTGTTTCCTCCCTCCCAGGGAAATAGGAGGACTGTACTTATTTTCACAGGTAGCAACAAAAGGGACCATCTGCTTGGCTATTTTATAATCAGCTTATTTATCTGCATGTGGTCACAGCAGGAGGTTTCAAACGTGCTCCCCCGAAGCCGTCGGCCAGAGGGGAGCCGTGATGTCTGTGTGCTCTTTAGGACAGGGACCAGTGTCTGCCCCTGCATTTTCCAGTCCATCAGCAGTCAGCTCGTAGCTGATGTTATTTGCACGCATCATTATTTGCAAAAGCTGGGCTGAGACCCAAAAAGGGCAACAGGTGGGGTGAGAAATCAGCAGAGTGGACATTGAAAGGGGGAGAACAGGGGCGTGGGCAACAGGATTTCTTGGCAATTAGCTGCTGCCTGTAGCCTTCAGAGATAGAAAGAGCCCGGCAGTGTCAATAATGGCAGTAATCAAAGTAAATCACATCTTGCCACTTTCCTAGATGACATTTTTCTCCCTGTACGTGAGACCAGAGATGAATTTTCCGGTTGTGTTTGAAGAGGATGATTTCAGAGATTTTGCAGGAGGATTAGCTACACATTTCAGCTTTCAGCACTGGAAAAGGAGCTCGTCTGGTAAAGGGAAATTCAGAGCTTTTTGTGAGATTTTGGAGAATGCTGAGGAGAGATGGACATAAGTCAGAGCAAAAATGAACCCCATGTATGTCAGATCATTGATGTCTTTAAAAGAGGGATTGTACTTTGAAGTTACAATAGGAAAACAGAGATTTTTATCTCACTGATAATTGCACTCAGACTCTTTAATCAGCATGCTTCAGATTTAAGCAGATGGATACAGAGGGCAAATCTGTGAAGGATGAATTATTTATTTTGGGCACACTAAAACTTTGTCTCTTAAAGGTCATCAAACTTTCAACAGAATTGACAAAGTCTGCTGCTTATGTGAGTGCGATTAATCTTCTCATTAGCGAGAGGCAACATTTTCTTTTGAACTTGATATGCCTGGTAGGGGAACAGAAAAAAAAAAAAAAAAACCAGAACAAAATCATTTATGGAAAAGTACAGCTGAAGAGCATCTGTTTGTCTTACATCAGTGGTCCTGCCCAATTGCTAACCAAAAAAAAAGTTAAACTGGAAACCCTGGAGCAGAATAATACATTCTGTCCACTGGGCACAAATATTTGACACATCTATCATTTTTAATAGGATCATAAAATTAAAAGCTCCCTCCTCCCCAGTCAAGTCAATTAGTATGATGCCTCTTTAGTGACTGGCTGAGGTGTCAAAGGCAATAAAAGAGTCATTGTACCCTGTACCAGAAATCAGCTCTGAATAAAGAAGGAAGCAATGCTGTTGTTTGTAATTGACTACGGTGAGAGGGCTCGAATGGGTAAACTTAAACCATTCATGCAGCAATGGCTTTAAACGATTTATGAGACTTTGCATTTAAATCAGACATGGGTCAAAACTGGGGCCCTGGCTTGAGTTTATCAATCTGGATCCTGATTGGTGGGGCCAAACTCTCGTTTCTGAGGTTACATCGTGTTTCAGATGACACGGGATGGTTGCCTGCACGGGACTGGGACCACTATTACACTGTCAGTCCCCACAGCTGGAATTTCCAGGGGAAATTCACAATTAAAGCCAACTGGAGGCTTGCCCATGTGCCCAAGGGTTTTGCAGGCAAATGTAACTCATCTCCTCCCACTCAGCCCAGGAAATCAGTGGAGGAACTAAAGAGAAGGAGCTGCATTATTTATGGAGTTAACTTGAGGGGTGAAGGCTCACGATTCATTAAAATACTGTGTCAATCAGTGAAAGAGGTCTCCAATGGGTACAAGGTAATTTGGGGCCACAGACAGGAATGTCCTCAATGCAACTTTGGGTGAGGCCTTGTGGTGTTTAGGATCTGTTCCCGATGCTGTCAGTGACCTGGGAACAACTGAAAAACTCATTTCATTGTCATTCCCTGTGAAACAGGGATACTAATTATCTTTTATTTCAAAGCATGTTTGAAATACACAGATGAGAAGCACTTGTAAGTTGTGTGGCACTGTGCTGTTCCAAATAAAAAGTAGTTCCTATTACTTTTATTAAAGAGCAACTTATTTTTAAACAGACACCATTATACGACATTTTACGTGATTGCTTTTGTATAAAACCCCTTTAATCTATTTGCAGAAGGCAGGAACTGCTCTGTGATTTTTCAATCAAACAACTAAATGAGCTAATTAGAGAGAGGACAAGTGTTACTCCATCAGGCTTCTTAGCACATTATAGTAATGCCAACATTCAGATTTGTTGTTAACAAATGATTTAAGAAATCCTCCTTGGAGGGAAGGGGAGAGAAGTGGAAGAGATGGCCAGGCATGAGCATGGTCCTGTTAGCAAGTGTCACCAACTGTGAATTTGGCTTTTTTTCCCCTGAAAATGTACCCAAAGTTTCGGAGCAGCATCCTCCCAGGTCAGGAGAACACTTTGCTCTGGTCACCAAGTCACCTGATAAGTCAGGTCTGCCAATAAAACCAGAATTACTGGAGGTAGAACCCAGCTGGCTATGCAGATTTTATGGAAAGATGTTATTCCTTTCAAAAGAGTAAATAAACAGGAGAGTGAATGAAGCTGATTCGGTGTCTGGCTTTTATTTTCTTGCCTAATTCCTCCACAGAGAATAAATGTTTAATCCTCACAGTCTAAATCAGAGCTGACCTGCTCGTCTCCACCATCTCCTATGAAACACCCACCAGACACTCCTGAGATTGGAAGGATGAGGACACACCGTGTAGGCAACCAGAGTTCAAAAATACAGATAACATTTCATGCTGCTGTCAAATTAAGGATATTATGTGACTACTGTATGCGAGGGGTGGTAATTAATTTAATCAAATAGCTGATAACACCTCTTAAAATTACATCTCTTCATCTTCCCGGCTTAAAAAATCAATAGGAAATTACAGTCTAATGTACCTGAATATTAAAACTGAGAGATTCATGTAGAACAGGAAAAAAACCCCGAGATCCTGGCAATTACTCAGATGACACAGTTACTGAGTTAATGACACAGACCTGAGTTGATTTTTATTCTTGGATTGGGGCCAGAATAATATTAACAGTTCATTTTGCAGCTGTACTAACGGCACGGAGTCTTCATCGTGCTCGGCAAGAGCAAACAGGTTAACAAATGGCACCTTTAGTTGCATGGACTGCAGCCATACTACCTCAAAGCAGGACATACACATGTGTTAGTTCCTCCCTACTCAGGAAAGTATTTCAAGATGCAAAAAGTACCTTTTCCAATCAAGGGGTGAGCAATATGAAAGGCTGTCCCTACATGCTAGCTTGGCTTTCATAAATAACTACTCTGCTAGTGCTTCTTAAATGTGGTTGCACAAAAAAATGCTGCTGCTAGTTGAAAAACCTGCATCCAACCTCAGTGCTGCCATAAAGAGAACTTTGTCTGAAACCCAGAGTCCTAAGAGGAGTATGTCACAGGAGTTTTTTTTTATTTAGGTTTAAGTGAAAAGCCCTTGGGTACCTTGTTTGCAGTGATGTGGTTTAGGCAGAGGGAAAACAACCTCTGCAAAGCTCGGTGACAGCCTGGGCACCCCAGGAGATAGGGCAGGGCGAGCTGGTGTCAGCCCCGCTCTGCTGCTGGCACCATCCAGGTCAGGCATTTACACAGGTACTTACAGCACCCTCTGAAGACTTAAATCAGCCACAAAATGACAAAGCTACTAGAGCTGTGGCATCGTTTGCAATAGAAAACTGATCTGAGCATCCTCCAACCTGGAAATCCCCCAGCTCCGTGGCAGGGCATTGGGCAGGGATGCCAATTGGGCACCTCTGATCTTCCTGATGACCATTCCTATTTATTTGCAATAGAAACCCAGTGCAGAAACACTCAAACTTGGCTCTGAGGTGCTGTACATCTACCAGGACCACAGCAGTAACTAAAAAGAGTGACAGAACTGCTGCCAGTCATCGTGGTGTGGTACTATTTACATGGCAAGGGCTGAGCAAAGCTTCAGAGGCTGTGTTCTTTGCAGAGATTTTCTTCCTTGAGAGAAGATTGTAACCAAACTACCCTGGGAAGAAAAGGGCCTTTGAACAGCATACTTAATAAAATTCTAAATTTAAATTTAAATACACACACAAATCACTTCTGAATGTTTATTTCGCTTCACAACAGGAAAATCCCCCTTCCTTTAGTTAAAATTATTACCTTTTAATGTGTACCAGAAGATTTGTTCAATGCCATAATTTTTTCCAGGATTTCTCTTCCTTTGTGTACCCACAGTATTCCCTTGTTTTGCTCTTTGCAGTAGTCCCAGGAACGTGCCCTGTAATCACTGGGGCAAACAACTGGGTGGTTTCAGCAGCATCTGAAGTTTTCAGTAAGGCTGGGGTAGGCAATCTAGGCAGAGGCTTTAGACTGGAGATTAGAATTTAAATAGAGTAAAAAAAATGAATTAAATCTAAAGAGCTGTTATTATTAGCAATATCTTTGATGCTGTGTGTAACAGAGAATGACTTTATGATTTATTGGCAGTTTGGAGGTGTCTTATCTGGGATGCCTGAGGTTTCCTCTATAAAAAAGTTAAGACAAACTGGTGTAACAATGTGTGGGCCACCATGACTTATGATTTCTGGTTGTGTTTTTAGCATAAGCCCTAGGAAACATGATGTGTTCCTGGTGTGGGCATGCAGATCCCCCTCACTAGAGAAGACCTTCAGCCCCTGGGCTGGGATTCAGGAGCAGGGAGCACTAAACCAGTCCCTATGCCAACAAGGGGCTGAGCTGGGAAGCCAGACTGACTTAATTTATTGCATGGAGGAGGTCTGGAAAATGCAAAACTACCCAAGGCTGAACAACAAGGTTCAGCTGTAGCTGTGAGGACACATAGAGGGACCAAGCACCACCCAGGATGACTGGGTTGGGAGGAAGGACACACAGACATGCTGCTGTAGAGGGGGAGCCACCTCTGCTTTCACTGGTAAACCAGCATGGTTAAAGCAAGCTGCGTGGGGCAGGGACAAACTTCCAGCTATTTTAAGGAGAAGTAATAAGCTGCAGGATAAATACCTTGGACAAGCCAAGAAGGGTTTGACCCCTATGAACATGCCAACACATGGTCAGCAGTACTGTATTTAGCCACCATAAGGATGCCAAACTTTCCTCAGCCTCACAATGGAGAGCTACAGGCAACAAAAGCAGCCAAGAGATGGACATGCAGGGATGGGAAATCTGGTAGGACCTCCTGTCCTCTTTCAATTAAATGCAGTCCTCAACTCTTCCTAATCCCATCCTCACCTGTTTTCCAGCACAGAAAGGACATTCCCATTTATTCCACGAGATAATCAACACTGTGCTTTAAAGAAAAAAATCTCAAGGGTCTTTATTTTAGTGCTCTGATCAACTCCATCACTGGAATAGGACTTCATGGGACTGCTGGAAGGATTTTATCTCTTACTGGTAAACCAGACTTCCCTCCAGTTACCAGCTGTTTATCATCTGTCTGACACAATATCTTTTTAATCAAGAAATTCTTTCGAAATCACCTTTTCTGCTCGATGCTATCATTGCTTAGGAGCAGAGTTTACAAGCAGATCGCAATCACAAACCCTTGGAAAAGCGGACAAGTGGAGATTAACACCTTACAAAGGACGAGTGAACCTGTTAAACGGTAGGAAATGAGGAATTGTGAACACATGCCCTGGCAGCATCCAGAGATGCGCTCCTTTCATCGGTACCGGCGGAGCCTCGCCGTGCCCCGGTACTGAACCCGCCGTGCCCCTGCAGCCGCTCCGCGCTTGGACGCAGCCGCGCCGCGGAGGGAGAGATTTATTTATACTGCATGGGAACAAATTCCCAGCCCTGCTTTGAAGTCAGCCGCTCTCCGCACAGCCGCGGAAGCAGCTCCCACGGTCAGCATCCCTGCCAGCCGTCGGAGCGGTTGGGGATCTGGAGATAATCTTCCCTGCCCAGACCCACTCCCAGCTTCAGGAAGTTTGTAAATATGATAAGTTTGATTTGGTCTGTTTGTTTTCTCTCTAGGGGTGCAAGAGATGGAGACACAGGAGAAAAAAAAAAAAGCCATTTGAAACTTTGCTCTTTTCTGGTGTGGCTACTGATATCTGAGTAGTATCACCTAAAACTGCATCGGGTTCTGCAGAAATCTCAGGGGTACCTGATGCAGATATATTATGTGGAACAGCAGCCAAATCATTGCCATCTCTCAAGCTGATATAAATCTTGAGTTTCTACAACTAAATTACGAGAGAAATAGAAATTCCCTGCATGCACAAGCTTTATCCCCAAACCTGGAGGGAAGAATCCTCCTGCTTAACTAATCTGAGACTGGACATCAAGGAAAAACTGAACCACAGAGTGTGTCCTGTCTGCTAGTGAAGGATGGCACTTAAAAGGCAATAATCCCAGTGCTTCTCCAGTGGAGCTGCTGAGGTTTTGATCATTGCTAGGAACTCCACTAGTCGCTGTTATTAAGCAGCCAAACAGACCAAATGTGAAACTATTTGACTTTTTCTTAACAGCTTGAAACATGCCAGAACACCCTGGTTTTGGGGCTATATTATTCCTAATGAGTTGCCTAAACCCCTTGGCCATCAAAGACCTGCCAGGAGCCTGGAAGGGTATGGCAAGGTGATCTCAAAGCCAAGCTCTGAGAAAAAAACCCAGCAAAGTCCAAGGAACCACGGGAGCTGCTTGGAGCTGTAGAGTTTGATGCTTGCAGCAGGACCTTGGCTTTCAGGAATCCAGAGAAGGTGTTTTGAGGCATTTTCCTACTTTCTAGTTACAGGCTTACCAGGAAAAGGTAAAATGTACTGGGGGAGCATGGTTCCCCCAGCAGCCATGCAGGGGTGACATCCCCTGGGAAAACCTGGGGGATCTGTGATGTTCTACAGGCAGCTGCCTGTGCTCCAGGTTTCCTTCCCAGGAAGGAATTCAATTTTTTGCAAGCTCTGGCTGATGTATTGGGTGCTTCTGAAGCCTCACCAAAGCCACAGCTGATTACTTTTTTGTGCCCAAGGAGTTAATTTATGCCAGGGAGGCTGCAGGGCAATGGGATGCTGGGTGTAAGGAGAAGCAGTGTCATTCCTGTGGCTCTGTTTCTAGGTGCCACATCCCAAAAGCTGCAGTAATGGAGAATGCTGCAACCAGCTCAGACCAAGGGGATCTTAAGAACCTTGTGAAGCCCAAGCATGGGAGGCCCTGCCAGCACTGCAATACCTCATAAATGACTGGGGGCTTAATATCTTGGGACATAACCCAGAAAACAGCTTCTTTGATCTACGGAGCACCAGGTTCTCACCACAGCTTTGAGGAGCCAGCAGCCCAAGCCATTAGCAGAAGGACTGCACTCAAAACATGTTTCCTGGAAATTGATGATTCCCACATGGTGTTAAATGTCTGGAGAAACTCCCACCTCCACCTCATATGCTCTGACCGTGCTTACTGGATTCATCACGGGCAGCACAAGATGCTGAGCTCCTGTACCTCTTTGCTGGACCAGGGTGAGCCCACAGGAAGGACAGGAGAGGAGGAACTGGATCAGGGGCTTCATTTGAAGTGAGGCTCTGCTTAAAACAAGCATAGAGGTCCAAGTCGGGATGTGGGACACAGCAGTGGGACCATACAGTCAAGAAGCCCACATTCAGGCACAGCTGCTGAGATGCCTCCTTGCTCTGAAGGTGACAGGGAGGAATCCACAGCTGACATATACATCTTTTTGCTGGAGCATTTCAAGTCTTTTCTCAGGCACTGTGACTAATTATGCGAATTAAAATATATTTAAAAAAAAAAATCACAGATTTTGCCAGCAGACATTAGACTTAGAAAAAAAGAAATAAAAGAGGAGCCTACCAGGGGACAATTCATAAGACTGGCCAGAAAAAAATGGTAAACAGCTGTTCATGAACATCTGACTGCAGAGCCAGACTCTGCAAGAAGGAGTAAATGACCAGAATTAAAAATGCTGATAGCTGCTCTGTTCAAGCCCAGACCATGCTCAGGGCAGGAGGGACTCAGGAGGGACTCAGGAGGGCAGGCTCCTTTCCCTCTCTCTTCCCAGGACAGAGTCACTTGGGGTGACACTGATTAAAAGTCAGATCTCTACCTGAAGTGTGTCTAGAAAGGTGCTGAGTCTCGGTGCAGAGGTACAAGCTCTCCATCACCCCTCTGCTGATAGCTCCTAGATGGCCAGTCCTTGTGGGGACATGGTGTTTTGAGCCATGGCAAGTACCTCTAATGTTTTTATCTTAAATTACAGAAACAGAAACTTAGGACATCCGTTTGCTTCCCACTTTTGCCCCTTTAGGCCAGCTCCCTCCCAGATGGACGAGGGCTTTGTGCGGTCTCGGTGGATGCCCCTTGTCCATAGGAAGCTGCATTGCTTCACTGAACTCCCCTCCTATTGCAATCAGTTAGTCTTTAATTTCTCAGCCTGGAGTAATGAGATCACATCAGGTTCTGCCTTCTCAAGCCATGTTAGTGGAACAGTGGAATTCTAGGCTTCATCAGCCTGATGGCTCAAAATCAAAAGGCAACCACCCTCTCTATTTATTTTCATAGTTATTAAGCCCATCTCACAGCACTCAGGGCATGACTCCTCGATTTTGAATATTTATGGCTTGTCTTGCTAACCTGACAAGAGAGAAGGACAAGCTGCTGGATCACTGGCTCCTACTGTTTTCACTCACAGACCAAGGCAAACCACACTGATGTGGCTTAATCGATCCGACTTGGATCTGGGCTAAATCCCCCCCAAAGGATTTCTTAATATTGACGTAAATGTCTGTTTTACTAAAAGAACAGTTGCAATTTCCAGGTGCTGAGGCCACATCCCAGGTGACACCACCCACACAGGGCAGGGCAGCAGCAGCATCCTGCAGAGCTGCTATCCCAGGGCTGTAGGGACCACCTCAATCATGTCCTAAACAGGGCTGAGCTTTACCAGCACCTCTTAAAAGAAGGTATTTTAAGCATCCAAAAGAGCTGAAGGCATATTTACTCCCCATGTACTTTTTATTTGCAATTACAAAAGTAATTAATGCCCTGTCTGCTGAGACACGATGAGTTTGCTGAAAATTGCAATTTAAGCCTATTTCAGGTGAGCTGCATTAATTAAAACACCGAGTAAATCCAGAAAACACACATCTATAGTACTCAACCAAAAGCAATCTGAATCAGCCAGTAAGTACATAGTATCAGGGGAATGTTTTTCTTGGATTCTTCTGAAAAGGTTCTCAGAAATAGATTAATATGTTCTTATAAAATACTCATGTTAATTCACCAATATTTCTAAAAAGAATTTAAAGTATTTCCAAAATCACTTATGTAATTTGTTTCAACTTTTTCTAGAAATAAAAGGTTTAAGTCAAAAAAAGGGAAAAAGAGCCCCTTGAAATGCCTAGAAACAATTTTTTTTCATCAGTGTTTTAGATCTCTCAGCTAACTGGAGAAGTTGCTATATCTTTGCCCTGCCTCTCTCTTGAGAATGTACTTTGATATCACTAATTAAAAAAGGAATTGGAGACCAGACTACCGACTTTGCCTCAAAATCTCAGCTTGCATAAATCAAAGGAGAGCCATAAAGAGGGAATTGGTGGTGCACATGAGCTGCAAATCTGTCCCATTTTTGCTCTAAATGCTCACACCGCAGTGGCACGTACATTTCCACATGCTAATGGCGGTGTCGTATTAATGCTGTGAAATCACACTCATGAGCGGCAGACTTTAAACGCCGCTTGGGTAAAAGGATTTTAGAGCAGAGCTCAAAGTTTAGAAAACTTGCTTTTGGCTGAAGGAAGAGGAAAATGGACAGTCCTTTGTAGTTTTATTTTTGACTCCTCTGTCAATGCTGACTTGCTGTGGCTTATCACATAACGCGGCTGGCGACTCTCCAAACTCCAGTGAAACCAACTGAGAAAATCACCGTGAACGTTTCGGGGCTAGAATGATGAGGTTTGGTAATGAATATTTTAAGCTCCTTTGACATTTGCAGCACTCATTCCCAGAGCTGAGATGGATTTAAAAGACAAGTTGAGGGTCCTGGAGGGGTCTGACTTCACTTGAGCTGTGGCGCTCGGCAAAACCATCTAATTACACCAGTGCCAAAGTACTGCAGAACCTGCTGTTCTCACGGGCTGGAGTTTAGGGGTTAAATCTCTTCTTCAGATTATTTCTTGCTTTCCACTTTGTCTGTAAGAGTTTTTGTGTTCCATGTCATGATGTGTTTAATTAATTAATCGCTTCAGGTGCTGTTAGCTTCCCATCAGGTGTTGGTAGAGGTGGGTTATTGTCCATGAGCAGTGCACAAGGGTGTCTGTATATTGGAATTTTGTCTGGTTTCCACCATTCCTTCAATTCATCAATATACCAAGAGGAAGGATAGCCATATCTGCACCTGGAGATGGTCTCTCCAGCACCATTACTGGTTGCCTCCGTCAACCCCACTGTCCCCCAAAAGAGTGGCTACATCTGACATCCCGTGGACTTTGGCTTCAAACCTCAAACATCTACCACTATGCCATTTTACAACATTATAATCAAATTCTTCTCTTTTTTTTCCACTTTGTGGGCTTGAAATTAGGCACCTACTTTTATAATGGGCTTGTAAAGGCATGGCCTGATTTTCAGATGACCTAAGTACTGCAGTCTCCATTACTGTCCACATTTGCCCTCTGAAAATCAATGAATCTCCATTCTTTATTTCTCCCTTGTCTTATTTAAGAAATAAAGCAAAAGAGAAAGGAAACATTTGTCTACTTTTATTTTAAAATACCCCAATAATCTGGTGCAGGTCACTTCACCATATTTGCATTGACCCTGTGATATTGCACACCTTACCCATATTGATTGTATTTTCATGGACTTTTCCTAACCAATTTCTCTGTGCAGCTCCCAAGCCATGAGCCTGCTTGCTACAGGTAGGAAACAGCATTCAGGTCCCCTGATAACCTGGAGCTATCATTCTGTTTGTCACAGCATGTCACCAGAAAATCCTGACAGTAAGACTGGGAGTGGGTGAGGTGTTTATGTATTCTGAGCCTCGAACAAGACCAAAAAAAGAAAATGAGCTCAAAATAGTGCTTGAGGTGCTCCTCCTGCAGAGATAGGAGATATTCCTCCCCAAAGTGTGGGAGTCATCTAAATGTGAGGAAGAGATCCCACACAAATCTTGAAGGTTTGAACTAATCTCATATTTCAACTCTGTAATCTAGGGCCATTAAATATTTATACTGTTGGGATACACACAAAGAAAAGTAATACCTGTTCAAATTAAAAGGATCACGCTGGGAAGGAGGTTAGAATCAAAAGAGAACAAAATATCAAGCTGGATTTTCTTTCCATTTTTATTCTCAGCTCTCCTTCTGCTAACATGTTATTTCACCCTCAATACTTCTGACAATAGCAGCTGCTTTGATCCCAAAGGCTTATTTGCTCCCCAAGTCAGCAAGTTTGCGATAGCTTAAATAAACTCCAAAAGGTTCAAAAGCCCAACAGGGAGAGATAAAATTTACTTTTAAAAGACATGAATTCAGGAAGGCATGTGTTCCTTAATGACTTTCCTGGAGGCTATATCTCTTCTCGCCCCCCACTCCTCCTCCTCATCTACCTTCCTTCTGTTTCCTGGCTTAAATTAGACCGTAAGATCTTCTGGATAGTGAACGCATCCTTCCTGTGCAATGGGCCATGATCTTCACTGGAGCCCCTGGTCGGTCCTGGGACTAATTTTCCATCTGTTGTCAAGGGTACCTCTTTGGTTCATTAACAAATAGCAAAACAAACAGAGGAAAAAAAGACCAGTTCACACACGATGTATTAATTCTCATCTCCTCACTGCTCGTTTCTCATCTCCGGAGGCTCCTTCTAAAATGCAATGGGTATTTTGTGCTTGTGCCAATGGAGTGGAGAGGCTGTGGACAATCCTAACAAGCCCAAACAGTTTATGGAAACTGCAAGGACTGCTTTCATACATGGTGTAATTTAGTACCTGTTGCATTTTGCTAGTGACAGGATTGCGTCTGCCACAGGCTAAAAGGAGAAATAAGGAGGTGCCGTGCAAGTAGGATGTCACACAAGTTACTAAGTGTCCTAAAGCTGTAGCTGGAAAAAGCAACATGTCCTGAGCGTAGGTGAGGGGAAGAAGGAACAAATGCAGCAGAGATGAATCTGTTTTCTTTGAACATGACAAGGATTTTTGTCTGTGACAGCAGTGAGATCAAGGCCGTGTTTTGCCCTGAGTTATACGCCCATTTCACCCTCTTTCTGGATGGTGACACCAATACTGCTTCTTCCATATGCTACAGACTTCTGCCCTTCTCAAGACTCTCAGAAGTTGAATGCTAAGGACATAATGACATCATTTTTCAACCCTCAAGTGAGGCCACAGTTTTAAAACACAACTTCTCCAACACTGCCATCCTTCAAAACGTTCATGGAGGGTTAACTCTGTGTGAAAGCTGAGACTTTCCCATTAAATGGGGAAAAAAAAGAGTTGAACATTATGTTTGCTGCCAGCACTTGAGCTTGGCTGAAGCTGCTCATCCCACTTTATCTCCTCCCGAGCACACAGCAGGACGGGGACTGGCCAGGCTGCCAGCATCACCAGGCAAAGAGCAAGATAATGACATGCCATCACCCCTGAACCCTCCCACTAGCCTCTCTGCAGCAGAATCCACCCTTCTGTTGCCAGAATTTGGGGAATCTGGCTCAGATTAAAATGAATTCCACCAAATTTCTCCCTAGCAAAATCAGGAGAACTCTCTGTAATGTTTACTGGCAGAACATTGATTGTCATTTTAGGCTTGTCTTCATTTCAAGTAAATTGTTTTTTTGAGGAGAGGTTGCTTATATTCCTGAAGGAAGTCACATTTTGCTTTCTTCTCCACCTCATGGCCTGAGGGGAATGGTTTGGAGACTCACAAAGTCACCTCCTCTGGAGTCCAACATTTTGCCATGTGGCTCTGACCATCCACACTTTGATTAATTTCAAATCTAACTTGTGGCCATACAGTTAGTGTAGGGAAAATGCTGGCATGAAGGGCAGGAGGAGCTGCTGGGAGACAGCCACAAGCAGGATGAGTTACTACATTTTTCAAGTGTACAAAACGAAATCAGCAGCCTGAGCCAACACTATCACCTGGGAGCAGTTACACACACCTGATCACACACCTGAGAGGTATAAATGGGACTCAGGCTGCAATTTACCTGTCTTGCCTGAGTATCTACTTTAGGAAGACTGAAACTGCACATAGGAGCATCTACTTTTGCTCTCCAATTACCAAGTATCCTTAAAACACTAAGAACAAGTGGGAGTGCTGGTTTCTGCCCAACTGACTCCCATCCCAGGTCCCAGTTTAGGTGAGACATGGTCATTTAACTGTTCTTTGCACCTTTAAAATATTTCCTTTGGCCTCCACACATCCTTGGTCCTCACAGGTCAAGGCAAAGAGCAGCCAGGTCACAATAACACAGCTCAGTCCATTTCTGCGCAAACCCTTTCAAAATGTGCAGAAAAGTGAGTGTACTTTTTAATACATATATATGTTCATACCCACTAAGGGAATAAGTCATAAATTGATTTGAATTTGTTAATTCCTGTCCCTGAATGCAACGTGCCTGTTTCTAAGCATCTTTATCAAACAGCCTCTGATCAACAACCACATAAAACCTTCAAACTCTGTCTAGTTCTCCTCTTCTAGAAGCAATTCCTGCAGTTGATCTTAATCCAAGGCCTTCCAGCAGTAGAAAGTTACTGTGTATTAAAAACACGTGTAAATCTTTGGTAGATTATGTCCAAAAATCCTGAGAACAGCAAACATTCACATTCGACCAGTAGCCACCAGCTTGGTTGTAAATATTTATATAGGAAAACAGGCACAAAATCTTTGCACACTGCACAGCAGAGCACTCAAAATAAGTTTGCATATACATTTTTAATTGTATATGCAGCATTCATTAGCTGAAAATCTGTACTTGAAGTGACAAATTCTGGGTTTCATTACACTCAGGTCGTTTGATTCTCCTGAACTGAGAATGGGAGTCCTTGGGATCCTGTTCCCTCTGGTTCATGCCATGAACTCTCCCTCAGACCAGGTCTCCTGGGCTTGCCCAAGGCATTTTGGGAGAAGGAGTCAGCCCTGCTTTCCTCTTCCTCACCACAGGACAGGATGAAATGCCCAAGGACCCAGCTCCTCATTCCAGTTCTGCAAAGGACATCCAATAGTGGGATGGCAGGAGATGGGCACTTTGCCAAAGACACAGATTTGAGAATAAATCCTTACTCATCTCTGTTTTCTCTCCCCTTTTCTCAGTTTGTTGGTAAGACAGAGAACTTTCTAGATTTGTGTTGGGTTTTCTTTCGGGCTCCTCATGGAGCAAGAAATGGTGGGCAGTTATAACCAGCTTGCCATCCATCAACCAGTTAAACACCTAGGGAGAATGAAGGCTAGAGATCAGATGGCTGGTTCTTCCCTGCACCATCAACATTTTGTCACTTCTAGGATCTTTCCTACAGGAAGACACTTTGGCAGATCCCAAGCAATGGATACGGGTGCACACTAAAGCAAGGACATGAAACATCCTTAGGGGACAGGGATGTGCCTACAGTCACAGCCAGGGTGACTTGGGCAATGCCCTAGAGAACCATCTGAATCAAGAAACTGGACTTTAAAGCATTCAAAACTAATGGGGAAAGAACATTTTTTAACCATTTTTTAAACAAAGTTTAACCTTTATAACCACAGACATGAATGTGTCTCCCCTGAATTCTGTTCCCAGGAAACAGCCAAAGGAACTTTGGAAAGAGAGGGGAAAGCACTGATGGACATCTGATCTCACATAGGGACGGTCTAAAAAAAAATTAACCTCTTTCCAATGGAGCAAACAATGAACTGGAAAAAAAAAAAAACTAAACTGCAGACAATCAAACCTGAAATATTTCACATTATAAGTAAGGAGACAAGGTTTGCTGAAGGATTTAACCTTTCCTCAGTACCCTGTCCTACCTACTCAGTTTCTCTATTTCCTCTGGACTTCATAATTTTGATGATTTCCTATTTTGGATGCAAAGAAACAAGTAATAGTCACTTAGGGGAAAATGTATCAAACATGGGAGAGGATTTTTTTTCACTTCTGCTGCTTAATAACTTTAGGAATGTGGGTCAAACGATTTCTTTCTCTACTTCTATTACATTAGTGACACGTGTAGATTTTAGAGAGCTCCATTCCCCATGTTCCCCAGATTTTTAAATCACACAAACTTAAGTGGTTTTGAGACACCCCAAAAGCAGTGTTGTGCACTGCCTGGCATGGGATTAGGTCATGCTTTGAAAAGCTCTTGGAGACCCTCAAGACAGAAGAATCCTACAAATCTAAGGCATCACCACCCAGTCATCTTTCACATCTCCATGGCCAGGATGGGGTTTGGCCCAATGTAATTTGGTATCTCATTCAGAGAAAACCCTTAAGCATCCCAAAAGCTGTGGGATTTTTGGAGCACACAGGACAGCAGGAATTTGGAGAAGGGCAGGAACAAATAGAAAAAAACCCCAAACCTGACACTTCCTAAAGACAGTCAGAGAGCATGTGCAGAGGGTACCCCAGAGATGCTGGTAAACCAGACACCCAAGGGTGCTGATCAGGATGGGGACAAGCCACAGGCTGCCTCTCTTCTACAAGGGGCAGGGAGAGCAGAGCCAGGTGGAAAGCGAATTCCTTAGAAGCATGTTTAAAGATTAAGCACATAGGATTTAATGCCACCTTGTAAGAAATAGCTCCCTCTCCTTGAATCATTCTGTAGAGAGCCCTTTAGGTCAGAAATGCCTGATGATCCTCAGCATCTGCTAGCCAAAATGTAAAGGAAGAGCTCAAATTAAACCCAGCTCCCAGCCTAAGCTGAGCCCTGATGCAAAACAGCCTCTGCTCAGCCTAACTCCTGGGGACCCCCCTCCTACCTCCTCCACACACACCCCCAGAGCAAACCCTGCCAGCTGTCACACCTTTATCCCTATCCCACCCAGCTACAGCCCATCAGCACCCCTTGGCCACCCCCAAAGCATTCCCTGCAGATAAAAGGGGAACAGCTCTTGCATCCCTCCTCCTGATGACTCTTTATTACCAGTGGCAGAGCGAGAGCTGCAGGGTGATGTTCACTGACTGTCTTCAAAGCAAAATTTACAGTTATTGAGTACTTCAAGAACTTGTGGCCTGATCCCTGAGAAACGAGCTCTGGCCAACTCCTTCCATGGTGGCAAGAAGGTGTTAGGAAAAATTATATCAACAGCTCTTGTGTTGTCTCTTTTATTTATACTAGAAGCTGGAAAGAGACACAATTACAGTAGATGAAATTTGGCACAGCTTCAGCATAAAAACAGTATGCCAGGGCCAAATTTTATTCCAAGTATAACATATCTACTGCCCTGCTTGCATCTCTATTTATTTTGTTTGGACTGCCAAACTTTAATTCAAAGAATATAATTACAACATAACTTGCCATTACATTTTCTCAAGACCATATTATTCATCTGAAGGGAAAGTAGGTTTGCTTCTCATTGAGTTTAAATATGAAGGTTAATTTTCGTTGAGCTAAAGGAGTTCGGGCTTTGACTTGATTTCTATGCATTTGGGGCAACCAGCACAGCTGTGGAAACATAATTGCTCTTAGAAATTTAGGGCTGCTCATCCTCATTTTCAAAATTGCTCTCTCTTTTGTGTGCTTTCCTAATTCCAGCTCTCTGAAGCGGCCGCTGATTAGCTACCACAGGTGCAATCCTTCTGGACTGTTCCCTACCTCCGACTCAAACACTTCCAACTACATTCTGCAATGCAGAAAATAGCCTCATTAGAGACACACACAAAAAAAGCTGATCTGTTCAAATAGCAGAGGGGCTGGCAAGAGAAGCAGGGAGAGTTACTTGCCCTGACAAAGTCAAGGGGGATTTCACCCTTAGCATCAGCAGAGAGAGGAGCTTCCCCCCCCCCGGGGAGGTGCAGAGGATGTGCAGCTCTGTGCACCCATGGTGTGAAGCAGGAGTGGAGGAATGGCAGAAATCTTTTATTTATGACCTTAATGAATGCAGAGCAGCACCATCCCCAGGACCTTCACCTCTCCACAGCCTCCAGACAAGGCAGAGGGTTCTCTCTACAAACACAGAGTTGAAGCAAAGTCTCCACATGGGTGCTGAGGCCATGGTGGATGCCTTGGTGAAGCCCCAGGGCAGTGTCCAGAGCTGTGGCTGTAAGGAGCACATAAATCATCCCTAATGACCCGCTCCACCGGCCAGCATGTGCATGGGGACAGCGAGCCCGGCCCGCGCCTGCGGTGGCTGCTTGAGAAACGCTTCGGGTTGCAGTGAGCACAAATGGCTCTTTCACACGTCTCAGCAGATGTTCCTCATTTTCTCCTCATCTGACTTTAAGATTTGGCTCCATTCTTTCCCTGCTCCCAAAGCCCAGCAGTTGTCCTAGAAACCTCTCCCAGTTTGTCCATGGGCAATAGGCTACCCCGGCTGTTCGGCAGGGGCCGGCGCGCATCTGGAGGCATCTCAGCCCTCCAATTCCTCATCTGGATTGCTTCTGTCTTCCCCACTGAAACTCTCCTCATCTGCTGGCCATTTCCTCTGCTCCACTGCACGTGATGGTATTCATCAAGGTGCTTGTCCCCTCTGCACAGCGACAAGAGCTCTAAAATACTTCAGGACATTCGCAACGTTTGGATGGAGGATAGTAACACAAGCAGGGCCAGATGTTCGGTGGGAAAGATGAAGGATGCTTCCAAGGCTCAACCCTGGACCACAGGAGGCTGAACAGCAGCCAGTGGGGCCAGTGGGGCTCATCCTGGGGTGGAGGTGCACAGGGGCAGAAATTACTTCCAAAGATGCAAAAATAATTCCCTTGATTTGGGTGGGTTTGCCTGCATGTAGATGCACATGCAGAGTGGAGGCATGTAGAAGGTACCAGCATGTTGTCCCCAGAGTGCCCACTGGTGCAGATGACCGTGGGGTGGTTAGTCCTGTGGGAAAATCTGGTTTTATGGACAAAAACCTGCTGTGTTTTGCTCCTAATTCTGTCTCCTGCTTACTTCCCCAGCTCTGTGTGAAAACCAAAATACCTTTTGCTCAGCCTCAGCATCGTGTGGGCCATACTGCTTCAACTGAACAGTCACCTGCACAAGGAGGAGTCTGTAATTCACGTGACACCTTCCCATCAACTACCTTTTAATTTACTCTAGGGATCTCAGAAGAAACTAAAAAGCCTCGGTAGATGCTTCAAGTTTTTGCCATGTCAGTAGTTTCAGCTCTATAGCACTTTGTCAAGGAAACAGATAACACAAGCACAACCTTGGAAATGCACTGCTGACAATGTGAGTGTGCATGGCTCTGCTCAAATCTATATTCCAGTTGTGCACTGCAAGACAGAGGAGTCACTAACCAACCTATAACTCAAGATAAATACCATTCCCTATGGATTCTGCTTGTTATATTAAGCACACAGATCACCCAGAGACACTTGTCACCACGAGCAGGAATTGACCTAAAAACAAATCATCAGGGAGAGCTGCAGAGCTAAGACTGGGAGCCCAGGGTTTGGTGGGAAAAAGTCCAGTTCCTCTGGAGAGGAACTTGTGCTGGCCTGTCTTGGTCCTCACACCCCCCACGCTCCTCACCAGCAAAGCAGAGCAGATCTTCACAGCCCCAAACATCCCAAGCACTTTCTCAGCAAGCCACCATTCCTGAAATCCTGAGCTGGAAATTAGCTCCACAGTAAGTCATGTCCTTGGGAAACACCATTACGATTTCAATGTGGAAGGAGGAAACTCTCCACACAAAGTATGTGTTTTACTCCAGCTCTAAGTCCACAAGAGGCGAGGTTAGAAAAGCCCTGGGCAATTAAGTAGTAAAATTAAAGTAGTCACAACCAACAGTTGATCAATATGTTTGCAGTAGTGTTTTCATATGGATGAAGATGCTTACAAAGTCACTCGGTGGTGTGTGCCTCACGCTTGCACGAATGAGAAAAATAAATCAAGAATAGCTTCAGGTAACCAAACCTCAGTCGTCGGGACTGAAAGCTGACATGTCCAAACAGTGATTTATTTTCCTCTGGGAAGAGATTTGTGGTGATCCTCGACATGAGAAATGTGCCCATCAATTACTGGATTTATGAGTGTGCCTCCACACCACGAGAAACCCTGCAGCCACCAGCCAAGCACACGCAACCTTCACCCTCACCGTAATCCAACATGGAAAACACCAAGCAACACCTTGAGGTAATACCATTTAAAGGAACCTTGTGAGTTTTTCCCAAGCAGAGCAGTAGATGTTGGCCATGCTCTGTCCACCCCCATCACAAACCACTCAAATAGGGATGCAGAGAAGGCGGATGGAGCCATATACAAGCAAGTTTGGGAAACTGCCTTGCGTAAATAAGACTGCTCTGCTCCACAAGCACCAGGTTTTGATGAGGTTTTGACACTCAGCTCAGCTCTTGCCTATAGAAACTCATCATATCCCATCATGTCATGGCAGCAAGGTGGGTTTCTCGGTGGAAACTGGCCGCTGTCCCTGCGGATGCGGCGCAGGCAGCTGCAGCCCGAGCGCAGGGAAAGGCCGGCAGCGGAGCCAGGCTCCAAATGAAACGAATTAAAAGGGAATGATTTCCCCAAACGGAGGCTGGGGGGAATCATCAGAAACAAATTAAAATCAAAACAACTTTTCAGCAGGAAACAATGGAACAGATGTAATAATATTTATTACTGGAAACTGCTAAACATGCCAATTAATTTTGAAGGGACTTAAATGGATTAAGCCCTTTTTTTTTTTACTGGAAAATATGAAGGAGCCATGAATCACAGCAATACCTTCAGCAACGTAGATGTGTTTTCCGGGAAATCTCTTCAGAAATCAAAGAAAAAAAAAAGGAATCTGAACAGTCTCAAGCTGGAAAACAATCTTTCTGTTGCACTAATTGTACCAAGAACCCCATTACTATGCCTAGAAATATGTAGGGAGAGGCAAAAATCCAACTGCTATATCCATAAGTAGAGTTGGTCATTTTGGTCTGAAACAGAAAAGCAGCAGACTGGGGCCAAAATCAGCTGTGGAAGCATTTTGTGGTGCCCTAAGCACAGAAAGGGTTTTAAGTTCATGTGGATGCTGCAAGTTTTCCACAGGGTTAAATGCTCTGAGAGACTGGGGCAATGCCCACCCATCACCATGCAGAAGTATTAGCATTGGAAATAAAAAATAAGTCCCCATTTTTATTTATTTAGACAAAAGAACATGGAAATCATTTTGCAAAAAACAATGTATAATGTTCAAAACATGTTCATCCTACATTGGGATGTGCAATGAAACATGAACAAAAATGTATAATTAACCAATTCAATTTAAGGAGCTCTGAGAGTAATTTTACTATTTTTGGATGCTCGCTTTGGACCTTTACCCACGTTCCTTCTCGCCAGTACGCAGAAGAAGAATGGAGAAGTGTCTTTCCAGTCAGATGAGAAAATCAATTCTGATTTTTTCTAAAAGGAAACAAAAAGTACTTCACAGCACTGAAATCTGCCCCATTGTAAAGGCTGATTTTGCAGAGGGACATTTTCCTTCAGAAAACTATCCGGAAACATTCTGCTCAGCTCCGCTTATCATCATTCCCTTCCCTTCACATTTTATGTAGCACTCCATGTTTTTCTTAAGCAAAATTGTCATGTTCCTCCCAAAATAGTACTGTGTTTAGAGAGGTTATAAGGAGGTACTAATGAAATTGTGGTTATTTAAAGAGTACAAGATAAATATGTCACACACGCTCACGCAAATAGAAAGCAGCTGGAAGGATACTAACAATGTCAGGGCTACGTGTAAACTCCGTTTTCCTATCAAAAAACTATGGAAACAGAAAAAGAACTGAGAAAAATTTGCTGTTTGCTTCAGCTGAGACTTATTGCAGCTGATTCTGGCCATGGCTCGTACAAGAGACAAATTGCTTCACATTTCCAGGCTTTTCTACTCAGGTCTCGGCGAGAAAGTTTCATTCTGATTTCCTCCCTAATAGCCTCAATGTATTTTCTTTGGCAGATTCATTGGGAGTGTGAAAATATTCTGTCCCTAAATGTGAGCAGGTTTTCTTTTCCACAAAGTGACCTAAACCCCTGAGATTTTGACCCATTCATGTGTACTGAATCGTTGTTCAGTGGGAGCTTTGGCTCTGTGAGGAATCGAAGATGAGACCTTTCCAACAAGAGCGTGGTGGTATTGGAACTATCCCTGCAGACTTGCAACAGGGACTGACACCTCCTGAAATTGATCCATCCTAAAGGAGTTTGGGGGGAAGAAAGGAGAGAAACAGGCCATAAATCCAGTCTGATCTCGCTCATCCTCACACAAAGCCAGTCCTAAATGACAAACATTGCCATCATACAACAGCCACAGAGGCTGTCCTCGTGGAAAGGGTTAAAGAACCCCCTCAAGTAATGAGAAGCGAGCTGCTTCGGGGCATTTCAGCTGTTGAAGTGCAGGTGTCACTTATGGAAACCTCACAAAACACAACCTCTTTCCTACCACCAATACTCAAGCCCACAAGGAATTGCTCTCACACTTCCAACCAGATGCTGCAATCAACTGTGGTTGGAGAGAGGGGGGAAGGACCCACCACGTCTCACAGGCTGGCTTTGCTCAGGAGGAGGACACCAGAGCCGTGTCACACCCCTGGTGACACCAATGCAGCCACACTGGAGCAGTACTAAGGATGCTGGAACAGGAGATGGCTGCCTGTCCCCAACAGCAAGATCCAGTTTGCTCTCATTTATGGGTTCCTCCAGCAGCCATTCAGCCATATCCCTTCCTTGTCAAATATTTGATTATTAGCTCTAAATTCCTTGACTGTGAGGACCATATTTTTGCATTTGAGCACATTTCAGGTGCAGGACACACCATCAGCATGGTGCATTGCTCACTGCTTGCTTTCTCAGGGGGATGCCCTGGTTCCCCTGTCCTCCTTCCAGCGATGGGTGAAGCCTGCAGCATGTGATGGAAGCAGTTTAAGTAGCACATACTGCTCTGCACGCTGCACTGCTGGGTATAATGTCACTGAGCAACCAATCCTCTCATGCCCTCCATGGGGATAAGGCACAGCAAGGAACTGAGCTGCATTTATCAGCTCTGTCCCATTGGAAACCACCTCCATGGCCAAAACTAACACCTTCAGACTGTTGGCTTCATGCCTTGTGCTACCCACACACAGAAACATATCCAGGGGGAGGCTGGACCCCACTGACCTGACAAAGGAGACAAGTGGGAGGTAGAAAACTTAACACAGCTCCCAGCATCCATCCATCACTTGCTGGGCACTTTCTGGAGCTTTATCTGGACCACCATGGTAACAGCCAATAACCCCATCCTCACAGGTCCATGTCCATTCCCAACACTTTATATCCTCCCAGTTATTTATGTATCCAGTGCAAAGTTAAAACAAACCTCTTCACTCCAAGCCATCCTGTCTTTGTGTGCCCCATGCTCTTGTATTACAGAAAGCAGGAATAAACAAGCTCCCTCCTCCTTCCCTCCTGTACCTCTCCTGGCTCAGTGTCCCTCTTCTCTCAGGTGATTCAGGAAAGCTGTGGCATGGCAAGCCCAGGAACCCGACCACAAAACCTTTCATAGAATCACAGAATCACCAGGTTGGAAAATTTGAGATCATTGAATCAACCATCCCTGTCCTCTCCTAAACCATCTCCCTGAGCACCTCATCTCCCCATCTGTTCAATATACCCAGGGGTGGGGACTCCACCCCCTCCCTGGGCAGCCTGTCCCACACCCCCACAGCTCTTTGGGGGAAGAATCTCTCCTGACATCTCATCTGAACCTGCCCTGGTGCAGCTTGATCCCATTCCCTTTATATTCCTACAATATTCATCACCATAAGCTAAAATTCAAACTGGCATTGTGGCAGAGGCAATGAGGCACGAACTGTTTCCAACCCACATTTTTTAAACTAAATATGCTGCAAGGAGCACGGTGAGGAAGAGGAAGAGGCTGAAGGCACCTGTCACCTGCTGGTGCTGTCACATCACTGGTGCTCACAGCTCCCTGCTCATGCCATCCCCTGCTTACAGAAGAGCCTCAAAACCCCCAGAAACCTGTGTGTATGTGGGAAAAAAAAAAAAGCAAAGCAACATGATACTCGTTTGGCTCAGTCCCTGGAGAGGACATGTTTTACTAAATTAATAATCTATTTAGATCTGTTCAGCTTCAGCTTCTTAAGAAACTAATCCAGACAAGCCCAAAAGCACTAATAACATTTCAGTCTGGGCTTGAAGAGAGATTATAGAACATTTATTTTGCTTTCAGTATTTTCTGATTGCTCCCAACCTCCCCTTGCACAAGCATCTAAATGAGGAAATACGAACGAAAAGACTAAATAGTAGGGTTTATGCTGAATTAAATTCCACAGGCAAAAAAAGAAAGAGTTGAGCCAACCTCAGTAAAATGGATCCACTTAACATTCAACAAAATAAATATACAGGAATATGCTTGGCTGTGCATGTAGAAAATTGGGGATTTATAGGCCCATATTTCAAAACTATTGCAATGAACTACTTCATCTGCCACTTAAATCCCAGCTCCTAGCTCACCTGCAGCCTAAAGAAAACAGTTTTACTTGAATATTTCTGCTTTAATTGTTTTGGAGGTGGGGTTTTTTTTGATTCCTCAGCATGAGCATGTTGACCTAGGTGATGGAGAGCACAATCCCTAATCAGGTTTTTTTTTTTTAATCATTGAATAAAACTCAACTTTCTCCTAAAATCCTTCCCTTGGCATGAAATCCATCATAAATACACCAAGGCACAGGGAAGTGGGAAGGCTCAGAAATGCAGATGTGGAATTCAGACTACTCTGACCACTCTGCCCATGCCCACAGGGCTCTGAGAGAGGGAAGAGTGTTTTATTGCCCACAGAAGAGCTTATGAAAGGCGGGTGGTTGTACAGGAAACATCTCAAGGTGAAAACAGCAAGTAGTAAAGGCTGGGGAATAAAAATAAATGAAGTTCAGGAGGGGACAGATGGGGTGAGGTGTATTTGCTTCAAGCATGGCTGCAAAAATGTATTGTTTAGACAGTGCCTTAGTGACACAGCCCAAGATAGTGCCTGGGAAATGGATACCAGGAGCCGGTGAATTCACGTTATCCACTATTTGGTCTTGCTCAGATTTATTGGCTGATAAGTGGATCATGCAAGGAGGTATAAAGCCCTAACAAGATTATGTGTGAATGATAAGGAGGTTACAGTCTATGAGGAAGCACGATGCAGCCCAGGGAAAGGCTCTGGTGATTAATGGCATCGAGGCGCTGCAGAGGTTTACACAGCGCTTGGCAGAGGGACAAAACGCCGAAGCCGGATGAGGTTGTGTTAGAGACATGGAAATAGAGGCGTGGGGCCAGTTTCACTTGACCTGCAATAAAGAGAGATAAATTATGCCTGTCAGAACCCACCAGACCCCAGGGACCCTCAACCCTCATTAGGTTTTTCCCTTGGCTGGTGCCTGCCCCGCAGCCCTGCAAACGAGAGCTACGGTTCATGAGGCAGAGCCACAGTGTGTGTAATTCCAGCATGGCAAGAAAGGAAAAGGATGTTTATTTGGGCTATCACATTGATCATGCAAATTTCATCCTGTTCAAATTGCTGCAAAGCCTTTAAAAATGCACCTTGGGATTTGTCAAAGAACCAGTTGTGTGATTTTGTCCCCCAGAAGCCCACGGTAGAGGATCCAGGAGCACTTCCCATCCCTGGGTGAGGATGTGTCACCTTTGCCTCCCTGTCCTCCTGCACTTTGTTTCCCACTGGGAAAGAATCCCAGGCATGTGGAAGCTGTGATACCTGTGGATGGATGGATGGATGGATGGATGGATGGATGGATGGATGGATGGATGGAGAGATGAATAGATGAGAGATGGAGAGATGGAGAGATGGAGAGATGGAGAGATGGAGAGTTGGAGAGATGGAGAGATACACATACAGATAACCATGTAGATAGATTAGATATATAGACATTGATATAGATACAGGAATAGATTATATGTAACATACATGTGATATATGTTATCTATATTATATATGTATATGTGTGTGTGTTTAATATTGGAGTAGTGTGAGTCTGTGCCTTGGAAAACAAATGTTTACTTACTCTAGCACAAGGAAGGTTCATGTCAATTCTGAGTAATTAAATTGAATATGTATTTGTTCAAAGTCATTAACCCTCCATCTATTTTTGGAAATTAATTGGCACTGCTAATTTACAGACAGGGAAAGAAAGATGAGAGAGCAGCACATGGTTTTCACGCTGCGGGTGGGCTGGGGATGGGAATGGCCCCGGGCTGTGCCCCAAGCTGGGTTTGTCTGAGGAGGGGGGAGCTCTGCTACCAGCCCAGGGCACAGATTTCTGAGCATCGTGTGGGCTGGAAACAGCCCCGGGGAGCTTTGGGAACCTGGCAGTGACAGGGTGGGACAAGGAATGAAAGATGCCATGGACAGCACCCTGGGAACAGGAGAAGAACATTTTCTGTAAGGGCAGGAAAGTGTAAATGAATGCAGAAAAAATCCTTATGGCTTTCTGCAGCCCTCACACCCCCATCTCTCTAAAGGAAAGCTCCAGGCAGGGCCACAGGCTGTACTTCAAACTCCTGCAGTGGTGAATATCCGTGTGAGAAGCACAGTGGTGTCAAGCTGAAATTTCAGACCTTGCCCCTGCTCCTTCTCGCCAGGGAAAAGATCTACCAGATACCAGTGCCCAGCCCCATCACTTGCAACCCACCAGAAACTGCCTGTGTGATGTTAACCCTCTGTCCATCTCAGCTGGAAATAGCTACCAAGTTTAAATACACATTGTGGGAGATGAGAGAGACGGTGCAATCACATCATTTCCATAAGAGCCGTCGCTAGAAGCGCTCGTGTGATCAGGTTACCGCACTGCCGCTTCGGTGCGGGATGCCTTCCCCATGCCCTGAATAACTGCACGTTTAATCTGCTCAAGAGAGGCAAAATTTATGGAGGTATTTAACATAGCTGACATCTGCCTTACTATATTACAAAGGGGGTTTTAGTAAATCAAATGCTTTGGTATAAGATGCAAGTTTTAACATGAGGAACAAAGAGCCAAGGAAAGGCATCTGCGCGGAGTGGGGCTGAACGTACACCAAGCCCACGGGGTCCTGGGCAACAATAGCCAGAGCTATCAGCAACCTACTCATTGTCATAAATAATGTTTTGACAAAAATGAATCCAGAAAGGGATTTGTCAAGTTAGTTTTCCTTCATGGGTCAAAGTCAGGGATGATTTATAGTACACATCTTGAACAAGTTAGGGAAAAAAAGATGTAAGATTTGGCCACTGAGGTTGTTAAAACTATGCGCTGAAAAGAACCAGAATATTCTGTGGTGGTGCTTCAGTGCTGACTGATATGCCCTGAAGAGCTGATATGTGGTTCATCCTGTTCAAAGCATTCCCCAAATGGTGTGCAATACTCCATCAAACCCACACCCAGCAAACTCCACTATGGAAATCAGAGAGGGAAAATTGCTATTTTTGCTTCTACTGTTTTTCGCTTCCATCAGCTTTTGAGCAAGCAGAAGTGCTAGTGGTGACACTAGAAAGTACCTATATCTAAGCAAGGAATTGGTCCTAAAGCATCTTTGGTTTGTTTAACCCTGGTACCATGTGTTCCTCATGCCCATCACAAGCCAGTGGAGCTGCAAGTTTAGGTGCTGTGGATGTTGTTCAGGAGCAGAAAAGGAGAAGTCTATAAAGCAAGAGCTGAGCCTGGAGAGCAGCTTGGGAACCTTTTTGAAGCACAAATACAAACCACTGCCTGCTGCCCTGCACGTTGGGCTCCCCATCCCAGAGTGGTCGGTTCAGACAGAAGCAGAGGTGACTTCTGCCTCAGTCCTTGGGATTGGGGTAATTCATAGCACATTTGTCATTTTTCTTCTCCTCCTGCTCCCACTTTTCTTTGCAAATGGTTGAACTGTGGCTACCTACAGACTTGATTTCATTTTTAATGTAACAAATCCCATGCAGGTTTGAACTGCAGCAAAACACTTGATCTTTTCCCATTGAGGCTAAAGAATACAAGGCAAAGAGCATTTAGCTAAAGGCTCCTGAAAACCTCCACCAGTTTCCTCTTTTTTCCCCCCACAATGGCAGGGAATCCTTTACATTTAGACCCAATGTGCATCATAACTGCATTTCCTAGAGAAATCTACTTGCAAAATGCAGCTGCCTCGCTCTGTAAATTGTCTCCTAGCAGCACAAAACACAAGATAAAGAATGTTAAAGATCAACTTGTCTTGTCATGCCTGAGCCCCAGATGGATTTGTGTAGACAGAAGCACAAATTACACCTTAAAACAGCAGGTTGTTGACATTGGGAAAACAATTACAGCACCTTTTCCCCCATCTGGTCTCATCAGCCAGATTCCCATCGCTGCAACTCCAAGTATAACACCAAACCAAATTACATGCGAGGCCAGGGATGAAGTAAAGGGCTAGAATGGAAACCCCTGATGTTAGTTGTACTCAGTGGACAGATGGAGGCCCAGAGGTGTATGAAAGTTGATATAAGAGGCTTTAAAAGTGACATTGGTGTGCTGTAGCCTCAGCTGGCTGTGGTGGCAGTGACTAGAGTTCACAAAAGAAATAAAAGAGAAGTTTCAGAGAAACTCAGTATAACTGCAAATGCCCTGAAACATAATTATGGGGGTGAAGGGAAGGGACTAAATACCCACTTAACTTGACCTGGACTGTTTGAAGAGCTTCCTTGTGAAAAGCAGCACCATCCATCCTACACACAGGAGTCAAATTAGCAATTACATTCTTGGCTGATGTCACCCTCCTGACCAGCCTGCATGCCCATGGATACAGCATCAGGATAAAGGCAAATCTATCCTGATTTTTTTTTTTCCTCTTTCTGCAGCCACCCTGACCCAACAGCTTATTTGCAGCTATTTATGTGCTAAAGAAATCAGCACATTGGGTACAACGTGGGTTTGTTTGGGTACAAACATGTCTAAAGGCTGTGTGGGCTGCTTCTCATACTTACAAACTGTATTTTGCTACTCCAAAGCATTAAAGAATTCAATTTTCACTTCCGGAGAGCGTTTCCCAGGCGACTTTCTTCCGCTGCCCTTCTCCGGTGAGGAACATCAAGAGCCTCTGCGAATCTTTGAAGAACCAGCCAATAATTTCCACGTCTCCTTGGCAAAAACAGACCCTGCAAGGCAATCATCCCACCTGACAGCTTCAGAGCGAAGGGGTGGGCTGTACTGGGAGCGGGGGCACAGCTGCGCTCACAGCAGAGCAGCCTTCCCCAAGCCAGGCACTAAATGCAATTAGAGGGGAACAGAATATCCCCAGTATAAGATATCAAAACAAAACCCAGGTCTGAATGCTGGGAGTTGAGTGTGGGGCAAGGCTGGGGTTGTTTGGAGCTGGCCTCCTTTCTGGGGGCACCCGCCGCTTGCGGACACGGAGAGCGGCGCTGCTTGAAAGCTTTCCCCTGCTGCTCTGTGTGTGTTTGGGGGTAGTTCAGCTTGGGAGTTTTAACTGCCTGTTAGTGGAAAGGAGGTGTTCTGCTTGCTACATCGTGGCTCCTGTGTCACCACAATGCTGTATTTAGGGGAAGTTCACTATGGCAGGAGAAAGGGGTGATGGGTGACACAGACGAAGTCATTGGTAAGGGAAAAGAAAATCACGGAATCACAGAGTTACAGAATGTCAGGAGTTGGAAGGGACCTCAAAAGATCATCCAGTCCAACCCCCTGCCTGACCATAATCACCGAGATTAAAACACACAAGAATGTGTNCACCCTTAACATATTTATAGACATTACTGAGGTCACCCCTCACTCTCCTTTTCTCCAAGCTGAAGAGCCCCAGCTCCCTCAGCCTGTCCTCAGCAGGATGATGTTCCACTCCATCATCTTGATAGCCCTGCACTGGGCTCTTTCAAGGAGTTCTGTGTCTTTCTTGAACTGAGGGGCCCAAAAAAAAAAAACCCACTGGAAAGGGAAACCAGTGCCTAATCTAGCTGGTATCGCTACCAAACACACACAAAGCACTAGAGATAAAAATCCCAATGAAGAATTTATGAAGGTGAAGAGTTTAATTAGAGAGTTCTCAGTCTTAAGAAGCTATGACAGCAGCAGAAAGAGAAATCATACATTTTGGCCTCCAGCATCAGTTGCCTGTGACAAGACAGATGGTCAAGACTCCAGACCAGGGCAGGAGTTTGTGTGCACACAGAAGAGGTGGCTGTGACAGCAGCTTGTGCCTCCAAAAACCTGAATCTTCCTTCATGGGAGTCCAGTGCTGGCTGGGTCACCAACCACTGACTGCAGTGCCAAAAGGACAGGGCAACCACCCCTTCACTCCAGAACATGGGGATTCTTTTTTTTTTCAGTCTCCAGTGCAAGATTTGTCACATTTGTTCCCAGCTGGGCAGAGGTTTGGTGGTTGCAGCTGTGGAAGAGTACAAGACATGCCCATCAATGCCCCAGAGCTATGGACTGGGCACAGCAATCTGGTTTAGAAGAAGAAGCAACCCTACATCTGGCCTCTGGGGACCAAAGCTACTGCTGGGGATGGAAAGTACTTCCATCTCCCTGGGCAAGTCAGGAGATGAAATGCCAAAGCCCACAGTGAATTTGAAGTCTCAGAAAGTATCTGTGACTCCAGAAGTGTTGCAGAAGTGTGGGAAGGATGGAGATCCTTCCTCTCTCTTGGCTTTGAGCATCTGCAGTGCTGCTTTGTTGAAAGGTCTGAAGAAGGAAGGTGTGTGTGCAGCTTGGCCGCTGTGAGATGCTGCAATCCATCCATTGGCATAGGTGTCAGGATGTCTCTGGACTCCCAGCTCTGACCTCACACCCTGCAGGAAGCCACCATGCTCTGGCAGATGCCACAGTTCTGCCTGGTTTCTGAAGAGCACCAAGGGAAGGGACATCAGCAGCGTCCCATCACTTGTACCTCAATGGATCGTTTCCTTCTAAATCCCTCGGGGCAGGGGGGGGAGCCTCTATCATGGGCTTCATATTAGCAGTCATGAGTTATCCAGCTCTGTTAAAAATGTAAGAGAATATTTGATCCCCTGAAGGGAAAATTTCCCAATTCACCATATGAAATAACCTGTAAAGCAGCATTTCCTTTGATTTCTCATTTCCTTTTATTTTTTTCCATTGATCTCACCACATTCTCTCATCATCTCATCTTATAGAGCAAGGCAAGAGGACAGCTAATCTGTTTTCCCTCTGCCCTTCTTAATGTCTTCTTGATTGAAATTCATGTTAACTCTTAGGTACCCTAATCTCAGAGAGCATCCATAAAGCCATGTCCCCTTCTGTGAAATGCAGCAGCTTTGAAACTTCTGTTTCAACCACAGAGATCTAGGAAGCTCTTGGGAATGGGACAGATAATCCTTAGCATGTACCCAAAGAAGTGATGGCTGCTGAGTTTCTCCAATATTTTCCAGGGGACAGAGTGATGCTCTGACACAGGGGATGAAGGGAAGCAGAGATGGGTACCTCACACCTGTGAATCCCTGGAATTTTTCTCTCAAGGACCAGTTGCTAGTGCAAAGCCAGCCCCATCCCAACAGGGACAACCTCGGGCACTAACACTCTCCTGCAGCATTAGAGCTCTGGAGCACCACTTCTGCTTCCAAATCTCTTTAGCAACAACTGCCTGCCTTTTCAGAAACAGCCAACTGCCAGGAGAGGCTGCCAAAGGCCTCTGGAAAGAATCACGAGCCAGACATATTTTTGTCCCCAAGAGTGAAAGCAGCAAAGCCCTGAATTTGGGGGAGACACTTAAGGTGACTCACAGAGAGCAAGGGCTGCACCCCAGTCCTTGATGTGCTCAGTGTTTAGAGATTATATCAGCCCTGCCTTGGTCTCTAGCTGATTTCACATTTAATTTCAGCAATAAAACCCAGTGCTCCTTCACATCAGTCTCCAATGTGCCATCTTTGTGTGATTTTCTTTATTATTAATAAAATAGATTTTGAAAACAGATCATATCTACCTACTCAGGGAGTGTGGTAAACCACAGCATGGATTTTCTGTGCTTTAACTGTTCTTGGTACAGGCACCCTCAGCACCAGTGGAGCAGGATGGGGTTACTCAGGATGCTACAGTGGTACCTGCTGTTTCCCTCCCCAGCCTCATCCCATGCCAATCCACAATCCTGGCTGAACCACCATGCTTGTAAGGGGTGGTGAATTTAAGAGCATTTGCTGATAAACTGGGTTGCAAACTCTTAACTGGGCTTCTCTATAGAACACATATGAAGGAGACATGGAAGAGTCTCCCCAGCATGCAACCAGGTGGAGAAACTGCAAGAAATGGGTGAATCCAGACTGACAAGGGCTCAGAGCAATAAGTCCTTCACCAAGTCCTTACCAGTTGTACCACTGCTGGGAGAGGAGTGCAGGCTGGTTAAACTGGGGAGGGGGATGCTGCAGAGCCCTCCAGACAGGGTGAGGTGGAAGAAAGAGAGATGAGCCTCTGCTGGCTTGGGATGCACTGGTAGGAATGTCTCTTGGTTTACATGCAGAAATGCTAGCTGGTTTATTTGCAGAAGTAACTTATTTTATTAGGAAAACTGGGAATAACAATGAGAACCCCCCTGCCCGAGTGCTATGCTAATTAGGCTTTTATCTGAGTAGATAAAATAATTAACATATTTATTACTCAGAAGAAAAACCTCATTTTATGATTGATTGCAGCCTACTAATCTTCCATCAAATATTCAACGTCTGCATTGTTAAGCCGTTCATTTTCTTTATTTTTGAAGACATTACATATGTTTTCTACCCCAAGGGGGGTGGAATCAGCATATGAAAAATTCCCATCATTACAAACACACAGCTCAGCAGAAAACGAAGAGATGGGGAGCACCCATCCTGTCTGCAGGAGACAGGGCTTCATTAAGCTTGCAAAGGCTTTTTTGCACATTAAAGAAAGGACTGAGGAGGTGGAAGAAATCCTTCAGAGCCCCATTGCACCTATGGGTGCTGTGTCTTCGTGCCCAAACCAGACTGGGTGCTGCCGTGATGCTCAGCACCAGCATTCCCATAGCACCACGGGCACTCCTGCAGGCTCTGTCTGCCTGCCATCACAGGAGATGCCATGAGGTGATTTACCTCCATGCCTAATCACTCTAAATTATGGATATTTTTATCTAATAGCTCTAACTCTCGATTCTTGGGTGAGTTTGTTGCTGCTGTTACTGGGCAAGTACAAACAGCTCGTAGTTACCCCTGAGCAAGCTCAGGAGGAAACCTCCCAAAGTCTACAGAGGTGCCCCTCCACTGAGAGCTGTGTTCACACACACACAGATGATTGGGTTGGGGTTTTTTTTTTTTTTGGAAACATGATGCTACAAGTCCTAAAAAAAAGAACCCAGGAGCCAACAGACACAGAATAACCATGAAATACATCACAGCAGCCATTGCTTCTTCCTAGCAGGGAGCTCACCCCCTTCCTACTCATTCCCTCATGCGTGGGGTCCCCAGGGCAGCTCCTGCCTGGATGCCACCAGTTAAGTCATGGACCTGGCCATGGGGTGCTCCTGG
The DNA here is from genome assembly GCA_013399135.1 of Heliornis fulica. Lineage (NCBI taxonomy): Eukaryota > Metazoa > Chordata > Aves > Gruiformes > Heliornithidae > Heliornis > Heliornis fulica. The sequence goes on from VXBZ01009747.1 coordinate 357,128, forward strand.
CATGGAGATGGCATGGTGTGGCCTTGCACAGGGGTTTTGGGTGGGTGGGAAACCCGTGGGGAGAGGTGCAGGGCATGGGCAGACCTGGATGGGCCCCAGCAAGGAGCAGCACTGAGACAGACCTGCACGGCTCTGCTTCTGCAAGTTTGCAGGTATCAAAGACTTTCTGTCTTCATTTTGATGCAGAAGCCTTCCCAAAAGACAGAAGGAGAGTAGCATGCCTCCAGGGCTTTGCAAAAGACCTCAGATAGCAGCAGGTGCATCCTTGCCACCACAGCTGCCAGCACAGGGCTGTCCCCACTGCAGTGGCTGCTGGCCATCCAGGGTGCCAACAGGGCACACAGGCACTATTCCTGCCACTGTAACTCACAGTAAATAGTCTCTTACACCACAAATGGTTCAAAGCATCACTGCCTCATCCTCCACAATTCCTGAGTTGAGGCCATAACACCATTGCAATGTGGGCACCTGCAGCAGTCTTGTGCTCACCAGCTCTCCCAAGGGACTCTCAGCCTGGAGCAACCAGCACTGCTGGTGGATGCCATGGCAGATGAAGCACGTTCCTGTCATTCCTACATAGGTTTGAAATTACTCCCAGCTCTGCCAAGCTGCAGAAAGGAGAAGTGCCAGGAATGGATTTTGTCATGCCTGAGAGTCTGTGGTTCTTACTGCCTCACCCTCCATCTTGGTGAGAACTCACTGGATCAGAAACTTACTCAGGCACTGATCTCATTTGGTCATCTTCTCTTGCAAAGGTAAAGCACCTTGTAGTTCACTTTTCAGATCCCCTGGGCTTTGAATGTGGATGGGTTGGCAGCTGAGCCACTTCTCTGAAAAGTGGCATTAATAGCATGGGAAGAGGCTGCTTGTATTTTATTACATACAGTAACACCCTCTTCTACCTCAATAGCCTTTCATCTGAAAAGTTGGCAACCACAGATTACCCCAAACTACCCATGCACAGAAAGAGATGTGATGAGCAAATCAGGGCAGCACAAACTATTTCTGATCCTAGGGCAGTAAGAAAGGTTCTCCACCCAATTGCCCTTCTGCAATCCAGCCAGTGAAATGTTCCAACCTTGTGTCTGCAGAGCAGTGCAACATCCAAGAGCAAGGATTCAAAACCAATCAGGAAAGGGAGAACACAACAATGATGGCAGGACCTTGGTGCCATCCACCTCCCCAGGGGCTTTCACACACCATGGAGACTTGTCAGGGCTTTGGCCAGCACCACCAGGAACATGAGTCACATCAAATGCTTTGTGTTTCTTTCCTTCCCATTATTCCTTCTACTGTATAAAAGTGGATAACAAAAGAGACACACAACCCACTGCATGATTAAGTGCAAAGTAAATACCTACAACCATGCTCAGTAAATCATATGTAGTGTAAACTGCACTTGCACGTGAAAACCAGTAGTAAAACCAGTAAGCCAGCACACAAGGAAATGAGTCAGTAGGAAATTACACACAGCTTACTATTTTCTCAACGTAAAAAGCCACAGGTGGGATTAATCCTTCTGTGCATATCTAAAGGTGATTCTCAAATCACCTACACAAAGAGTCAGTTCTCTGTTTTGCCATGTTATTGCAGCCCTTTTTAATGATTCATGGCAAAGAGCTTCAAAGAGCTCCAAGCCCTGACAACAGTCCCAGATCCGACCTAGTCCTTCTCATCTCAGCAAAAAATCCTTCTTGGTGAATAATTTAGGTCTATGAAGAGAGCTGCCTTCAAACTACTCCCAAGAGGAAGAGCAGTGTCTAGATTTTAATCTCATCATGGAAATAAAGAGAAAAATATCAAAAGCAAGCAGCTTCTGCAACAACAATGCAAGCCTTATTTTGCAGAATTCATCTGTTGTGAAACTCCACAGAGGGGAACACAGCTGTTTTCCCTGAAATATGTTTCATGTTTCCCGAGACCAAAGATGAAATCCAAAGCTTTGACTTTCAACTTAACGATAGACAAACATACTCAAGGATGACACAACTACTGTTCAGGGCTGTTGAGGGAAGAAAAAGGCCATTCAGAGCTAAAGGTGAAAACTCTGACTCGACCACAGCCTGTAGCACATCCTCTGCTGACTAAGGACAGCACGGTGGGAGCAGGCTTGCAACACCCTCCCCGAAGCTGAGGCAACTCTCCTCTCTCTTCGAGCTTGGGGTTGAGTTTTGTGTTTTCTCTGTTGCAAGGGCTGAGGGTCAACACACTGCAGGAGCTCACCCCATCTCTCCCATGTCACACATTGCAGCTGATGCTGAAGGCAGAATGTTCACATCACCCAAAAGGTGTAAAAACTGAAGAGTGGCACCCAAGGAGTAAAAAAGATACGTACAACTTACACTGTGTCTGTGCACCTCCACCTTAATGCTGAATTCTCTAGTGAGCATTGAGAGTCTAATTCCTCTCCCAAATTCCTGACATGATATGTAGGGATTATGTCACATCACTTCAAATACTTAATCTCCTCGACAGGCTGGTTGGGATATTCTTCTAAGTTAAACTCAGATGAGCTCTTTGCATCAGTTTGCCTCAATGGCAATAAGTAGCTTCAGTTTCATGTCTGTTTTACAAAGATTTCTCGTGATGACTGGCATCTTCATCCTCCTTGCATGAAATGCTACAGCATTTTGACGGGGGGTTAAGCTAAATTGCAGCTCACTCTGCCCTCGAAACAACCAGCATAGCTGAAACCATCAATACAGAATTATTTCTAATGAGGGTGACAGCTATAATAATATACCTTCTGGTCCTGGGATGCAGAGAAATATCTAAGAGACCCTCTCTGTGTGGTGGGTAAGGAGGTCATGTGCATCCTCAGTGGGAGGAAGAGTCTCACTCAAGGGTGGGTCAGGGCACAGACCCCATTCAAATCTTTTTTGAGCACAAAGACATGAAGCCCTCACACTGGCAGAACCAAGGGCTCATTTGGAGCCCCCCCGTTCTCACTGGCACTATTAACCTTGGGGTAAGCATCTCTGTTCCAACAGCTTCAAAGGTCCTCCAGGATGGCAGCGTGTGTCCAGGGTTTGTCCCCATGTCTTAAATCCCAAATGTTTTACTCCAGCTCAGCTCCATGCTGTGCTCAGCATGCAACTTTTCTACTTCAAGGCAGCCAAAAATGTAAAGACTTTTCTTCAAAAGATAACCCTGTTGCTAAAACCCTTCATTCTTATCTTAGGAGGAGACAGTCACTCATCCCTGCCCTCCACCCTGCAGACCACCCTCCTGCGGGTGGCAGACCACGGCTGCTCACACCAGCCCTTACCCTTGGAGGCAAAGTCAGGCTTCACCCTTGGTTTGCCAGGGAGCTTTGTGCTGGGGCAGGGACCTGAAAAGAATAGTTAAGGAGATGAAATGACAGACCTTTCACCAGGGACAATGCCCCTGTAATTAGCCAGACAAAGCAGGTGATACACTGTGTGCACAGGTATGGTTATGCTCCCCTGGGGACCAGCACGGCTCTCTGAGCACATCCCATCTGCTGAGCTAAGGACAACAACTAGATCCTGATGACCATGCCCAGTCTGAAACATCTTTCTTTTGGGGGGGGTTGGTGGGGTGGATGGACACAACAAAACCAAAGCCCTGATTAATTGCCATGTAATTGGGTGGCTTTGTGAGGGCTGAAATAGATGCTTTGACCCCGCAGCTGGCCTGGTGCATGAAGCACCAGCGTACACTGAGCCGCTCGGCGTATGCTCGCACAAAGAAAATACATCTCGATTATCAGGGTTTCTTTTGGGGCAGACAGTGTTGAATTCCATATATGTTTCCTTTCCCTCAAATCCTTTGCTAAAACATCTTTCTCTTCTGTGATCAGCATTGTGAGATACAGCAGATGTCACGAGACAGCTGTACGTGGCCACCAAAAACCTGTCACACCAGGCAAGAGACACATTTGAGCTCTCAGAAATAATTACTATCAAAGCCACCAAACTGCTTAGGCACAAAGGCAGCAGTTACACCGTATTTATAGACCTCAAATACATCCATTTCTACATGTAGATTGGAACCAGTGCAGCTCTTTGCTTACTCAGTAGATAATACATTTGGCTCTTGCAACATGAGCAAGAGTCATATAAGAAGAGGGGAATCGCTTTTGGAAAGCTTGAGAATTTCCTTCACATTTTCTCCAGCCTGTGCATGAGTTTTCTGGTTTGGGGGAAGTTCAAATTGCTGTCAGTGAAAGCTGCACCCAAATTTTTATTAGCAGAGGGGAGAAGAAAAATGGATTTTCCTTCCCACAGTTCTCCCCAAGATTGTCCCCTCGCACGGCGAAGAGGAGGGAACTACCAGGCAGGGCAGGATTACAGCTGAGGATGGGATGTGGGTCAGTTTAAACCAACTCTCCCCCATATCCAGCAAACATCCTCACCACCAAGCTGATAGTGACTCCAAAACGAGCCTTTTGTACCCTCCTGCAGGATTTTTCCTTCCTTGTACAAGGAATTGGATAATGACAATTTATTTCAAAGGTCTGAACTGAGATCTGCTGTACCTCAGGTACTGTTTTTATCACCAGGCTGTAAAATAAGCCACTCTCTTTAGTCCTGTTGTCATTTAATAGCACACCCCCCAAAAACCATCCCTGGGAGGGTGCAATAAGAGCCTCAGGAGCTGGTTTAGACCTATACAGTGCAAATTCCCAAAGCACAACAAAAACCCTCACACCATTCCCCCGCCCCAAGACACTGGCAGCAGCCACACAAACCTGCCTGGGAATGGGGTTTTCACCCCAAAAAGCTCCCTGCCACATTGGCCACCACCTCCACCCTTGACCCCAACATGCCTCACGCCCACCCCAGCTTCCCCATCCCATACAGGGCAGCGGTGAACCGGCAGCAGAGTCGAGCTGTTCCCGGCGCGTCAGCACGTCTCACATGAAACCCAGGGCCAGAAACAAGGCAGCTGCCTGTGTGCAACGTGCAGGCTGTGTGTGGTAGGGCTGTACTCACAGCCTGCCAACACCCGGGCCGGGAACGCGGCAGGGATGGCCGCTGCCAATGGGAGCCGACAGGAACGAAGCCATGTGGGAAACTTAAAATGCAAACGGAGCTGGGAGTGCGCGGCGGGTCCTTCCCGAGCGCTGCCTCAACTGGCAGGATGGATGGTTTCAGGAGGGTTTTAATAGCAGGGTTGGGTGTGCAAGGAGGGAGCGTGGGCAGCGGTGTCCTGGGAGAGGGGATGAGATGAGCCGGGGATCAGCAGAGGCGTTTATCTGCGATGTGTTTCGATTACAGGACTACGAAGGAGACTGGAGACCCGACTCTGACTGTCACCCGTTTCGGTTACCCAGGCAAAAATGTGGATTTTAAAGACTCTGTCTTAGCAGTGACCAAAAACAGGAACAGACTCTGCAAGGGGCAGGGAGTGTGTATTTGCATCCCTGAAGTTCCTGCGTGTTGCTACCCTGCCCTTCACGGAGCAGAACATCGCTGGAGCCTTCATTACAGCAACCCTTAAATCGATCTTGTTTCCCGAGACATTCCACAAGCTAAATACACCTAACAGTGCTCTGAGGAAGTTACACACACACACTCACACCTTTAGCGAGTTCACTACACTTTCCTTTAGCTTTGGAAGCTGTTAAAGCCAGAAAATAATATTCAAGTCTGTAGGTGACACCCCTCCCCGGGTGAGACTTCTCCAAATCCTGGTTCCAAGGTGCATGGGAATATCTGCAGAGCCTGGGCTTCCCCGGAGCGCTCACAAGTCGGATTTCTTCCCACCTAGCAGCCCCGTTCACACCAATAACCCCCTCCATGCCCCCCCCCCCCCCCCATGCCCTCCAGCAAACCTCCTC
>VXBZ01009747.1:362951-378752 GCA_013399135.1 Heliornis fulica
AAGGGCAGCGGGAGCTGTTTTAAAAGAGGACAAGGGGAGGAAAGCGGCAGAGCGCGGGCAGAGCGCAGGCACAGCGCAAGCACAGCGCAGGCAGAGCGCAAGCAGAGCGCAAGCAGAGCGCAGGGCAGCAGCACCGCCGGGAGCCGCTCGCCGCCGGCCTCATCCATCCCCGGGGAAGGGGGACATCGGGGGGGACGAACCCCAAGAGAGAGAACACAGTAAGACCCCCGGCATCGCTTTGGGTACCTGCTGTCTCTCGCCATGAAGCTCCTGACAGCAGCTTTGCTTCTGCTCTTCATCGCGATGTGCTTGGCCAGCGCAGACGGTAAGCCGGTTTATTCGGCTCATTCCCATGTAAAACTCTTTTCCAGGGGGCTGCTTTTCCGGGAGGGGGCTGCTTTTCCAGTCATTTGTTTGCCTCTTGATAGCCTTGAGCTGGATTTCGCTGTCCCCTGCACGGTGGAGACAAGGGATGTACCTGTAGGGTAAGGCAGCGGCGAGGGGGTGTTTTTTAAAGGTGGAAGTAGAGGTAAAATCCACCCAACAAAGTTGTGTCTTGGGTGAAGCACAAATGGTGTGGGAGGTCACACCACGTCCTCCAGGAGTCAAGTATGGCTCAGATATCCCCCGTGAAAGTGAGGGTGGGTTTCACAGGGGTAAGAGAGCGGAGCCGGAGCTGATGTGGCAGCACACGTTCCGAGTGTGCCAGGGTGTGTGTGTTTTCTGCTATGCACGAAAGTGATGGCTAAATATGCTCAGAATATGCTCAGCTTTTGTCTAGCCATGAACTCTAAAATGACTGAAAGTCCTACAAAGTCCCAGAGACGTGAATGAATGAATGAGAAAGTAGCCAAGATGAGCGTTTCCTCCGTCACTTTAAAGCGAGTTCCGACTCTTTCATTTCCTTTTGTTAAATACAACGACATTTAATCACAGCAGGTGCACTTTAAAAAGCTTTCCTATTTACTAAGCCTTAGAGCATATATAGTCCTCTGAAATATATTTCCCAGAGAGAGTTACTACCTTTTCCTGGGATATAAGAAAATATTACTTTATTATTCTTTAAGCTCAACAGCATTACAAAATTCAGATTTTCCCACTGAAACAGAGTGGAAAGACCAAGCTGAAGTTTGTGTGTGCACACAGGCTGGCGGGGAAGGGATGCTCAGTGTGCTGGGGGGTTCCAGGCACATGAGAAAATGCTTTCTCTTGTAGGTGTAAAGTGCAAATGTTCAAGGAAAGGTCCTAAAATAAGGTTCTCTAACGTGCGGAAGCTGGAAATAAAACCGAGGTACCCATTTTGTGTGGAAGAGATGATTATGTAAGTTTTCCTTCATTTATTGCTTTCTGTTTCCCTACCAGCTGAATTGCTTTACCTTATACTGCAAGTTCTTTCTTTGTTCTTTGTTTTCCTCGTGCCCCTGGCATGCTAATTTCTAGGAATAGTCATTTTCTGTATCAGATGCAATATGTGCAATTCTGATCAAGAACCCAGCTATCATTGTCCAATACAATTCCTTTTTCTCTGCTCTCAAACATTTACAGAACAAGTAGTTGATTAAAGGGGAACAATTATTAGTTCAAGTGAGGATAGGGGCAAATCCTACTCCAAGCTGCCTGATGTAAAATCCAGAATGATTTACTCAAGTTATTTGGGGCACGTAGAATAAGAACACGCTCAGAGTTTGGTCTGTGGTGGTTTCTGCAAGGAAAAGTTATCCCAGCCAGAGTCAAGTTTTTGCCTGTGTTGCACCAGAGCCATCCCCTTGCAGATGGATTTGATGGGATTACCTGGCACATAAGAAAATGCTTTCCTCCTCATCTCACTGCAAGCCAGGAATCTGCAAAGAGGTGTAGTGACTAACTGAACCTAGCTGGGTATGAGGGGAGTGAGATCTCAGAGCACTGGCTCAAAACAAGGAGGTTGGTTTGGGTTTTTGGGGTATTTTAAGATTTTAGATATGGGTGGTTTGGGGTTTTTTTCTGTCCTGTTTTGGATATCTTAAGGTCCAACCAGCACACGGGGCTGGATAATGACCAGAAGGGCAGCTTAGTGATGATGACTGCACTGAGCCCCAACCTAAGAGGGTTCCAAGAGCAGCTACACCCTCTGTACCCAAGGACTGACTCACTCCAGCATTTATGCTTCCCTCAGTGAACACTTGCCATCCGCTTCGTCTTAGAGAGGCACTTTAACAGCAGGATCTCACAGAGTCCTGTCCCGCTGCGTACCGGTCCCAGTGCTCTCTAATGCCCACAGGGACAAATCAGTCTGTCACAAACTAGGAGGTACCATGGGAGCCTGATCCTGCCTGCACAGAAATGGCTGTCAGACTCAGTGGAGGGCGTATGGAGGAGGAACAGAAAGCCAAGTTTCCTTAAGTTACCTCCAGATTTACAGCAGCATCACTGCGAGAAACGTTCACCTTGGGGAACATCAGACCTACTGCTTTGAAGCCCAAATCAGCTGATGGTGAACAGAAACACACTTGCAGAGCATCACTGTCTGAATCAGTTCCTTTCAGCTTTACTTTGTTTGCTTTGACCTTTCAACAGCAAAAGGACAGTGTAGAGGAGCGCCAGCTCTTTACATCCCACCCCAGGCATTTGCCTGAAAGCAGCTGGTGGCCAGAGGGTATAAAATAAACCTCATTAATGCAACATTTCGCTTTCAATTGGAAAGTCAGGAAAGCTGGAATGCTGCACAGGAGCAGTTGCTTTCCCAGCTGGATAGCTATGCAGACGCCGAGCCCAGAGCATGTCCCCGGGTTTGCAGCGGCTGTAGGGACAGAGCTGTCCCATCCACGTCCCATCTCTCTCTCCCATCTCTCCCATCACTGCTGCTGCCTGCAGGGCAGGAAAAAAAAATGGGCTCTCGTCACCGCCTTTCCAGCTCCCCTAACGCAGCCTGAAGTCAGCACTGAAAGCAAACTGAAATTAATATTCTGGGAACCAATCGATCAGGAAGTCTCTGGACCGAGGCGCAGAAGAGCTGAATTCCTGTGATTGAGTTTTAGTTGCTGCGGTGATCATCTGAAATGAGTTGTTAAAGCCCCTCCTGCCCTCCTCAGAAGCTGTCATACCTTTTCATATGGGAGAAACATGATATAAATCATATCTGGCAGAGAAGCAGTAGGTATGGGGGTGCAGTTTAGGAAGGAGTTTGCCTTTGGCCATAACCCCCTGGCAGAGCTGTGGTACAGGGTAAGAAACAGTTAAACGGAGCCCTCAGTCCAGTCAAAGCCTATCAAGATTCACAGTACATCCAGCAGTAATTGTGTGCGTATCTGTCTCCCAGAATGAGGGAAAGCACTAGAAAATAGTGTGGAAGTTTAACTCTTTCTGCCTGGAAGGATCCAACCCCTCTCCTCATATTGCCCCATCCCAAAGAGAAGGGAACGTGTTGCTGCGAGAGCAGCCTATGGGAAACAGGCGCTGCTGGGGGCTGTCTGGAGGGACAGCCAAGGTGGGGGCCATCCCTGCACCAGCTTGGGGGAAGGGGACAGAGGCAGGACCCTTGTGGCCCTGGGGACAGGGTTTGTAGGCACAGGTACAGCCCCACCATCCCTGCAGGTGAGATGCATGGGGGCATGAGGTGCTGGGGATCACAGACTGACCCTGGGGTGCTCATCATATAGGACTGGAGGCACAGACATAGTGGGGGGGATTTTGGCACAGGGACCCTCAGATACCATGTTTGATGGCTGCACCCACCAAGCCCAGCCAAAGGACAGCTCTGCACACAGCCCAGGAACAAGCTCATATCACAAATCCCACTGAAGCTGTACATTCTGGAGCTCCAGTCCCTTCTCCATCCTTCTCAACCTCTTGCAGCCCATCCAGTCAGCTCCTCACCTGGGATATCAGCTCCTTCTGAGGTGCATCCCCTTGCATCTGCTGGGCCAGCATCCCCAAGGGCAGAGCCAGGTCAGCTGAGGGTGTCCACAATTGCCACCGCCCAGCCCTGTGCCTGCAGGGGGACTGCACAGGAACCACAGGAGACCACGGGGCTGCCTCGGGAACATCTCTGCTGTCCAGAAAAGCAGAAAACCTATGTGTGGTGTCAAAGCACCACAGCTCAACCTGAGAAGAGACCTGAGAAACAAGCCATGCATCTCCTCCTTAGGCTGCAGGATTCTCCTTCATTGCTTCTGGTGCAAACATAGCGCTCACTACTTTCAAAGATGCTCCTGTTCCCCTCCTCCTGTGACTCATCTTGTCCATCACTTTCTGGAAATACCCTCTGTGGTCTGACAGAAGACAAACCCAAGAGAAGGTCTGGTTTCAGCCAGTGGAGGTGGCACAGCCATGAAAGCAGCTGCTGGATGGAGAAGCTTTGAGCTGACCTTAAGTCCCTTCAAACTTCCAGTCTCATGCCTTCGATGGAAGTTTAGTTGCACTCCCACCCACAGGTGTAGGAAAACTCCCCATGTCACACACAGGCTGAAACCCAGAGGGGTTGACTGAGAACACCCCCAGAGTGGAGACAATCCACAGGTTTGAGCAGTGACTTTTCCCTTTCCAATGTCTGCAGCCACAGGGGCTCCTGGAGACCTTCCACCACCTTGATAAATTACACCTTGTCTTTTCGTGACTTTATCTTACACCCATTGGAGACAGTGGGACAGAGAAGGGGACCAGGGAAGTGGGTGAATCCAAGGCAAAGAACTATTTGAGAACGTTGTAGAACATTGAAAATGGAGATGTGGGGAGACCCTTCACTGAGGTCATGCAGGCAAAACGAAGCCTTTCACTCCACACTGGAATGCCTGGGCAAGTCACCGTTTCTTGTGTCAGAAGGAAAGCAGCTCATTTCTGAACCAAACTGGATAGAAGTCCATCAACCAGCACAGATAGTTTTGGTTTTCTACCATCATTTTATTTCTGTCTCTGGTCATGTTTAAATAATTCCATTGTAGTATTTTAGATAGAACTGAAAACTGTGCTTCCCTGCTGTGGATGTTGTTTCCTGAAAACAAATACTTTCAGTAACAACTGTGTTGGTTTTTTAGAATCACAAATTTAAGAATAAAAACCAGAAAACCACATAGTTTTGAGGCCTGAGAAGGGATACCAATCCTGATGTCTCTGGAAAGCCATCCTCTTGGGAAGCAGTTCCAGGACTCTTGCATTACCTCAGTGGTGGCAGACCAACTGGTGTTGGCTTCTCAGAAGAAGCCTAAAAAGATGAGGAGCCCCTTCCCAGCACGCTTTCTCCTGGCAATAAATGGACACCAAGCCACTGCTGCCAGCAAGGAGAGCGGCCTCAGCTTGGGATCAGAGAAGGCTGGAGCCCCCAGGGCTGTGTGCTGGGGCTCAGAACTAGTCTGTTGGACCCATAGGCACTCCACCACATGCAAGTGTTTAAAATACTGTGGTCTTTAAAAAAAAAAAGGAAAAAAAAAAAAACTTAATGAACTGGGTCTGATCTTTTCTCTTGGATGCAGCATTGTTGAGTGTAAGGGAACCATCTCCTCAAGCAAAGACCTTGTGGCTGCCAGAATGAGCCCTCATTAAATCAGCTATTAAACTCAAAATATCTAACAGACAAGCAGAGTGAACCCACTGATTAAAACCAGTGCTAAGGCTTCATCTGCTGCAGCCCAGTGTAACTCCGTGGGCAATATTGCACTGCACTGATTGATAACAGCTGAAGATCTGCCCCCATACGACAATAAAAACTCCAGTATCTGCCATAAAACACGGCAGGAAAACCCTCCCACTGCCCGCCCAGGCGAGCCAGAGCCTCCCCATCCACCGAGAGCCCCCCCCATCCACCGATTCTGGCGTGTACCTGGCGTGGGAGCAGGGGGGCGGGGTTTCCCGTGACTCCCCCGTGACCTGTGCTCGCTTGCCTTGCAGCGTGACGTTGTGGACACGGGTGAGAGGGGAGCAGCAGCACTGCCTGAACCCCAAACGCCAGAACACAGTGAGGCTGCTGAAGTGGTACCGAGTATGGAAAGAGAAAGGCAGGTAAGCACGGATGGGCTCAATGGGGGAGGGGGGAGATCTTGGTGGTAGGTTGGGCAATCAGTCAGCAGTGATTGGGAAGTGCACACGCTGCAAATACTCTATCCAGCCTGGAGGATGTATTTCATTACCAAAATTACAGTTCTAAATGGATGTTCTTGATGTTATTTCTTTCCTGCCACATGTACTCCTCAATTCTATTTTAGGGTTGTGTTGTTCCAACTATAAATAGCAATTATTTTTTTGTTAAACTATTCATCAGCTGATGTTCTCAGTTATTTACATATACTCACCTCCTTTCTATGGGTAAAAAGCCAAGATGAAAAGCGAAATCACTTCCACAGAGTCACAAGGAGAGCAGTCAGCAGCACTGGAAGTGTGCCCTATCACACACTTTAATCACGCCGCCTCAAAAACTTTAATTGCTGATGACTCAGATCTTTGCCGGTTTCAATTACTGTATTATTCCCAGGAAAACAGGAATTTGCTGGTAAAATTCTCTGCCACCTCCTTCCTTGCAAAGAGGATTTTTATTTGTCTATTTAAATTGTCTGCAAGCCATTAAGTCACAGACTGAAGAGAGAGAGGAACACCAATTCCTGGTGGGCAGCAGCCCATGGAGATGTCCATATCTGTAATCAAGGGGAGCCACCCAACACCTACCACCTCTCCAGCAGTGATGGGTGTCGAGCTCCCCCAACCAGTTCCCTCAACTCCCTGCAGCCTCTCCACAAAGAGCACATGCAGGGAAGCCCTGGCTATTGCACACCCATGTATTGACACTCTTCCCCCTTGGGTTTGTTTATAAGACCCCCAACAAGATGATAAAGGATGCTCAGCCCACTGCTGCTTTCAGCTTCCTCCCCAGCCCAAAATAAGGGTCAGTGGGAGGCTTTCCTGCAGTCCAGCTAGGAGAGGGCACTGTGCCTGATGCCAGGGAGAAGAAGAAGGATGGCAAGCCCAGCATTCCCACGTCTTTGGCTGCCAGCCTGGGGTGTGTGGAAAGGACGTGGCACAGCCCTTGAGGTTGTGCCTTGCTTTGCCCATCCAGCGCTGGCATGGCCCAGGGCACCATGCCACCCGTGCATAGCAGCCAGCAGGTCCCCAACAGCCAGGGCAGACAAGCAAACTGCAGCTGAAGAAGCATCGAGCAATAATATCAGACATTGAAAAGTTTGATTTAAACCAAGTTAATAAACCTTTTGGCAGTGCCTTCAGTGCCAGCTGTACCAACCCACTGACTTGTTCCCCAGGAAAAGCCAGGGAACTTAGCAGTAAATGGAACTCTGAGTTCAAACATTCATCTCTTCCCCCAGTGAGCATTGCCCCTAGTTTTCCCCATACCATGGAAGACTATTTTCATGCATGCATCCCAAAGAACCAAGGATTTTATCAACAAAGAAGCCTGTCAGGTGGCCTTCTCAGGATGGAAGGTAGAAAAATAATACTCCCAATAATATTATTCCAAGCACAACAGATAATGTGAATTTATTATCCACATACAGCTCATGATACACTTCAACACCTGTATATGAGAGAGGGGCTTTACAGGGGCTGAGGTTTATTAGCAGATATAGATTCCTTCTCATTATATATCCTGATAATAACAGCAGTGTCTTTTTCCACATGTCCCTGTGTCAAAGCCTGGCCCTCCTCCCATCCACTTAATGGATAGAAATCCAGCAACTGATGAAGTCAATAACTTACTTCTTGCTGTAATTAGGGGAAGGCTACAAATCTTGTTTTCTTGGGGTTTTGTTGTTTGTATTATCAACATTTTTATTATTAGTAGTAGTAGTATTTATATTATTTGTATTATTAACATATTATTATTATTCTGAAGGCTTCTTTAGTTTTTGCTCCATTCACAGTTTAAACATCTTGCTCTTGACTGTCCTTCTGTTTAGGGTTTATGAAGAATAAGAAACAGCAGCACGAGGAATGGAGCGGACTCCCTTGGCTGGCATAGGACTGGGCTCTGCAGAAGATTATTTCTCTCTCACAGACATAAGACACAAATTCTATATTATTATAAAGCACTTTTTACCAAGGGTCAGTTTTTACATTTTATAGCCACGTGCAAAAGGCTTCCAGATTTCACAACCATCTGTTGCACTCCAGATTTCATACCTGTCTGCTCTGTGCTGAGACCAGAACACAAAAATCACGTTTTTCATTTTACAGAGGTTGTTTTTTGAGTTTGGGGTTGTGTTTGGTTTGGGGTTTTGTTGTGTTTTTTTTTAATTGTTATTCATTCATACTTCACTATGATTGCAATCGAGCTTTATAAGCTCATTAGACAAACAGTAAGGTTTGTAAAGGTGTTACACACCCCTCACCCCCTCGCAGTGGGAAAGCTCCGGTGCTGTGGTTGGCGGGTTTGCAGCCTCCACCAGTCAGGCAAAGCAGGGACCAAAGATGAGTTTTGCTGGGGAAGATGCCACTGAAATGTCATGGCTGTAACTGCACAAGTGGGGTCCTGCAGCACATCCTCAAATGAGTGTGAGCATCACTTGTGTACCTCTTCTTTAAAGGACTTGAGGTCTTGCTGCAAGGTGAAGCGTACCACGTATCTCCTGTTTAACAGTTCATGCATTAGAAAGCATTACTAGGTCTTTTTTTTTTATTACTAAGAAAATGTTTTGGGTTTTTCTTTTCCACCTGAAGTTCTTAAAGAGAGTTTGTGGCTTCAGTACGGAGTCATTTTAAGCTTTGAGACTATTGTGTATGATTTCCTAGACCACCAACAAAAAAAAAAGCCTTTTAAAAGGTACCTTTTTATGAAAAAAAAATGATAGGGCAAACATATAAATACCCATATATGTTTTAGTCACAATACAACATATTCATTATTTTGAATGTAATACTTCAATGTTAAGCAGTGCATTCCTCTTTTTAAAATAACAAAACTACCTTCTCATTTGTAAATATGCTATAGGAAGTCTCCCTATATTATCTTTCTGTATAATGTACTGTACTGCTAAATTATCATATGCTATTTAAATGTTTGAGATATTTAGAAGGTTGCATGCAGATTTCATATTTCTTTCTAAGACAAAAGAAAAAAGTAATAAAAAATATATTTAAAAAAAGGAAAAGCTGACAATTGCTCTTAAATTTCCTGAAGCCATCAGGGAACTCCAGCCACTTCTAATAATTTTTATTTTTGGTGGATGAATTGCTTTAGGGGAAAAAAAAAACAGCCAACCACACTGAGTCAGAGAAGTTGATTTGGAGGCATGACAACTTGATGACATTGACATTAGAAAGTATTATTCCAGTCCAATTTACTTCCCTCTCTCTTTTAGGCTCTGGACTTTACCCAAACACCACAGAATCTGGTGACACAGAGGAGGGCTGTGCCATGCATGTGTCTATAGCTGCTGGTCTGGGTTATGTTGAGTAAATGTAAATCAACCACTCCAGACCTGTATAGAAACAAGTGAAATGCTGTGATTTAGCAAGATCTCAGTTGTATCAGGGAAAGTTGCCTGGCTGCCATTGTACGACCATAATTCATGAGTCACAAGGGCATTTTCTGCCCTTGCTCAAAGGGAGAGACCTGACACTCAACAAGGCTCCTACATCACTCCACATCTACAAAGGACAGCAACAGATATGAAGGGTAAAGCCAGAGAGAGTTTAAATGCATTGAAGGCTCCTGGTGTTCCCCCAAAAGCCCCGCTGTCCTTTCTGGCTGCTCCCAGCTGCACAAAGGCAGCTTCACCCAGGGATGCTCAGAGGTCGGCACAAGACAGTGGTCTTGTGCTGTATAATCAAGCCTGGCCTCCACTCAAGGGTTTTCTCCAGTTCAGACAGGGAAAAAAAAAGGGAAAAAATACATACACACACTATACTTATTTACTTATTTATTTTTTATGTTTGACTGTGATAATACCCTGGCAGAGCTGAAGGAGAAAGAGCTGTTAGATTTCAGTGTTTTGCTGCTCTGCACAAGGATGGAGCCACAAGTTTCAGATGCCTGATAGTAAAACTCTTGAGAAATATCCCAGAGTGTTTTAGAAATTAAAGCTCTGGGGATCTCAACCACAAGGCACTGCTTCAGGGTGAGCATCTGAAACCATTCTCTGGTCAAAGCCACAAAGCCAGCCCTGCAGGCTCACCAAGCTGCCCCTCTTCTTCCCTGAGTCACATTTTCACCAAACTAGTAATTTTTCTCTTGAGGACGCTTGATTTCCACATGCCAACAGACTTCAAGTAAAGGTTTGTGCTTATTTAGTGACTACTGGGCAATGTATTTCCTGGAAAATCATTGCTTTGGTTGCACAAGAGGTGGTGAAGGCTCCTTCGGGAATGCCACAGCTCCAGTTGCCCCGAGGCAGTGCCCGGTGACTCAGACCTCGCAGGATACAGCTTGTGTAAATGACTCTCAACTATGAGTTCCTCTGCCAGACCAAAACCACCAGCAAAAATTGGGCACAGAGGGAGCCAATTGGGATTTGTTTTTCCACTTTGCTAGAATGGGAGACTAGAGGCAACAAACTTTAGTTTGGTACATATATTCCCTGATTTATTAACCTGAAGTGTGTTTGAACCAAACAATAAAAACAAACAAACAAAAAAAAAACCTTTTGAAAACAGGAATTGAAACCACGAAGACTGAGCTGCTTTCCCCAAGCCTCAAACCACATCACCAGGCAGGTTTAAGTTCCCAGCAGCAGGAGGAGGATCCTTTGCCACCCCAATACTGTCAAGGGAAACACTGTGTCAAGAGGTAACTGGCACACACAACGTGAGTCGCTTCCAGAGTGAAACAGCTTCACCAAAACATTTCAATGTACATGAGTAGGTACCTCCTCCACCCAGCCTCAGCAGCAGCCTCAAGGTTTGTTTTTGTTTCCCCCAGCAGATTGCAGGTTAGGAGGCCACAGGAGACCAGTCAGCCCAACCTCCCTAACATACAGACCAGATATTTGTGCTTTGAGATTGAAAAATAAAGCCTCTCCAGCACAGTCAGAGCACACACCAGCCAGCCCTGACTGCTCACCAGTTACCAAGTTACTTCCCTAAGAGCTCCAACATTTGCAGGGTAAACCTGAGCCCTGCTCCATCCTGGAGCCCTCCTCAACCCCATGTTGCAGGAGCAGTGCAAACAGACCCCACAGCTCCTCTAAGGATATAAGCAGACCCTCACTGCAGGGCAGTTGGCAACTGCTCCCCAACCCCCCATCCAGCCTGCAAAGCTTCTCCCCAGCACACTGTAGCAGTAGAGCACCAAACCCTGTGCAAGCACCAAGACCTCCATACTCCCCCTCACACCCCATCCTTGCACTGGGCATCCACAGGCTGCACCCATTCAGAAACAGCACTATCAGGTTTTATTTTAATAAAAGCACAAGGAAAAAAAAATCCAGCAGCTGCAGTGAAAGGACACAATAGCAGGGAGACCTGCCTTGACTTTTCAGCAAGAGCACTACGTGGGATTAGTAATGTTATACAGATCCTTTCACCACTTGCCTTTCACTTGTTCATATATGGTCTAGGTCAGAGATAGCCAAAAAGTTTATTAAGAAGTGATAGCTGCTTGGTGGCCTGTGCTCTTGGAGCTCTTGGCAGGTCCAGCTGCCTGCTGTGCCCCAGCTCACCCCCCACCCCGGGCTCCCTAAATCAAGGCATGAGGCCATGCCAGATTGCTACGTGCACAGGGACCTTTCCTGACCACATCCATGTAGTAGGAGAGCTGACCCTGCACTAACGAGGTTTCATCAAGGGTTGTGGAAGCAAAACAAGGGGATGGATGGTAAAGTCATCAGAGGGGCCTGGGGGTTTCCTCTGGTCACCCCAGGCTGGAAGTTGAAGGCAGCGTTACAGCAACAGAAATGCTCTCTGGACCAATTAAACATCAGAGTTGGGGCCCTCCTGGGCTGGCTTTTGTCAAGAATGGGAAGAAATGTGAATAAAAAGCCACCATCCCCCAGGACTCACCATCCCATCGAGATCCACAGCCAGGGAGCTGTGCCTGTCCAAGGGTAAAAAGCCTCCTGGGCAACCTGACGTCACTTAACGGGCTTTATACGACTCCAGACAGAGCTTGCACTCTCCAAAACTCACTTCCCATCAGGTTGAACGAAACACCAGTCACATTTGGAGATTTTTTCCTCCAAAGCCAACTCCCAAAAACATGGCACCCAAATCCAGATGTGCACAGCATCTGAAGAAATGACTCCTTCCACGTTGCTCATCACCTTTAGCTGTGATGTGGCTACACCAACTTCCCACCAGGGCAGCTCTCCCTTTGGGCACTCTCTAGATCTCCCATGCATAGCACTTGTGCTGGGATTCAATGTTCAGTTGGTTCTGGGGACTGCTGTCTGCAGCTCTTGCTGACTGTGTGTTAGATCCCTCAGAAACCCTCTGTGCCTGTTACTAACTGGTTTCCCTCTGATCCTAAGCCACAAAGAGCTGGGTGCTTCCCTGGAAGGTGCTCATTTTGCCCCCCCTAAGCCCCCAGATAGCCTCATAACCACTATGAATTTCTAAAGAAATACCCCAACACAGATTTCTTCCAATCCCTTTACCCAACATAACCCACCCCAGAGTAGCATCTGGGATTGCCATCACTTGTAGAACAGCAGCTGCAGCTGCATTTAGAAGCACAGAGCTCCAGATGCTTAGAGCGATTTTTGATGCCATAGGTATCTACACTCATCTTCCTAAAGTCTTGTTTGATGAATTCTTGGCATCCAGGCAACTTGGAAAAACCCCACAACACTGCTAGTTGTGCTCTTCTGACACCACTTGTCTCTGGGAAAGGCTGCCTGGTGAAACAGAGATGAAGCCATCATCTTTCTCACCCTACAAGGCTGCCTCTGTGGAGCATCACTTCTACTGACCTGTGGCCCTGCCAGCCAGAATCATAGAATCACAGAATGGTTCAGGCTGGAAAGGACCTTAAAGATCATCATGTTCCAACCTCCTGCCAAGGGCAGGGACACCTTCACCAGACCAGGCTGCTCAAGACCCCATCCATCCTGGCCTTGGACACCTCCAGGGAGGGGGCAGCCACCACTTCCCTGGGCACCCTGTGCCAGGGCCTCACCACCCTCAGAGGGAAGAATTTCTTCCTAAGATCCAATCTAAATCTGCCTCCTTCCAATTTAAAACTTTCCCCCTCCTCCTGTCACTCCAGGCCCTTCTAAAAAGTCCCTCCCCAGCTTCTTGTCAGCCCCTTCAGGGACTGGAAGGCTCTATAAGATCTTCCTGGAGTCTTCTCTTCTCCAGGCTGAACAACCCAACTCTCTCAGCCTGTCGTCCCAGCAGAGGTGCTCCAGCCATTGGATCATCTCCATGGCAGAAACACAGTAACAGTCCCCAATTTGCACTAGAGGGACTCAAGTATTTAATGCCCAGCACAGCCCCAGGAACTGGGGTTTCAGCATCCAAAGCATCCCAGTTCCTATTAGACACCACACAAGACAAAGCTGTGCGAGATCAAAGGGATGCTCTCCTCAGTCCAGCAGCTCTTGGGCCATGGCCAGCGATCCCAGCCCAAGACTTGTCTGGAGGAGCAGTGGGTGAAAGCAGAGCTGAAAGGACATCTAGTGGTAACCAAAAACCTTCTCAGACAGCCTGGGGACACCTCATGACCGTCTGTGTTATAGATCAGCTTGGAGATGGTTGATCATCGTTCTCGTTGCACTGCTGATGCTGGGAGTGCCCTTCCCAGCTCCACAAGAAAAGCTTCAACTGTTGGATTTCCTTACCTCAGTGTGGGGAACCCCCCTCCCCCCAACCCACCCCCCAAAGCAAAGCAAACACAGCTGTATCTTGGGAAACCTGCTCCAAAATCTGCACAGTCGTATTATCCCATTGATGTGGTACACACACTCTAAGGGCAGAGAGGACCCCTGGCTGCCACTGTGTCTACAGGAGCCACGTCCAGCACACCAACATGGGAAACTGGATTGTGGCACAGCCCTGGGAAGACCAACTCCCAAGCCACCTGCCCAAAGTCCTTTAAAAACACAAGGAGATCCTACACCACCACACCAAGTCACCTGGCTTCCTTGCCCTAGGGTTCTCCATCCCACCACCGGGACCCACAGGACGCAGCTGCCACTCCCCAGCCGTTGCATTCAGGTCCCATCCTCAGACAGGACCATCTGACTTCCCAGCAGCAAAAACCCACACATGCACACTATCACCTTCATGCCTGAAGAGGAGAACTTGCTCCCTCTTGTAGGGTATGAGCACAGCATCATCCAACCACCAAAACAAAGCCAAGAACCCTGGAGAAGACACAACATCCACGAGCATTTGTTTTCTGGATGCTGCTCTAGAGCATCTATCTCTGCTCCTTTTGCCAAGGTCTGAAGCACTCAAAACCTCCCAGATTTTTCACTTATCTTTTGCCTGTGTGTGTTATCAGCTCGTTGGGCAGAGACTGCTCTGATGACAGGAGGGCATCCAGCGCAACAGGAGCTGCTCCGCTGCGAGCAGGCACGTGGGACCTGGGAGGGACAAGTGACATGACATGAAGTGACAGGGAGGCAGGCGGCCAAGGCCTGGGAAAATCACCACGCCTGTGTTTTTGTTTTTCTTCCTGCACAACAAAAGAGGTTAGTGAATTCCTCTTGGATGGGTTTCAGAACCTCCCCCAAGAAAAAGAAGAAGAAGAAAAAAATCCTGCTGGTGCTCGCTTAAGGCTGATAATTACAGGAATAATTATGATTTATTCCCATCATAAATCTTGAAGCAAGAAAAGGGTTTGAGGTTTGCAAGCTTTGCTGGATGACAGAAGCAAAACACAGCTCTAATTGCCCTTCTTTGTTGTGTTTAATTAAGGATTCTGAAGCAACTGATCTCTGTGTCTTTTCATGGTTAGAAACCTGCAAGGAAAAGAAAATCCTTCTGCAGAGCCACCAATCGAAGCTTTGTTGGGTTACTAGGCACTAAGTGTGCTACATCTGAACTCTCAGGACTCCCAGAAAAAGAAGCTTATTAAAGGAAAAGAAATTCTACAACAAGCTCCTCCCACCCTTCCAGTAGTCTTTGGTAATTTTGAGCTCACTTCTAATCCCAGAAGAAATGTCTTTTGTCTTTATCCCTCTGCATTTTTGCCTCATTACTGCCCATTCCATTGTTGCATAAAAATACTTCTCCATTTCCATTACCTCCATAATTGCACCATTTACATTTTTTTTTTCCTTGGGGTTTACTACAGCTTCCTCTTTAAGTCTAGAAGACTTATCACTTCTGCAAACACATTAGGAAAAACAAACCAGCCCCAGAGATCCTCAGCTTCCTCCTCAGACCAGCAATTCCCAGTCAAGTGCCACTCCTCCCCAGCAAGAACCAGTTTGCCAAGCGCTGTCTCAAGTTCAAACTGTAAGAAGCTGGCAGGGTGTTCCCTCACCATTTTTATGCAATAGCTAAGACAGTACTGCCAGGGAAAGCCAGTTCCTCATTATAGTAATCAGTGTCAAAGCATCCTCTGAGGGATGGCATCACCCACAAGCTACCAAAACCCTTATGCTCAGACCAGGCTGCACAGGCTCCGTGGAGGTAAAGGATTAAAAAAGAATAAGCAAGGAACCCTTCAAAAGGGTTTGGATCTGAAGGAATTTGGGACAGTGGTTTTGCAAAATGAAGCTTGAAGCCAGCTCAGCTCACCCAGCAGCAGCCGGGATGGACAACCCAGCGAGGAGGCTGGGCATTTCTTGAAAATAAAATAATGAAATTAAATTAAATATGAAATATGAAATGATGATGAGCAGCCTCCACGCAGGGTTGTCCATCCCGGCTGCTGCTGGGTGAGCGGATTGCTCCCAGCTGCAACTTGGTAAAGGTTGACACCTTGTGGCTATTTCC
>VXBZ01009749.1:0-24319 GCA_013399135.1 Heliornis fulica
TCTATGATTCTATGATATCAATAGGATATTTGGCTATGTAAATACACTGATCTTTCTACTACTCCAGGCAACTCCAGCAAAATTTCCCAATACAACTGTGTGCTGGTTTTGCCTGAGATAGAGTTAACTAACTTATAGTAACTGATGCTTTCTTTTGGATTTGTGCTGGAAACAGCATTGATAACACAGGGATGGTTTTTGTCACTGATCAGCAGTACTTACACAGAGCTGAGCCTTTTTCTGCTTCTCACTCCACCCCACCAGCAAGTCGTCTGGGGGTGTGTAAGGAGTTGGGAGTAGACATAGCCAAGACACAGCCCAGATGAAGACAGGGATATTCTATACCACATGACATCACGCTCTGCAGTAAATTAGAGGGAAAGTTGGCCAGAGGACCACTGTTCAGCAACCGGCTATGCATTGGCCAGTAGGCGGTGAGTGAATGCTTTCATTTGCATCAGTTGTCTTTTTGGGTTTTAATTATCTATATTTGTTATTTTTATTTTCATTACATCATCATCATTGTTGTTGTTATTATTGTTATTATCATCAGCATCATCAAGCTGTTTTTATCTCAATCCATATGTTTTCTTACTTTCACCCTTCCAATCCTCTCCTCCCATCTGCTGGGGGGGGGCCTAGTGAGTAGCTGCATAGAGCTCAATTGTCGTCTGGGGTTATACCACAACAAAATGCATCCTAAATAGTGTTTTGGTTCAGAAACCTCTCTCTATGGATATAGAAAACTCAAAGGTGACATTTTCAAAAGATTGAATAAGAAGCTTGGGGATTTTCTCCATTAAGGTGATAGAATCTGAGATATTTGCTATTTCATCTGTACTAGTTCAGAAGGTTTTCAGTGGTGAAAGGAAGAACAAGAAACCCTCTTGGTATTTATAGACAACAACTACCAAATTGTTGTCATGAAGCTTTCAATAAATCGTTCATCCCAAAGTACATTAGCTAGCCAAGCTATCTCTGTAATGGAAGTCTGTCTTTCACATGGCTCAGAAAAGAGGATTTGAAATTATAACATTGGAAACACTTTAGCATTTTACTGTCCAAGCAAGAAAAGAAGTATAAATTTTTTTATCCCTTTTGAATACAGTAATTTCTTGAGCTGACTTAGCAGACTACACCACACAGTGCCAACTTACAGGTTTGGGTAGGAATAGCACAGCAAAATGTATTTGAAATCCTGCTTGAGGGTGAACTGTCTCAGACACTGTATAAGTAAGTATTGGAAGTAGAGCTTCAAGAGTCCTTCTCTGCTGAAAAACATCCTTGTTTAGAAATAGATCACAGGCTCTACAAGCCTACTATTTCTTTTTAATTGGTTCACCTCATATCAGATGACAGTTACAGGGTTGACTTTTCCCAGACATGGAGACTGGGTTTAACCTTTCCTGTAAATTTTCCTTGAATATATAAATTTCTGCCACCATCCAGGAAGAACAGTATGTCTGCAAAACTTTCAAAGTTTGAAGACTGATTGTAGTGAGGTGGGTGTTTGTCTCTTCTCACAAGTAAAAATAAATAGGACTTGAGGAAATAGTCCAAAGTTGCACAAGGGGAAGATTAGACTGAATATTATAAAAGATTTATTCACTGAAAGGGTTTTCAGTCACTAGAACAGACTGTCCAGTGATATGGTTGAGTGACCATAAATGCTTAGGCACATGGTACAGTGGTTGGGTTTGACAAGATAATGGTTAGACTTTATGATCTAAAATGTCTTTGCCCACAAAGATTATTCTATGATTCTGATTGTGATTTTAAGATTCTATGATTAGCTCTAAAAAACACTTTGGAAGATACTACTTTCTGTGCAATTATTTTAGCATTTTTCACTATTGTACATATTTCTCTTGCCTGTATTGGCCCATGGACTAACCCTCTACACCTTAAAAGAAGGCTTAAGAGTCAACATAATTTGGTAATGATATTAAAATACAGTCCACTCTCCATTATTAATTTTTTACATCTAAACTGACAAGCAACTCATGTTACAGTTCTTGCAAAATGATGTAAAGATTCCACTCATGCACAGAAGTCTCAAAGCAGAGACCAATTTGCTCTGAAATGGGAGTACCATAAAATAGATGTTACTGTTGAACAGGCCTTGTGGCTGACTCTCTGCAGATAATATGTATGTCTCTATATTATCACTGCAAAATATTGTATTTCTTCTGCATGTCTGTACAGGACTGGGAGAATATGTTCTATTCCATTAATTTAGCATCCAAGAAATGTAAATACCATGGCTTACTCCTAAAGATTGGTTTTAAGTGAACCTGCAATAACTATTTGTAGTGAAGAAATCATTAACAATCTGCTTTATGTGCCTAATAAGCTACTGTTTATTTAATTTATTTACTATTCATTTACTTTTAATACTTCTATGTACTTTAGAATTCCTGTCTTTCTTCACTTCCTTCTCCTCCTTTCTGCAATTTTCTACTTGTAACTACCTGACTTCTCCATTGTATGATGGATGCAAGAAAAACTGCAGTTTGTCTTCCTGCTTGAATCTTCCAAGATCATAATCCATAGTGCAATTACCAATGCAGGTAATCATATATTTCTCATCTTGTTATGAATTTTGGTAAAGAAAACTTTTGCTCCAGGATTAGCAAGCAGCTGCATGAATAATACTAGTCACACATTTTTCCCCAGAGTAGTTCTACTGCAAAAAAAAAGATAACAAACATATTATTCCAAGTCTGGAAATTAGATCTGTGTTTGAGGACTGGAGGAAATACCTCCAGAATTGTGTGGAACACCTTCCTTCTGAGGAAAGGCTGAGTGAGATGGGTCTCTTTAGCTTTGGGGAGAGGAGACTGAGCCATGATCTCATTAATGTTTATAAATATGTAAAGGGTGTCAGGAGGATGGAACCAGGTTCTTCTCAGTGATAGCCAGTGATAGGAAAAGGGCCAATAGATACAACCTGGAGTATAGTAAGTTCCATCTGAATGTAAGGATAAACTTTTTCCCTGTGAGGGTGACAGAACACTGGAACAGGCTGACCAGAGAAGTCATAGAGTCTCCTTCTCTGGAGACATTCAAGACCAATCTGGATGTGTTCCTGTGTGATTTAATCTAGGTGATACTGTTTGGGCGGGGGTGTTGATCTTTCAATGTCCCTTCCAACACCCAACATTCTGTGATTCTGTGATCTAGAAAACAGAACTTGTAATCACAGTGATATGATAAATGATGGTCTAACTCAATTGCCAAAGATTTTCTGTTTCAGTAACATGAATTAACGTTCTATCTACATTCAAATATGCTTCACATTAAACATTCACCAACTGAGGATTTATTGCAGTAAGTCTATAACCAAGCATCATCTTCAATNGGGGGTGTTGATCTTTCAATGTCCCTTCCAACACCCAACATTCTGTGATTCTGTGATCTAGAAAACAGAACTTGTAATCACAGTGATATGATAAATGATGGTCTAACTCAATTGCCAAAGATTTTCTGTTTCAGTAACATGAATTAACGTTCTATCTACATTCAAATATGCTTCACATTAAACATTCACCAACTGAGGATTTATTGCAGTAAGTCTATAACCAAGCATCATCTTCAATATATCCTTGACTTCAAGTCATTTTTACAAGCCACATACTAGCAAAAATCAAACTACAATATAAATTTTATTCCATATGGAACAAAACCCCCGTGGGACTTGTGGAGCAGTCAGGATGCAATACCAAGGCCATTGCAGTCAGCAAAGTTCTGTGCATTTGCTGACAGAGAGTCTATTGGAGCTGAACATTAAGTTAGCAATATGGCTTGGTTTAAGAATAATACTTTTCCAAAGCATTCACCTTCCATAGAAGTTATGCATCCTATATTTTAAGCAGAAACACATTGAATAACAGCATGTTGATTTGTTTGGATTTCTATCCTGTTTGTGTTTTCTATGAAAGACCTTTTCACATATTAATTTGTTAACATGCTATTTTGCATAATGCTTAGAAAGAAACACTGCATCATTAGATTATACAGAGGAATTACTTTTCTTGAGCTGTACTATTTTTTTGTGTCAGGACAGTGCATGAAAAACAGATTATACTATTCGGTACTAACATACTCAACTCCAGAATACTTCTTGAAGAATGGATCAAGAGTAAGGACAAACCTAATCTTTCACTAAATACTTTTTTTTTCCTGATCTATAAGACTAAATGTTTATATTGTTTGTGCTTTTCAAGTGCTGAAGAAATCACCAGGTATCATTATTAGTGTCTGTATTCAACCACTAATGACTGCAGAGATGCTTGTTCAAGCAAAGAGAACTTACACGCAGACTGCAGGAACTAAGCAAGACTTTGTTACTTCTCTGATTAAAGAAATTGATTTGACTGGAGGAAGAGTGACTTTAATTAGCTGTGCAAATGCCATTAATTTCAATCTTCTCATAGTGTCAAGACCAGAATACAGGGAGAAAATAAATAGCAGTAAATCAATATAATTCTTGTTTCTACTAGGAGCAGGTGCTTACAGAAAGAGGAATGTCTTTTATAGTTTTGTGCATCAAGAATTATTTAAACAAGACAGTAATTCAATGTACCTAACCTCTCAATGATTCTTTATGGACTATTTATATATCTCTTTAATTGCTTTTTATTTGATGGAAAGTAACTTAGTACTATTGAGAGTATGCTAGTAAGAAATTTGTTCAAAACATCCACATGTACAACCAAGTTTTATTTTGTAGAGAAAACTGAGATGTAGATTTATAAGATATTTATAGATAAAGATTATAGATTTATAAGTTCTATTTACAAACCTTAGATAAGAACTAACTTGCAATTATTTTTCATGGGACAAATAAAGAAAACCAACCAGCTCACTGACTCTACAATGTAACCTGAAAGGCTGCATCTAAAAGAAAGATCTTGGATTTCCTTTTGATGGCTCTTTAAGATTCATGACCATGAAATCTTAACTCATGAGGATTTCCATGCTACTAGTAGCAATGCATCAGATTTGTCACATTTTCTCTGATTTTGAGAGCAGTGCCTCAAAAAGACCACAAGTTTGAGCCTAAATGAAACCAAAATAAATCAAATGAATCACCACAGAGATGTGCCACTAAAATAAAATTACAAGAGTGCTCTGTGTGGACAGACAAGCACAGAATATCTTCCACATTTGAGAAATATTGCAGCTACCCTCTTGCAATAGTTTTCGCTACAAGAACCTTTCCATATTAGACAGCACAGCTGTGATGAATGAATGAATGAATGAATGAATGAATGAATGAATGAATGAATGAGTGAGTGAAAACATGTATATATGCAAGCACACAGACTCATGCAGTAGTGTACCAAGGAGTTTAGTCCTCAGGGATAAGGTAAAAATTAACTAAAAAGAAAAAAAATTAAACCAAGCAAAAGCCTTACTTCAAAAAGAGAGAAAGGGTGTGGTTTTCTTCTTCCTCTCTATAAGATTCAGAATAACCATCCCAAATTTCAGTAAAACTAACCTGCTAAACTGAGCTACAAAACAGGTTTCACAATGTATGCAAACATACATAACAGAATACAGTTTGCCCCCCATCCCTCAGGTATGTTCATGCAGAAGTTTCCCACTCTCAGCAGCTAGACAGATATAAGTATCAGAAGTTGCAACCATAGTTCACTCGATAGGTGGATATGTCTGCACTGACATTTTCAAGGATTCCTCTTATTAGCGCTGCTCAGCATGGTGGCGGAGCTGTGTAAACAAGTGGAAAGGCTAAGGACCATTAGAGAAGGTGAGGCAGAAATAGACTGGTTGAGCAAGACTCTGCCCTCCTTAAATCAAAGACAGGACCCCCTGTCAGACAGGAGCCAGGATCATGGTGGCACTTCATCCTACCCTTGTCAGGAGGAAAGCAGAAACCTGAAGGAAAGAAGAGAGTGGAACGAAGTCCGTGGTCAGGGCAGTGGCATTGCTCCCCTCCACTCCCCACCCTGCCTCAACACCTCCAGTTGCTCTGAAAAACAAATGTGAGGTTCTGGCTGTTGAAGGCCCAGCAAATGAAGAGAGTTATGGGTATTTTTCGTTGAAAATGTCTTTGCAGTCAGGGAGACCCAATGCTCCAATATCTACATCATCCACGAGGAAAACAAGATGGGCTATAGTCATTGGAGAGTCTCTCTTAAGGGGAACAAAAGGCCCAATATGCCGAGTAGCCCTCACACACAGGGAAGCCTGTTGCCTTCCTGAAACCCAGGTTAAGGAAGTGGCCAGGAACCTCCCAAACCTGTTACAGTCAACTGACTACTATCCACTACTTATTTTCCAAGTAGGTGGAGATAAGACTAACTCATAGACCCAGGGCAATCAAAAGAGACTTCAGAACCTTGGGAAAGTTGTTGAAGGGATCTTTTCCTCACTCCTTCCAATAGGAGGAAATGATATTGGAAGGAACAAATATATCCAGTTGATCAATACATGGCTCCGTGGATGGTGTCATCAATATAATTTGGGTTTTTTGACAACAGGACAAACTACACAACACTGAGACTGTTAATATCAAGAGGGGGATCCCTGTCTCACATGGAAAAGAGAGTCTTTGCCCAAGAGATTGCAGGGCTAATTGATAGGGCTTTAAACTAGATGAGAAGCAGGAGGGAGATGATGCTATCAGGCTTGTCTGTGACAAACTGTGGGACACATCAGGGTTAGGGGGACAGCATGGTAGGGTGGGCTCTCGGCTGGTTGCAACAAGATGTACTGAGGGCACTGCATTACAATTGCAGCCTATCAAAGATAAGACAAGGGCTTTTAACGTGGCCTTAGTCCATAGGGAAATATCTGAGGAACACCTCAAGGGGCATTCCTCTCACAAATTGACATGGTCAGCAACCCAGCTGGAATGCCTTTACACAAGCACATGCAAGCATGGGCAATAAACAGGAAGACTTGGAAGCTATTATGCTGTTAGGAAACTATAAGTGCCATCACTGAAACCTGGTAGGATCAATCCTGCGATGTGAGTGTGGCCATCAAGGGATATAGGCTATTCAGAAGGGACAGGAGAGGCAGGAGNTCCTGGAATGCCTCAATGACAACTTCCTGAGGCAGAAAATAGTCCTAAACAAGGAGGTGCCATACTGGAACTGCTAATCATCAATGCCAGTGAATTTACTGGGGAGATCAAGATTGGAGGCAGCCAGAGACAGTGACCACATGCTGGTAGAATTCACAGTTCTGAGGAAGGTGTGTCAGCCAAGAAGTGTAGTCAGGAACCTGAACTTTAGAAAAGCAAACCTCCAGGTCTTCAGGG
Source organism: Heliornis fulica (assembly GCA_013399135.1). Classification (NCBI taxonomy): domain Eukaryota; kingdom Metazoa; phylum Chordata; class Aves; order Gruiformes; family Heliornithidae; genus Heliornis; species Heliornis fulica. Next base: position 7,292 of record VXBZ01009749.1, read on the forward strand.
GTTACTAAATAGGATCCCCTGGGAAACAGTCCTTGGGGACAAGGGGGTGGAACAGAGCTGGCAGCTCTTCAGGGATGCTTTCCAAAAGCTCTCCATCCCCAGGTGTAAGAAATCCATCAGGAAAAGGAAGATAACAGGGTGGCTGATTTGGGACCTGCAGATAAAACCGAAAACCAAGAAGGAACTGCACAGGCACTTCAAGCAGGGTTAGGTTTCCTGGGAAGAGTACAGAGACACTATCCACTTATGTGGGGATGAGATCAGAAAGACCAAGACATGTCTGGAGCTTAACTGGACAAAGGATGCTAAAAACAACAATGACTTCTACAGGTAAATAAACCAGAAAAGGAAGGCTGAAGGAAGGGTACCACCCCTATTGAGCGAGAATGGTGAACTTCTGACAACACATGAGGAGAAGGCCAAGGTACACAACAATTTCTTTGCCTCAATCTTCACTGAAAAAGCCTCTCTTCATGACCCTGTATAAGGAACACTAGATGGACATAAGAGGGGAAAAGTTCCTCCTGACAGGGTTCATGGACATTTGAGGAACCTGAATGTCCAAAAGTCCATGGGACCTGATGACATGCATCCCAGAGTCCTAAGGACATTGACTGATGTAGTTACTAAGCCACTCCCCATGATATATGAGAAGTCATGGCAGTCAGGTGAAGTCCCTGGTGAATGGAAGAAGGCTAACATCACACCCATTTTCAAAAGGGTAGAAAGGAAATGCTGGGAACTACCAACCAGTCAGTCTCACCTCTGTGTCTAGGAAGATCATGGAGTAGATTCTCCTAGAAGCTATGCTAGGGCACATGGAGGGTGAGGAGGTGATTCAAGTTAACCAACATGTCTTCACCAAGGGCACATCATGCCTGACCAACATAGTGGCTTTCTGTAATGGAGTGACTAAATCAGTAGACATGGGAAGACCTAATGGATATCACCTACATGGATTTCTGTAAAGCCTTTGACACAGTCCCTCACAATATCCTTCTCTCGAAGTTGGAGAAATATGGATTTGATGGGTGGACTGTTCGGTGGATAAGAATATAGTCCAGGATGTCCCTGCTCACTGCAGGGTGTTGGACTAGGTGGCCTCTGAAGGTCCCTTCCAACCCTATGATTCTATGATTGATTCTATGCTGGTTTAGTCACTGGAGAGGCTGCATTTAACCAAAAAGACAAGAGTGCAAGATCAACATCAGGTACAAGTGACAACTCCCAGAGAACTGAGAGCACCAACGAGCCTTAGTGACACTATCCCTAGCAAAGCTCCTGATATCTGGTGTGGCAAGGCTTCTGCCTTGGTGCCTCCAGCCACCTGAGACCTTCAGCCTCTGCAACACCATAGCAAAAGCAGGGCACTGTCTAGGAGCATGTACTATAACTCACAGCCATCTGTTTTTCTTCACTTTTCTTCTTGTTCTGCGTGATAGTACCTAGAGTAATCTCAGACACCTGTGTCCCAGCATATTATTTTGCAATCAAAGCATCTTCAGCACAAAAAACACAGCTTCAGCACGGATAAGATAACCATATCCTTATCCCTTTTTGCTGTATGAGGATAGTAAAGAGTTGGAAACATGCACAAACCTGAGCTTTTCAGGTATGGATACTGAGTTGCTAGTCATATCTATTTAATGTCAGTAACAGTAAGGACTGCAAAGCCTATGTCCTTCTCAAAATGTGTACCAAAAATGTAAATTAAACCCTCTTAAAACATTGATCTGTACAGAATGGATTTATTAAAGCTATATTAAATATATTTTAAAAATTCATGCTATATTTAAAAGGACTTTCATCCTCTGAGTAAAATATACTGCTTCTTTAGATGAGTGCGTCTAGTCATGGGGTATCAAATAATCAAGATGAATGTTCCAGTCTAAGAAGGATACAAACAGAACTTTTACTCCAGAATTTATAAGTTTCTCAGCAAGATTCTGTATTATGCTTTGATTTCCCTTAATAAAAATATTCTTCAACTAAAAATGGCTGTTTGTTATCAATTATTGTTCCATCTTGACCTCCCCCATTTTCAACATATGATTTAGTATCTTTTACTTTAAGTATTGAGTAATAAGAACAAAGTTTTATGATGACATCAATCATCATAGATTCTGTTTACAGGGCTAAGGCATTGGTGGTTTTTGATTGTTTCAGCTTTTTAGGGGTTGGATTTTTTTATATATATATAAGCAGAAGGAATCAACACCTTGCATTTAATTTTTAAAGTTTCACTGATAGCATAACTCCTAAAGATAAGCAAGCATGATTGCTGTTCCACTAGGAGAATATGACATACAATTAAGTGACCAGCTAAAAGTCAGACTGTGAATTAGTGTCTAAACCAGAATTTAACAGTCATGATCACATAATGGAATCATGCAATGGTTTGGATGAAAAGGACTGAAAGCACACATTGCTGGCTCATGTTGAGCTTTGCATCAATCAATCAGTCAATCAATCAATCAATCAATCAATCAATCCTCCCAAGTCCTTCTCCTCAGGTCTGCTCTCAATGCATTGTCCAGCCAGCCTGTAGTTGTAGTTGCACTGACCCATGTGTGCCACCTTGTACTTGGCCCTTTGGAATTTCACGCAGTTCACATGAGCCCACTTCTCAAGCCTGTCAAGGTTCCTCTGGATGGCATTCCTTCCCTCAAGTATGTCAGCTGCACCACACAGCTCAGTGTCATTGGCAAACATACTGGAATTGCACTCTTCACATCTCCAAAAAAGATGTTAAACAGTGTCAGTCCAGACTAGGAATGCCACTCATCGCTGGTCACCATTTGTACATTGAGCCATTGACCACAACTCATTGTAACCATACAGCCAATTTTTTATCCCCTGGTGGTCCATCCATCAAATCCACATATCTCCAATTTAGAAAAAATATTATCATGTGGGACAGGGTCATATGCCTTGCACAATTCCAGGATGATGTCTATCAATTTAGAAACTAAATTATGTTAGTTGTAAAAGAAAATAGAAAACAAACAAACAATCAAACAAACAAAAAAAAAAAAGCCAAAAGAAAACAAAACAATACTTTAAAGACAGTATTTTTGTCAAATTTGGAGTGATCCCACAATTTGTAGTACCCATTTAATTCTGAACTGGATTAGATCTACAAAATTTCATTGACTTATCTCCTTCCTTATATTGTATTATTAATTAGAACTTCACCCACAGTGCTTATTACAAAAACCATCTTTTTAAATATCAGATGCTATATCAGACTTAGCTTAGAAAATATGCATGCAAACTTTTTCCATGAATAAACTCAATAAAAACTGCATTCTGTTCCTTCATGGTAAAAACTTGCCCAAGGCTACGAGAGTTCAGGAAAAAATAATCAATATCTCTAAATGATTATAAATCTGTGGGTTTTCAGTGAATATTTCACAAATCAGAACTCAATAGTTTTGAAAAACACTAGTTTTGACCTTCATAAACCTGTCTAGGTTCATTACATCTGTAAAGAATTCACCTCAGACCTCTGAAGGTTTCCTCCTCCTTGAAACTGTTCCTTTGAGCTGAATATATGTAGCTTATTCATTTTCATGTCTGTAATCTGATCTGAAAATATCTGAGCAGGATCCAGAGTGGTAAACCATGTCTTCACTAAAGGTTCAGTTCTTCATTTTACAAAGGAAAACTCAACTAATCTCAATGTGGCAGAAACTATATGCTGCACAAATAGTGATGACAATCATAGGAAATGTACAGCTCTTCAGTGAGAAAGCAATAGCCTTTTTTTTTATTGTTATTCTTTAATTTCTGAATGATAACATGTTCCCAGATTAACAAAAGTTACATGTACAAAAAGTACATGAGGAGAGTTTAACTCCTGTTAAATAGTAAAAGGCTCATTTCACTAGTTAAATTGGTACAGATTATTGTTTCATGGAAAATGTCATTTCTGTATTATTACAAAAAGCAAATTTTAAAAAATAAAAAGATGACACCAAAAATATCAGAATTATTTTTATAGATCTCTGCATATTTTCTGTCATTAAATTAAAGTCTCAAGACTCATCCCAAAATACCCCGAGTATTAGTCGGTGATTTTATTTTTTAACTCCTTGAACCTATTTTCATTGTTTAAATAAATTGGGACATTACCTCTGCAAACACTTTGATGGTAAAAGTCTTCATCCAATACAGCAGTCCTAGTGGTTTTGTTTATCTGCTCCTTATTCCTCTCCACTGCTTACCAAGGGTTCATGTTGCATCATCTCTTTTCCCTCTTGATGCTCTGTCTGTGCATCATAAAGGTTGTCATTTGAGCAGCAACCACACCCCAACATCATCAGGCTGAGCTGAAGGCTCATAGTTCCAATGGTTTACTATTGCATCATTAGCAAATACACCTCAATAGCAAACTGATTCTGAATCAAGTGTCCAGGTATTTCTCAAGGCAGATTTAAGAACATCTAATGGTGTGACAGTCAACCTCTTTGCTGTGTTTTCTCAGTGTCCAAGAGGAAACCAACGTATCTTGGTTAACATTTTTTAACAATATAATTAAATCTGGGCATTCAGTTAAAGACCCTTAACTTCCCCAGAAAATTCACACAATACAGAAAAAAAAAGAGCATATTTTAGAAAGGAAGCACAAGACAACTGCTATAATAATAAATTTCTTGTAAGAAATTTATTGCTATCCATTTCTCTTCAGACCTTAACAATGTCAGGTAGATTATACATGTTCCACAGAACACTATAAATCACCCTGAGTCTAAGACCATTCCTAGCTAAGTTGAATTCCCCTGAATTTTAAAAGAGAATCACAGAAAGGACATACAAATGAAATGGAAAAAGCAGAGTATAACGGCAGCCTACATTGATGCAGAAAACAGTACCTCCACATGATGTGGATACCATGATACCATAAAGATATCATATGATTAGTCAAAACATGAAACAGGTCTGAGTTATCCCTGTCTGATAAAGTAAACTTAATACCAAGATTAAACCAGGATAAAATATACAGGATAAGCTATTTTGTTTGTTTGTTTTTGTTTGGGTGATTATTTGTGAGAGATGATATACAGACATCAAAACCTCAGCACCAATTACCACCAACGTCACTCCATGCCCAGTTTGGATCACTAGTATCATATACAGTGAGCACAAACAGAATTAGTATTATTGCTGTCAGAGAGGAGACTGCTGTTTTCCCTCTTTCCCTCAACATTTGGCTTACAAGCTAAAGTATGGAGGTTTTGTACAGCATTCTCCATAAAAGCAACATGAAGAGCTTGGAAAATAACTAAGTGCTAATGGATATAACAAAATACATCAAAAGCAGTGAGATATTGTGCTGTGTGGTCCTTGTTGCAGGAGGAATATATGGCAAATGGCATACACAGAAAGCTATTAACAGAGACTATCAAACACAAGGGATTATATTTTCCCTCACTACAAAACTTCTCAAAAATGTACAGCTGCAGAATGATTAGTGCACAGCAAAACTGATGGCTATGGTAAAAAGATAAGGCAGCTATAGTATGGGGCAGAGGCCGGGGTGGGGAGCCCAAACAAAAGCCTTAATTAGAAATTAACTGAAAAAATAGCTGTTAATTTGTTGGGACTAATGATGTTCATGCCAGGAAAGGAATAGAAAAAAGTTAAAATGAGACAGGGAGTTATAGGTTAAGCTGCTTACATTTGATTGTTAGGAAGTATGAAACATTAATCAAGCAAATCATTCATACTCACCTGAAAGGTAACAAAGTAGAAGAAATTTTTCCCTGAGCCTGGAAAAAAACCTAGAAGTGTTAAACTTTTTTTGTATATGAGAAGAAAGGCAGCTGTATCACTCCCCATGGGACTTATGTGTGGCCTTCACATAAAATCTTATGACATTTTCAGAGGCAAACCAAGAAAATATGGGTCTTCAGGCATATTTAAAGTAAGAAAAAATTTCTTGCTTTAATTAGGGGAGAAAATTATCTAGAGTATCAGAAAAAAAATCATTCATCAATGGCTTCATGGCAAAGAATAGAATAGAGAAATTACTAAAAGGAGGTCTGTCAGGAATAAGCATAAATGACCCTGACTCTGATGATGTCTGTGGCATTACTGATTTTCATTGTTCATTCAACCTTACTTTTTGTGACTAATAATTTGTCAATTATTAATATTCTTAGCTACATAAATATCTGTGTATTTTAAAATAAAATCTTTCAAGGGATCATTTTCAGAAGTAAATTGTTACAATACATAGACAAGTTAAATATAATTTTTATTTCAAATTTTAAAAAGGAAGACTTCCTTTAATTGATATTCATTTTTTCCAAAAACAAACCATGAAAAGTGATAAACTTTCTTCCATTCATGATTAATAGCTATTATCTAATAAAATTTTTAAAGGATATGACCATAAGGGGTCATTTTCACCAGGGTTTTAACTCTCATAATGGTGTTTCTATACCTTATGATTGCTGTGATATCATTTTAGCAACAGAACATTCAACTCCTCATTATCCAAGGGTGCTGTGAGAGCTGGTAGATGTCATTGCTAGGCCACTGTCCATTATCTTTGATAAGTCTTGGGAAATGTGAGAGGTGCCTGAGGTCTGGAGGAAAGCAAATGTCACCCCAGTCAAGTGTAGAGTCTTGCATCTGAGGAGGAACAGCCCCAGTATCATTATACACTGGGGACTGGCTTGTTAGAAAGAGGTGCAGGTGAAAAGGACCTGGGGGTCCTGGTGGATACCAGGATGACCATGAGCCAGAACTGTGCCCTCATGGTCAAGAAGGCCAATGGCATCCTGGGGTGTATTAGAAGGGGGCTGGCTAGTAGGTCAAGAGAGGTCCTTCTCCACCTCTACTCTGCCCTTGTGAGACTGCATATGGAATTTCATGTCCAGTTCTGGAACCCCTCAGTTCCAGAAGGGCATAGACTCCCGGAAAGAGCCCAGTGCAGGGCCACCAAGATGATGAAGGGCGTGGAACATCTTCCTTATGAGGAAAGGCTAAGGGAGCTGGATCACTTTAACTTAGAGGAGACTGAGCCATGATCTCATTAATGTTTATAAATATGTTAAGAGTGTCAGGAGAATGGAGTCAGGCTTTTCTCAGTGATGGCCAGTGATAGGACAAGAGGCAATAGATACAAGCTGGAACATAGAAAGTTCCATCTGAATGTAAGGAAAATCTTTTTCACTGTGAGGGTGACAGAGCACTAGAACAGGCTGCCCAGAGAGGTTTTGGAATCTCCTTCTCTGGACACATTCAAGAACAATCTGGACATGTTTCTGTGTGATTAAATCTAGGTGATACTGCTCAGGCAGGAGGTTGGACTAGGTGATCTTCCAAGTTCCCTTCGAACTCCTAACATTCTGTGATACTGTGATTCTGTTATTTAAGTAACAACACAATATATATGATCTTTATATACATTATTCTGTATATATATTCTACAAATATAATCCAGTCTTATTAGATATTTTATTTTTAATTCTTACATTTTCATACCAAAAATTATACAGCTTTTTTAAATATTACTTTGATTTTGCTTAGAAATTAGGTGATCTTTTTACAAAATTATTTAATATTTTCATATGAGTTTACTAGCATTACCACAATCATGGGAAATGACAAAATAAATCTGTTACAGAAAAACAATTCAGGTAAACACTGACCTGAGTTTGTTTCTTTGCTAAGCATAACTCCAGTTTTGCAACTGAAGAATGTGTGCTTCATGTAATAATGTATTTGAGATGTGATTACCTCTAAGATATACACCTGAAAAACCACTGCATATATGTAATATTCTCTTTTTGTGGCTACATGGAAATTAATGGTAGTGTTTGGAGAGTTATTTTTGACAGGATAAAGGATAATTCAATATTGCCTTCTGGTTATGAACCAGTATGAATGAATTACACTTATCCTGGAAGCCAGGTGCTGGTAGTTTGTTTTTTGTTTTTTTTTTTTTTGTTGTTGTTGTTGTTGTTGTGAGAGAAATACAAAAGAAACTCAAAATTACAGCATGGTTCAGAGAAGAAAAGTCTTTGTGTAATATTAGATAATCATAAAGAAAAATCAATGTAGAGGAACAGTTTGAACTAAAGTAACAGATGGATGTAACCTTGAGTAATCTGAAAAGAAATGGTATCAGCAGACACAGTTAAAGCAAGACTATAACAATCTAACTGCTTTGGTTAGTCTTTTTGCCTTGTTTTACAAAACAGTAAACAGGCATGGAGTATAGGAAGGAATATCAAGAAGGTAGAGAGGGAAAGAAATCAGTTCTATCAGTACCTAAGTTGTTAGAGGTTGAACTTAGCTATTGTTCAAGTCTGCAAATATGCAGTTTGCGAGAGCATACAGAATGCTAAGGTATAATAATTGAACCAGAATTGAAATAACATGGAAGAAAAAGGGAAGAGATAAGTATCAGGGGATATTCATACCTTTATGACAACTAAGCTTAACAGCTGCATTCTCATGTTTTCTGAAACATGATATGGATAGATATGGACAATGCTGAGTAACAGCTGCTGATGTGAACTAAAGTTTTAGGTTTACTGTAGAGAAGAAAGTAGAAAAAGATTGTCGCTGAGTGTAGTGGGAGATCCTACAAAGGGAAGTGTTACCGCTCAGAGAACCAAGACAGGATTTAATAACAATATTCAGTTACTCATCTTCAATAGGTAACACAGAAAAATGAATATCCCATTCTAGTCCCACAGACACTGATCTACACGCTTTATGTATGTGCATGTGTATATCTATTTGTGAGTATCTCTTTATGTACTTAAAAAGGATGGGGCAAAACACTGCGACAGATATTCTAAGCAACTTCCAAAAACTCACCTATGAGATCACAGTTAAATCACGAAGCCTTCAATCTGTCTGTCACCCTCCTCACTGCATCATCAGTACAAATAAGAAGGCATTTGTAGAAAAGTCAACAAATGAGCTGGTAGGTAGGCCATCACGGAAGGATTACCAGTGTCTAAGGTTATGAACAGTCAAATTGTGTCCAGTCATTGTGTAACCCTTGGTTTGGTACCCTAAGGGCTGCAGGGTTTGCTACATGTACAATGTATCCTACACAACTATGGACTGAGTGAAGAGTAGCTCCAGAGCAGCCCTGAGGAGAAGGACTTGGGAGTACTGGTGGATGAGAGACTCAACATGAGCCGACAATGTGCTCTTGCGGCCCAGAAGGCCAACCGCATCCTGCGCTACATCAAAAGAAGAGTGGCCAGTGGGTCGAGGGAGGTGATTCTCCCCCTCTACTCTGTTCTCGNAGAGGAAAGTAGATTTAGATTGGATACTAGAAAAAGTTCTTTCCTGTGAGAGTTGTGGAGCACTGGAACAGGTTGCCCAGAGAGGTGATGGATGCCCCATCCCTGGAGACATTCAAGGCCAGGTTGGATGAGGCCCTGAGCAACCTGATCTAGTTGGGGTGTCCCTGCCTCTTGCAGGGGGGTTGGCCTAGATGGCCTCTGGGAGTTGCTTCCAACCCTAATCATTCTATGATTCTATGAAACCAAGGGCTGCAGAGCAAGAGGCTGAAGGTCAAATAAAAACACTATCCAGATGAAAAAGCCACACAAAATTGAACTTATGAGGTACAATCCTGACTTTATAGACCTGAAGTAACACATAGTGAATTCCATCTAATAATAAATTAAGAAATAATACACTAGACTGCATAATTCAAAGATCAAGTATTACAATGTAAAATATATGCAAAAGTATCTCTGCATTTTTCTATCTGGACCAAAATTAATAATCCAGTCTTCACACTGTATGTCCATGTCTGAGCGATACCTATAGTTTATTAGTGAAGTGACTATGTCATTACAAAAACATACCTGAACAGTCTAAATGGCAAAGGAAGTGGTGAAAGTGGCAATGGAAGAAGAAGGGGGAAAAAAAAAGCGGTTTAAATGGAGCATAGAAAGATGGTGGATAAATGGGAGAGAGGGCAAAGAGAAATGTCTAGAACTGAACTGGTTTCTCCAGCAAGAGACTACAGCTTGCTAGTTGCAATCAGGACAGACAGGTTGTATATTTTTATAACATCTGGACTAAGCAGAAGTAGCATATCCTGGATGCTCCAACTAATAAAAGAGTCATTAGACAGAACCACATATTAGGAGTCTGATCATGCACTGTGCTTCTGCATGTTTAGTATTTAGATTGGGATAAAACGGCATTTGGTTTTCTGTATAGAAGAGAAGACCAGTCAGAGTGGTTTTGAAAATGCTTTTCACAGCACCGTTAGTACATAACAGAAAATTATCTACACAGGCCAACACCACAAGGTTTTTACTGCAAACATACAATATTTAGACAATGATGATCCCAACTAAAACAATCCCTAAAAAGTGGAGATGACAAATAAAGTTTCCATTTTACATCCAGAAAGATGTGTTTCTTTAAATAATTTTTAGACAGTCCATGGACACCTACAGATAAATTAAATACATTTGTGGCAAAATGAGTTATTACTAAATAAAAGTCTCATGATGGATTTCCAAGCTCTGGGAAATACACAATGCAAAGTGCTACCTCAAGCAATTTTTCCTATGTTTGGGTTATACAGATATTCTTCTGAGTATGTGTACTCACAGGGTCCAAACAGAAAAATATATTCATACTACATTCAGTTCAGTCTGATGTTAAAACATTGAGACATAAAAAAGACCCAAGTCTGCAAATTTTACTCCTATTTACAAAGAAAAAAAAAAAAAGGTGTGTGTGGGGGTAAGGAAGGTTAAAGAATTTATTTATCCTAAACAAAACAGTGTCCTATAGTCTCAGATTGTATTAATAACATTTGAAGCCCACATATTCATTCAAACCACTTTGGTCCAGGCAAAGTACAGATACTGGAATTAAATGCTTAAGATGTTTCCATGAAATAAATATTTCAGATTTTATAAGAACATAGTCACCAGACAAAAGTCAAAGAAATATATCTCCTTCTCTAATGTCTATTTAAAGTTCCAAATTCTCTATTTCTGACATTACTTCTTTCTGGGAAAAAATAATTTAAGGGAAAATGTCTTATTATTTTATATCCCAGTGGAAACAACCAGAATCCTTTCAGGATTCACAGCAGCTTTGATTTAGCTTTTTTTGCTTAGTGCTACTGAAACATAACAGCATTTTAAATGTACAGTAGGACATTTCACAGATATCTTGTAAAAGAGAAAATGGTAACCTAGAGAAACACACATCAGCATGTGTTAGACTGATATGATTGTGAAAAAGGAAAAAATAATCTAAGTATGTGCTCCATGGGTAAAGAGAAAACCCCTTTTTGTTAAATCATATAGGCAACTAGTGACATGATAAGAAAAATAGCTCATGATTTGAAATTAACATTCATCTAGTGATAAAGATGAAAACCCACCAAATGCTAAGACACAAAGCCTGGGGATTCAGACTCTACCACTCTCATTCAGCCTAGAAAACTTGTGCAGAGGGCTCTTCTAAAGGCATGTTTGCAGCTGTGACTATGCTCAGGTCCTGACGTCAGCCAGGAGGAACATTTCTGTTTTCTTCAGGTATAGGGATTTTTGCTTTGAAAATGCTTTGCTCCATTAGAGAATTAGAGGCAACTCTTTGAAAGAGTTACATAATAAACCCTGTTGTTTATGTAAAATAAAGCCCTTTGCACACAACAATTAAAAGGTGAAAGGATATAATCAATGGAAATTCAAGATGGCATGTATCCGAAAGATCACTGCTGGGCAGACCTTGTATTTTATAAATTGCTTTGTCAGAATGGCCTTCTAGAATAATAAATATGTAAGATGGAAAAGTAATTAGGAGGTGAGGTATTGTGGAAATCACAAAAATAAATATCAGAAATCCTTTTTAATTTGGTAATCGCTTGTGCACATCACTGTAAAAGTTAACCTACCCCCTAGTTTAAGCCTCCTCTGCTTCTTTTTGCAACTTGTATTTCCATTTCCTTTCTTTGTTCTCTTCAAATAAAGAAAATCCTTTGCAACAAATTTGGGCTATGAATATTGCTTGCACTAGTATTAATACATGTTTCATGACCTTCATCTAAAGGGAAAAGTAAAAAGAAACTAGAATATGATGCTGCAAACCAAGAGCAGTCATTCATCCTTTCTATACTATAGAAAGATTTAAACACAGAATTTAAGATGAGTACACTGTTCAAGTATCATTGAAAGTTATCAACTGCATTGTTGATATTTTCTTCTTTGTAAAGGAGAATGTGCAAAATTATGAATTATTGAGGTTCTTTTCTTTTTATACAACAATGTTGTTATAACAGAACAAAAATCAGGGGAAAAAAAAAAGTCATGGACTAGATATATCTTTGAGCAAAAGCTTTCATAACACCAGAATAATGAGCTCTTAGAAATTCTATGAATGAAACAGAAGAGAAACTCATATGTCTGGAAAATATTTAGGTCATCTTGGATGGCATATCATTTTGTTTCAGCTGGGCACATATACTCATTTGCCCATGGTCACTTTGTTGGCTGATGTTTTGAGTGAAATAAAAACGTCAAAGTTATCAAACGTCTTTATGAAAAGGATTATTCCCAAGAAAACTAGCATGAGAGCTGTTTCCATTCATGCCAGGATTTAGGATTTTTTTTCTATAAGGCAAAAGAGGAAGTAAATTTACTTGAATTGCCACTGACTATTGGAAAAAGTTAAGAAGGAAAAAAGATAATATTCCATAAGTATCTCTGCAAACATGACAGATATATGTCTATGAAAATTATCGCTATGACAGGCATGACAATTTATATCCAGCAAATGCTTACATTTGGCTCATGGCCAAAATGGTGAGACAGTAGGGATGACTTAGACAGCAATGCATGTTTAACAAATTTCAGACATCCTTTCACTTTGCTTCTATACTGAAAGTTGGTCATTTCAGTATTGCTTCCTTATTTTCATCACCACACTTTGTACTATAAATTAATGTTCTGTGTTACAAATCAATGAAAGAAAGTTTAAGTAAAAATAATATAGTCACTATAATGGTGATGTCTCAGACTTTAGGAATGTTGTTCAGAAACATAAAACGTATTTTAATTCATAGTATTCTCTCTCCTGCTTTCATAAACATGAAATTGAACCTGTACCTTAAAATAATTTCTTAAATTTTTTTTGCTTTTAGTTTTCAGATATTTTGAAAGTTTTGAAGAACAAAAAATCATACAGATGGATTATCTTATTTTGGTGCAATTATATGGAGGAAAAAGAGTTCTCTAAAATAAAAACTACTTCTGAACAGCTTTTTATTAATCTATTTATTTGTTAGATTGCTTTTAGGAGAAAGAAGTGATATATCAATTAGAAAGCATCATATTAGGAGCACAAAGAACAATTGTTTCAGGATGCCACCCACCTACCACTCCCAAACACAATGAGAATGTCAGTCATGTTGAAATTTCCTGTGATAGCCTGCTGAACTAGCCCACATTGTTCAATTCTTAATGTAAGTCGTGATCACCTGCTTCTTCATAGAAATCAAACATCAAACAGACTTGCAAAAATCTCATTTTAAATTGCATCTGGGAAAACAAAACCAAGAACAAACCAAGGCAGCTCTCTGTTTAGCCTGTGTTTTTCCTGCCTAGTCCTGTGTTTTATCCCTTGGACAACAGTCAGGGGAAATATTTCTGAAGACACCTGTAGACAACACTGAAAGAATATGCCTAAAAAGCAGCAAGAATTTTTGAGCTACTCTTTTATTCTTTGGCAACTCTCCCTCTTCATTAACTTAAAAGTACAGCCATCTTCAAGTGTTGTATACCTTCCCTGTAATCTTCCATCCTTTCCTTCTCCATCTTCATTGTTATCCTAACAATGCTCATATGGCTAAAATGACTATCGGGGTCATAAATCTGTTTGTTGAGAGGTCAAGGATGCTAAGTGGTGAAACAGTTTACAAACTAAGTTAGACTGAGTAAACTGTCCTCTTCAAAAAAGGATGATAAATAAGTCCAGGTCATGTAGTGATTCTTAAAGCGGTTATACATAAATTAAACATGGAGAGAGCAATATGTTTCAAAGCACTCGTGAGAAAAACAGAACTCCAATACCACCTAGTGTCAGCTAGGTACATTGTCCACATGGAGTCAAAATGGTGGAAGACAGGGCAACCATAATGTGGAGCTCTGTAAAGACTGTGCTGGGGGTGAAAGACAGGCTCCTGCAAATACGTTGGAAAAAATACAAGACATAAATAGCTTCCTAAGGTGAATCAAATTAAATGACTGGTTGGAAAGGCAGCCTAGAAATCTTCTTTTGGAGGATTTTTTTGGATAAATGTAGCTTTTACTTAAACCTCTGATAATGAGACAAAGCTGAAGGGCAACGTCTTCTTGAATGCTTAAAGTTTGGTGTAATTAAGTCACCCACTTGGAATCCAAAGGCCCTGGATCGAATTCTCTATTCCAGTACAGTCTATCTGCACAAGCTTGCATATATATCAATTAGACTAAAAAACTGAAATACTTTTAAAAAAATTACTTTTCCCCTCTCCTGTTCTGAGCATGAAATCTTGTAAGAGAAATGGATTCACTTTGAGATTACACAACAAGCCACATAATCAGTTTGATGTTTAGGATTTTCTGGAGTTAAAAAAGAATACCTAGATCTTTCTGAGGATATTTGTTTTATATTAGTTATAATAATATGCCAACTCATCAAGAGGTATGAGAGGTTCTTGCTAAACAAATACTTTATATCCAAACCCCTTTTCAATTTTTATGACACTGAATTCTATATTTACTATTCCTCCTTGTAAACAAAAGCCTTCTGTATTTTTCCATTGCATATCTAATTGGATACTGTGAACATATCGGACTTGTATAAAGAAATACAGCCAAAGACAGAAGATGTCACAAAATGTCCTCCACAGCCTAACTGGGTTCAGGAAGGGATTATCTGTGCTGACTAGTGCTGTTGCATCAATCAGCCCTATTTTGGCAGTGCCTCCATCTTTCTCATTCTTCCTCCCTCCTTCTTCTCCCTCACTCTAGGGTTGTGTCCTTGTTATCCAAATCCCTATGTCTACACATGCTTAAAATCTCCTTCATAACTCTGAAATTTTTGTTCTTTTTACTAGGAAATGACAGTTGGTAGCATATTCTTCAACACACACATTCTTACCATAAAGGAAACAAACAACATAGAAATAAAACCAACCCACAGCATCTCCTGAATGTCTAGGAGACGGGAGGTTTCTGTACAGCACTGCTAATTTCCCTTTTCCTTTTTCCCAATTTCTGCTAAAGATAACCTCCCTACCCTCTGCTCCTCAACTGTCTGAACATAAATGACCACGTTGTAGGACTGAACAGGTTTTTGGACCCTGTCAAAAAGGCTCTCCTATCAAAGAATTTCAAAGTGAAGAGCAGAAGACAGGCAGGAACGCAAATGCAATTTAACTGCAGTATTCAAATACATACAAATCTATGCAAAAAGAAAAAAAAAATAAGGAAGGGGGAGAAATCTGTGTTCCCCGTTCTTTTTGCATAGCACAAAAAGAAACCCTTTTAATACTGAAGCAGAAATGTCAGACACTCAGAAAACTTCCCTGTTCTCAGTATAAGCAAGTTCCACACCATGTTGTTTGGGGACATCACAGACTTGTCCATGCTGAGTATTTTTTAAAAGAAGGACAAAGAACCCTAGAAAAAAAAGGGGTACAGACATAGTTAGTCTTTCCTTCAGGCATGTCACAAGCTACAGTACTGAACAGAGATGTTTTGGGAATTCCCCTACAGCTCTACTATTCCTTGATTCTGTTACTAAATTCATAAAGCTATTTCCACATTACAGTACATAACGGTGATGAAAGAAGAATAATTATCAATTCAATAGTGCATCAACAACCTGGCAGCCAAACAGAGAAGATTAACATCCAAGTGATTCAAGCTCCATTAGAAACTAATCAAAATCAAGCTATTCCAAAGTTATTTTAAGGTAAATTAGGGAGGTTGATGATCTGCATAAAATATTCATATTTTAATGTATTAACAGTTCTTTGGATGACATTTTTAAGCAATCCATTGTGGCCCTTTTTGTATTCCAGACCTATATATTTGTAACAGTAATAGCCATTACTGTAACAGAGGAAATACTCATTCTCTGTTCATGTATTACTAGATTCTTTTAATAGTTGAAATTTTGTTTAAACAGATAATTTAAGGTGACAAAAGATAAATTATAAGCAGCGTAGGATTCCCCTCACATTTAAAATACCACCTCTTATTGGCAGCAAGTTGGAAGCCAACTTAACAGTCACCCACAGCAAACTTGAAAACTCACCTTCCCTTAGCTCTGCCAGAATACTTTCTTATTAGTGACTGAAAAATGGAATGAGATTTTAACATCACATTTTCAGGGTGAATAGTGAAAAAGCAAATTCAGGTTGCAGAAGTGACAAAACTCTAAAGCCAGTGGTGCTTTGTCACAACCTTTTTGTCTTCATCCATGGTGCCTGCAGCTGCAGCAGCATCCCACAGGACAGCAGGTCCTTTTGGGGCTCAGACTTTTATATTCTGAGTTCACAGCCTGACCCCCATGTTACTTCAGACCAAAATAACCAGCAGTGTAGGCTAAATTTGGTATCTCTTGGTGACAGGAGCAGGCATTCATTTCTGCCACCCTTCAGGATGGCTCATATGGGAAAGCACATGTTCGACAAAATTGGTGAAAATTGCTAGCACCTGTCTGACAGAGGTCTCACTTCATTCACTGCACAATCTTTCAAGGTTAAAATGGAAAATGAAACCACAGGGCATCTGTTTTGCACACTGCTTTTTGAGGTATATGCCGAAGCCCGTGAGTATGGCACGAGTCCAGGGTGAAAGTACACATCAACGTGGTGCAGATTCAAATCCCCATTATTTCCCCTCCCACACATCTTTATATACCATTTGGTCCCAGTGTCCAGGAACATCCGGCAAGGGTGAACTTATCATTGGTTATAGTTTTCCAAAACAAATACTCGGTCGTAATTGGTTAACGCATAAAGCCCGC
>VXBZ01009751.1:0-30311 GCA_013399135.1 Heliornis fulica
TTGACAGCCAGCTGAACATGAACTTGGTGGCTCATGAAGGCTAAGAAATCCAACAGCATCCTGGCCTGTATCAGGAATAGTGTGACCAGCAGGAGTAGGCAAGTGATTATCCCATTGTACTCAGCTCTGGTGAGGCCGCACCCTGAGTACTGTGTTCAGTTTTGGGCCCCTCACTACAAGAAAGATGTTGAGATGCTGGAGCNGCTGGAGCATGTCCAGAGGAGGACAATGAAGCTGGTGAAGGGTCTGGAGCACAGGAGCTATGAGGAATGGCTGAAGGAGAAGAGGAAGCTGATGGGAGACCTTATCGCTCTCTACAGGTACTTGCAAGGAGGGTGTAGAGAGATGAGGTTTGGTCTCTTCTCTCTGGTAACAAGCGATAGATGAGAGGAAGTGGTTATAAACTGCTTCAGGGGAGATTTAGATTAGACATCAGGAAAAATTTCTTCACTGAAAGGGTTGTTAAGCATTGAAACATGTGGTGGAGTCACCATCCCTGAAGGTATTTAAAAGGTGTGTAGATGATGTGCTGAAGGGCATGATCTAGGGGTGTACTAGGCAGGATTAGGCTGTGGATGGACTCGCTGATCTTAATGGTCTCTTATAAATCAAGTGATTCTATGATTCTATGATTTCACTTGTGTTGTAGAAAGTGCAACATGCCAGTCTCCACACAGCGCTTCTTCCACTACCTCTATAGACTTAAAAGCTTTTCCCCTGGCACTGTGTTTATTTGATTTCTCTGCTCTACCTTCCAGAGACTCAGAGAGTTTACAGAAATACCAACTTCTATAAATAAGGCTCATTTAGATGCAGTGGGCTAGAACCTAAGGGCATGAGGAGAAGGGCAGGGAAGGGAAAACAGTGGCAGCTGGAGCTGCAGTGAGGACCAGATCCTGTCCATGACAGATTATCTAAGTTTGCAGACCAAAGCCTGATATTTTCACTTTGAAATTATATGTGGGCTTGACAATAAACCTTACTCCTTTTTCCAGCTTATATTTTTGTCAGAAACTATGTGAGTACAGACACCAGAAAGAATGGCCCATGTTGGTGGCAGCCCATGAGATGTCGCAGGAGCCACAACTTGGCCTATTCTGCTGCAGATAGCATATTTTTTCCACAAAATTTCATAGATTCGAAATGACACAGAGTAATTAGAAGGAGATAGGAAGAGGAACAAAGAGATGCATCTTTTTCTTGGCTGCTTCTGAGGATGGTAACAAGCTGGTAGGCAACTGAAACCTGTGACTTCATTGCCCTGGGGACTATTTCATTAGTGGCAAAGGTGGAGGAATAGGGTTAATTGATATAGTGTCACGAACTATAGCATGAACAGCAGCAATGTTGCATACACCTCAGTTTTCCATGATTTTCAATTGTATCACACTGTCCTTTTGCATTTGCACTGCAAAGATACTCATATTAAAATCCAGTAGAAAGGTACTATGATAGGATTCGTTCTTGATATTTCATAGGAGAGAAAGAAAGCAAAGAAAAAAAAAAAAAGAAGAAAGAGAACAATCATTCACTGGAACAACCTCCCCAGGGACATGGATTCCCCATCAATGGAGGTTTTAAGATGCAGCTGGACAGGGTGCTGGGTAATATCATGGGTAATATCATTCAGTCTGCCTTTCCCAGGAAAGGGTGGTAGGCAATCTTCTGCGCTACCTCCCAAGTTGGGCTGTTCTGTGATTTAGTGGTTCTGTGATTTCTTTTTTCCAGTTAGAGAGACATATGGCCATCTTAGAACCCTGAGAAATTGCTTATGTCATAGCAGATACAGTAAATATTAGATAAATGTTACAAAAAGTCAATTGGTTACATCAATACAGCTCCTCACTTTCAAAAAAGGTCATTTTTATACCACTGTTTATCTCTGGTTCAATTTTTACTTTGTTTTTATTTACTTGGGCCATCACTTTACATTGTTCAGCATTCCCTGTTACAAGCTGAAAACAACTAACGAACTTTTTCCTGTTACTAAAATGCATTTGCTATAGGTCCTAGGACTTCATGTAATATGCACTCAAGCTAAAGTCAATACAGACTTTCTTTTCTAGCATATGTTAAGAGAAGTACTGATAATTCCTATTTTGTGTCACATGCAGCCTCAATACTCCACGCGGCATGTCCGAGAGGCTCTTTGGATGCAGGCTTTGTTAGGCCATACCTGAAAAACACCTCCTGCTCATCATTTCCCCTTCAGACCAGGAAAGTCAAAACTGCAGAAAATATTGTTCATTTTTCAGGTGGAGGAGATGAGAACTAGAAAAAGAGTAAGATCACACACAAAAAAACCCCAAAAAACAGTAAGAATCAGTGAACATTTTCCGACCTTTGTAATTGACAATTGGGAAAATCCACACAGGCCTCTGAAAAGCTTGAGAGGAGCTGTCAAATGAGAACAGGTCTCACACTGCTAAATCTGAAAGAAGAAACAGAAATCAATTTAGATCCCGGTGCTTTTGGCAGTCACTTCTTTTGCTGGTGACCTAATGGCACCTTTTGCAAAGAGTAAAGGTACATAAATCCAGTTGGAGCAGCCCTAGGAAAGAGCTCCTGGAATGCCTGTTGCCAACCTGTCCTGTTGGTTTGCTTGCTATTGAGCTTAATTCACTCTGTTTTTCATCAATCTGATTCAGTCATTACTTATGCCATATATCTGAGAAAAAAAATAAAATTTTGCCATTAAAAAATAAAGAAGAAAACCCCGAAGTCTTAACCTATTATCAAAGACTTACCAAACTCAGATAAATTGCAGTAGTAATTTTTTTCTGGAACAGGTCCTGGTTTTGCCAATTCCAGCAGTATTCTAGATAGATATGTTTAATACATAACATAGTGCTGTATTGCTTTGGCTAAAATTATTTTACTTCAGGTCCTGAGGTCCTGAGTTTCAATTCAATTTTGCATATAGGCTAAACAGATCTATTGTCTCCTCTACCATGTGCCTATTTATTCTGACTTTTTCCTTGGTGTGCTTAATGCAAATGCCTGTCCTAAAGTAACAGGAGCATTTTCATTTAGACCAACCAAAATTTTATCCTATTGAAGAAGGTAAATTTAGCAACATAAAGAATTCCTTCATTGCAGTTGAATTTCACCAGAAAAAAAAAAAAATCAACTTTCAAGGATTTATTACTCAGTCATCATCAAAGGTTTTACAGAGCTATTTTAAGGACCCTGTGGGACCAAATCTCTTGGACCCTGTGGGACCAAGCTACTGCCGATGCAGGCAGGCAGTGGAGGCAGGGAGGTACTCCTGCTGCCTCAGGCCACGGCTGATAAGAGTCAGGGCCTCCAGACCCACCCACCTGCACAGTTTGTCCTGGAGCACTGGTTATCAGGCCCTGGTCGCCATGCTATGAATCTTTTTTTTCCTTCCTCCAAAGCTTTCCAGAGGTTGTTTGCAGCTCATACCACGTTGCTGCACAGCTCATGATTTTGCTGTGTGCCTGGAGGAATGCAGGTCACATGCAGCGTAAACCTCTCTCTCCTACCCACATATTATGTATAGGTTTTAGATGTACACCTACACATGCCCTCCCACCCCCCACTCCCAACCCCCCACTTCTCTCATTCACTTCATGAATCCCTGTTTTCATTCAGCAGTATCCCCTTCCCGTCACACAATTAATTCAGAGATGTGTTAGCATCACTGGGGAAAAACTCCCAAGCTTCCACAAGCATGTTCCCATACAGAAATTTCTGGCTCCATCCCTTTATCCAATGACACTGCTTCAGTTCCCTTTGTCCCTGCCTGCATGCCAAAAGCTTGCATTAAACCTGCATGGGTATTGGCCCAAAGAGGCCCTAGTCCTTGTTTTGCTATTTTGTTGTAATATTTCTTAAGCAGTAAGGTATTTTACCTTGAACAAAGAGTTAGACTTGATAGGGTGTGCAGCACACACATTCCTACTGGAGCGTGGCTGGATTTTGTTGCGATAACACCGCAAATTAAAATTGACAAGTGCTCAGCTTCAGAACCACTCAAGTCAGCTGTGCTTGCGGTTAACGGATTAGACATTTCCCAGAACACATGATGGGAGAAGCTTCCAGGAAAAAGATAAGTGTAGGAAAGATTAAAGACAGTTTCTGTGCTGGTGTTCAGGAATGACAGTGAGGTAGATGATAGATCATCAGCTGTCAGCATATGGATTTCACACATGCATGGCAATTACCTTCACTTTTAAAGAATCAGATGAGACACAGGCAATAAGACCTGAAATGTAAGCACAATACTTGGTAACACCACATGGCTTTGTTTTCTTTGCTTATGGCTTTGCTGCCCTTTTACTGTTCAGCTGAATTACCCCTTGCTGGTTTCCTAACTGAGGCACAGGAATATGTAACTCTTTATAAGAAAAATTTTCTTTAGTTTCATTGTTTGGCAAAAGTTAGTCACCTATAGGCATTGTATCAGAAACATGCCCTTTTCCATTTTCTGGTAAAACATGGCTAATGCTTGTGCTACCAATTGCTGTACAATTGCTCTTAGCACATATTATAGGGAGTCCTCCAGGCTCCCAAAGTGCGACCCCATGGCCCAAACTCCTTCTAGTTTCCTGTGACATCCAAACACTTATGTATCCTTCCCATGGATTTTAAGGGTGCAGAAATCTATGTTATTTACATTGTCTTTGGATGTGCACCGACATACAGGGCATTTAACCACCCAGTATGTTATACAAGGATGAAATTAAGAGCTGTGGAATTGAACAGTGAGAAGAAAAATGCCCCTGCCAGGAATGCCTTCATGGAATTGAGCCTTCTTAGGCTATGAAGAGATACTTGAGATTTTCAAGGATGACATGGCATGCATAGTCTTCCAATGAAGAGTAAATAAAAGAGCAGTTCAAATGAAATCTTATGGATTTTCCACTTTCATAATTTATAATCCAATGCCAGATAAAAGTTATGGGAAAAGTGAGTTTGAGAGTGTATGTCATCAGTATAAGGTGATAAATGTATCACGTAGTGCTAGCACAATTATTCCAGAGCAAAAATGATGACCCCATGAAATTCATTTGTCTTATATGTAGTGATATTCTATGATAACTATCATATGGTTATGATTAAGCTATTCTAGGCTCCACAACCCTAACTTAGATTAACCAGTTTAAAGACAGATTCGTTCTTACCCCTGCAATAGCGCCTAAAGCAAAATTAAAGCTATTGAATAACCCAAATGTATATTTTCATGTTTAATAGGAAAAAAAATTCCCAGAAGTTATATTTAAATTTGACCTTTTCAGGTTTACTAAGCTTTGTCCTCCTGGTCAGTGTAATATATAATACCTCAGGACAGGTCTTCAAAGTTATTATTTTGTTTTCATTATCTAGCCCTGTGAGGCTCTAAAACTGGCTGGAGTGACTTGCGCAACTTATGATTCACATCCACGCAAATTCTGTGAGTTAGTGCAGTAACGAGGCCTTATGAATATGGTTACTGAAAATGAAGAACATTCAGAACAAAAGAATGTTACATTTCCTTTAAAAATAATTTTAACAATTCTCTCTTTTGTATGTCTACTATCTTTAGCATAACTAGTTTCATCAGAAACCTTTCAGGAAAGGAGGTGTTTTCACTCTCTGTAGGTGAGAAATGAGCTGGATTAATCAAGATCAGAAATTAAATTAATGGTAAAAAACAGGACTGAATCCAGCTCAAAAAGACCCAGACTTAGTCACAAGCTTTATGGTAACTTTAACTCTATGTATTTATGCATTTTTTTTATAAATTAAAGGAAAAACAAATCCTCAGAGTGAGTTTTTTTGATTCTCAGAGGGGTTTTCAATTTCAAGAATGACATGTTGCTGAAGTAAAATAAAAAATCTGCTCATGTAACATCATACAGCCACGAAACTTCATAACACAGACAAAAGAAACCAAACTAAATTTTTACATGTACAACAAAATGGTGGCTTTTTTGGTTCCTTTAGAGGGAGAAAGTATATGTCACAATTGCAGTTTTTTGGAACATCTGCTTTCATAGTATTTTATAGCTCTGTGTCTTCAGACACTGCTGAAAGCTCACGTGGGATTCATGCTGTAAATACCAAGTCACCTAAGTGTCACACTCATGCTACCGGAGACACATTGGTACATAGATGCTCCAGACACTGGTACTGTGAAAACATTTAGATTGATAGTAACTAATGATAGAGCTTAAAGATAAGTTAAAGAACCACATACTTTCTCATAAGATGCATTCAGGGTGTAACTTTGAATTTCAGATCAGCTCAGGAATGATTTTAAGCTTCTTTATTGGCAATTATTTTATGTAAGGGTAAGGGACATGTCCTTCTACACCTCATAAATTTGACACACTGTAGTTTGAAATCTTGTTAGACTTCCATGCTATCAGATGCAGCTTACAAATATTATGGATCATATGGACATATTTTTATACTGTTACTCTCTATGAGTGCCAGGTTTGCAAGCATGTGTTTTGTATTTGTCCTTTCCTTGAACTCTAAGTTTTGTTTAGTAGCTTTACTAAACTATTTAATTATAAATCTATTTTTTTAACTACTTTAGGGTTCTTGAGATGATTGGTGCATTCTGAGAAAGGTTGTATACATGATTTTGTCCTCTGGAAGTACATTAAATACCCATAAATTACACTGAAATGTCTTGTGGAAGAATATTCTACAACAAAATCTTTATCCACTTCTTTATACATTGGAAACAAATGACATTTTAAAAGCCCTGCAAAGTTAAGGTTCTGTAAATGTAATGAAACATTTTATCCTTAACCCAATGGATGTGTGTACACTGCCCAAAATGAGATCCTGTAATTCCATATTAGCACTAGTGCATCAATAAAAATTACAAGTCTATCTGGTAAATTCATTGTTGCACTTTCTCTGTTCTACAACTTCTACCTCATATCAGGTTGGCAAAAGTGAAATCCAGATGCTGTTGTGTTAGATGAGGACTAAACGATAGAAGGGTTTTTTTGCATATCCAGAATCAAACTTATCTTTTCATACATGTATGATGCATTCACTGGTTTGTGTTTCACTAGCATGCATACAATATAGTACTTTTTAGCATATATTTTAAAATAAGAAAAAATGTAAAATAAAATATAGATTTTAGCACCCTACTGTTGGTCAATGCTTGAGCATTTAAGAATTAAGTAAACTAGAGAGAATCTTCTGCTGTGGTCTGTATAACTTGGTTATAGAACTGAATTAATATTGAACAGAATGAATGATAAATGCCTAGATATTTTATTATAATAGTCTTTTTCTTTAGATAATGTAAACTAACCATGGTAAAAAAAAAATTCGTACCAACTATCTGTCTTAGGGGAAAATGCATTTGGACTTCACCTGATGCAAAAGCTTAGGAAACACCAATTTTTACAGGATTACAATGAACTTGTAATGATAAGGGGTGACCACATGGTGGTCTATGGCTTCCCTATGAGAGGGAGAGAAGGAGCAGAAACTGATCATCTCTCTTTGGCACCCAGTAAAAGAACCCAAGGGAATGGTATGAAGCTTAGACAAGGAAGGTTTAGGTTGGATATTAGGAATAGGTTCTTTACTGAGAGGGTGGTTAGGTACTGGAACAGGCTCCCCAGGGACCGGTGGTCACAGCTGGAGCTTGACTGCGTTCAAGAAGCCTCTGGACCATGCTCTTGGTCCCATGCTCTGATTTGTCTGGACCTGTGTGCAGCCAGGAGTTGGACTTGATGATCCTTATGGGTCCCATCCATCTCAGGGTATTCTATGAAACTTTGAATTTAGCAATTATACATGGAAAGGTGCTGACCTCCTCCTCCACATGCCTGAATCTCCTGTGGATGCTAATGCTGAACAGGGGTACTGAGGTAGAGCCTGTGCTCCTTCGCAGTGTTTCCAAACTTAGAAGGACTAACTCTATGGTGGCTGCACTTGGATCTTAAGACTCAGGCTCTGTCCAAGTTGTGCGAAAATGCAAAACTTATTTCTAAGGAAAAAAAAAAAAACAAACTGATGACTCCAACTAGATAAGGCAGTAACCTTTCCTGCTTAGCAGGACAAGTTTCTCCTTAGATAAACCTTCATCAGTCTACTGCAGCCTTCTCTAGTGTACATTTGCTTCATTCACTGATCTCGTTCCACTTCTTCCAAAAAGGTAAGATTCTATACTGCACTGTAGTCAAGGGTTTCACAGATATGTTCTGGGGGAGGCAGAATTAATTTCCTGAAAAAGTAGTTGTTTTTCAGAACATTCTGATCTGAAATTTTAATACAAAACCTTCTTTTTCCTAAATCCACCTTGTTTTCATGGGAAGAATCATATATCATGAAAAATGCAGAGCAATGTCCAATCTGCATACCCTCTGGGGCAAAGACTTTACCATATGCTCTTTCCTTATGCTGCCACTCCCCATGGTTCTCAGGGAGGAAACACATTTCCAAAGAAATCTGTGACCATCTGTGGGAAGCATCAATTTCTTCCGTTTCTTTTAGATAACAGGTGAGTTCATATTCAAGGAGTCACTGGTCACACCTCTGCCTTTCAGGTAAAAGGCTATTACTGTCCTGTAATATCCGTGGCATTTCATTCATTGGCATTATTTCCATAAAATCTGTGTCAAATGGGGAACCAAGTCCTCTCTATGGATTAAATGGCTTGGCCTCTGACCCAGACAGAGCAGATGTTATTCACATGAATCATTGCACAGATTAGGATTTGGATCATTTCCCTTTTTTTCAGTGTTTTACATATGAAATGCCTAATGAGACACAATCCCTTTCTACTCTGCCTTTTATTCCTACCATTCCTGAACATCACTGTTGGCAAACCATGCTGGGTATAGACACAAGCCACATATGGTTAATGGTTTCTGAAGGCAGTGGCTGGTAGCAGTCATGTTACAGTTTTTCTCTCTTAAGGTGAGATAGGCCTGTAAAAATAATTAAGATAGATCTAACAGCCTCCAAGTGCTGTGCACCCACATCATTCCTAGCCATTAACCATTTTCCCTGACACCTCAGAGGCAAAGGGAATAAAATCAGCTGAGATTTGCTCTTGGGGAACCATGCTTTTCCCTCTCCACGTCTCCTATCATCAAGGTGCTGCTCTCTGCTCATCCTTTCCACCTTTGCAGCACAAGGCTGGCTTTGTTGTGTGGAAGGACATCTGGTGTCTCATTAAGCAGCCATCTTCCAGTTCCCTAAAGCTTTATGCTTCCCCTTGTTACTTTTATTTTCCCATGCTCCTTCTCTGCTATTCCCATCAATAGAACCATAAGATGGGACTTGCCAAGAAAATTACACTGTCCTACTGCAGATCTTTAATTTGGTTGGTCAGTATGCTCGTCTGACTTAGCTGTAAAACTGTTTAGATGTGCATAATCTGACAAAGCCAGGTTGAAATTTACCCAAGGTAAACATTTATTAGAAAGACTTTAAATTGCATTTTCTTTCCTTACACAAATGTAATGCTTTCTCACCATTTCCAACCCAACTGGCTGTAGGGGAAGACACAAAACAAGGTATACAAATCTGAAGTATCACAGATAGCATTAAACTCTGCACATTGTGTGTGTGCACTCATCTTGTTTTTTCAAACTTTTTCAGAAAAAGCAGACAGTTACCAACTGTAAGTAACCAGTGCATGGTTACGCTGCTGGTTTTTAAGGAAAAATAATTAATTGCTTGCTCTTTAAAATTTGAAGGTTTTATGCTTCTAGTTTCTGTCATGGTTGTTACAGTCACAAATTTCATGGGATGAAGAGATGGCTCCTGCACTTTTTATTCAAAACAGAGCCCAAAGCTCAGCTAGAAATGCTTGTGCTAGCCAGCTTGCATCTGGCTGAGGCATGAGGGTGGTCTTCTTTTTTAAGGAGGCTGATTTAGCACGGGACCACCTGTACTTTTTTGTATGCAGAGTGAAGACATTGCAAACTCAGTGGTAATTTCACTGCAGGGGATGTTATCAAAGTACCAGAACATTACATATGCTTGCATTTGAGATATTCATTTTATGTTGTATAGCATTCCTGACCTTTAGCCTTGGCTTCAAGATTTCCTATGTATCCAAAACATATATATATTTAACAGCTGTTTCTTTCTTTCACACCAGCACTGTAGACACAACTGATACTCTTGAGTGGATATGTTTATTGAAACTTTCAGACAAAATGTCTCAATCACCTGGTAAGCATTTAAATTTGCAATCTGCCTTTCTTCTATGCAATGTGAAGTTTGCATTTGGCCTCACTCCTCCCTGCAGGTTTTTTTGTCACTCCTTGCCAAGACTGAACTGTGTTTTACCTGAAGTTTTCACTTTTCCCTGGACTGTGAAGCCCAGACATTTAGACTGCTTTTTTCCAGTTTCATGGAAAACAAATCAAAGGGATTCATGCAAATCAAAGGGAGGATATAGTATCCAATTCTTAACAAAAGTTTACCACAGATCTAAACAGTTGAAAACTGGTGATATCAACGACAAGAGCAAAACCCTTTGGCCTGCTGAAAGAAAAAAATAAAGAAGCATCAGCCACAGTTTCTGTACCTTTTTCAGCTTCTTTCCTAGCTCTATTTCCCCTACTGTTTTACTGAAGCAAAAACCATGAGGCCAAAGAAACATGTCAGCTACTCTCAGCACTTTGACAGTTTATATTCACAGAGGTGATATTGTTTTGTTCCTTCCTACACGAACCCAGATGGGGCTTTCATCATAGCATGCACAAAAATGCTTCCCAAGTGTGAAATAAGAAAGATGGTTAATTCCTCTAAATTCTCCACTGAAATGATCTTCTCTCTTCAGGGCCAGGAAATGGCCATGTGAGTTTCTGAACTGGTTAGGCTGGCTGCTAGGGTTCAAAATACTGCCCAGATTTGAGAGATCTTCTCTTGCTATTTTCTTTCCTCACTGAATTCGCTGTAATTTTAATTCCACCTCAGATCTCACACAGATAAGACATGAATAAACTCATCAGGGAGACAGTGCATACAAAAGCAGCATTCAGGCAAATTTCTCTCTCCTATAAGGATGAGCATGTAAAGCTTAGAGAAGTCAAAAACTAAACCAGGAGCAATAAAAACTTTTATTTGAAAAGCCTATTTAATTTCTCTCACTCAGACATCCTAACTCTATTCCACTATAAAACACTTATGTGTCTTACAAGGTTTTGCTTTTAAGATCTTATTTTGGTACATACATATTTAAAACTCCTCTTGATAACAATAGATTTTTCAAGTATTGCCTTTTTCTTTCAGCAGCCAAGAACTGCTTTCTGCACAGGAGGAACAGTTCTGACCTTCTAACATTTGTTGAAAATGCATATTAAAACCTACTAGCAGTGAGCCTGGGTTTGATTTCCACTTAGTAATGCCTTAATGAACATTTTTGGTTAGTTTTTCTTTTTTTCTTTTGCTTTCAAAGGTGTGCTTAAGCACACAAGTAAGTGCACCCTGCTACAGCCCTGCACAAGACACAAACCAGAAACAATCTCTGCTGCCCAAGCCAGGGTTTAAGGCTCTATTGATGTGCTGAGATAAAAATGCAGCAGAACTTGTTGTCCTCATTCAGAAGCTGGACCTTGAAAACTGGAATTCCCAAGAGGAAAGCCAACAGACAGTCAGTCTAAGAGATGCTGAGTGTGGTGTTGAAGTTATCTGGGAGGAAGAGCTTGTCAGTGCCCTTTATTCAGATACATCAGTCTTTCTATGTTTATTCTTTGAATCTAATTGGGATTTTTTTAAAAACAGTTCTTAAAATAGAGCAGTCTTTTGAATGTCCTTTTTTTCAGACATTCTTTCATTGTTTTAAACATACTAGCTGTTCTTTCAAAACTTCTTGCAGGAAAAACTCCCTGGCTCCAAAGTTATATCTTCAGAGGCTTCTAGCTGACTACCAGGTCCAGAGACATTTCTTTCATGCTATCTTTAATATAAATAATAGGTGGACAATTACCCTCACTTATGTGAGGAGCCCCAAGACTTGGCCTCAGTTTCACCTTTTGAGGAGTGATTGATCATCACAGCCATCTCATAGCTGGTACCCAAACCACAGACATTTAGGAAAAGTCCCTAAGCTACATATCCAATCTACAATGAAAAGGAAGCATGAATGTAAGCTGATTCCAAATTCATTCATTAAGTTTTCCCAAGGATATGGAGGGTGATCTGTGAGTACAACAACTGATGACAATGTCATTTATCTTTCCCAATTCAGTTACACGGGAGTTCACAAAACACATTGCCCTTGATAAGAATTTACTCTGAACTTTGCAAAGTTACATTTTGTGTTGGTCTTTGTTATAGGATCTCCATTTTATGAGCTGTTGTAGGTAGTGTTATGATTCAACATAACCTTCATATCATTAAAAAGAAGAAAAGCACCTTCTGTTTCTCTCGGTTCTTTGTAATTAAAAGAGCAAAAAGCTGAAGCTAGGTAGGAAGCAGTTTTCATAACCAGGATGAATGCCACTTTAATGACATAAAAAAGGATCAAGGGAAAAATCCTTAGCCTTGACTCATTGTGCACAAATGAATTAAGGGTCATTTTAGCAGCATGTAAGCCATTCAGTCTGCTCTTTCTGTAGCATTTTGGGGACCTGTACAAACTAATCTTGGAAGAAAAAATGTTCAGGAATCNTGATGTGATGATCTCCTTCCTTGACCTGCTCCAAGGATGGACATGCCACAACCTCTCTGGGAAACCTGTTACTGTGTTTAACCTCTCTTATTATGAAGAATTTCTAATACCAATTTCCCTTCCTGAACCTTGCATCTGTTGCCTTTTTAGCTTCTGTCATATACCTCCAAAAGCAGCCTGGGTCCCTCCTCTCTGTATCCCCTTTAGTTAGTAGAAAACAACAGATAGATTCCTCCTTAACCTTCCTCTTCCATAACTGAACAAACTTAGACATATC
Organism: Heliornis fulica; assembly: GCA_013399135.1. Classification (NCBI taxonomy): domain Eukaryota; kingdom Metazoa; phylum Chordata; class Aves; order Gruiformes; family Heliornithidae; genus Heliornis; species Heliornis fulica. Next base: position 12,891 of record VXBZ01009751.1, read on the forward strand.
TACAACCAAAATCATATATATAGAAGTGACTTCTGAGCTCTGCTTGCATTGTGTCTTAGTGGCTATACCTCTAGTAAATGGACTCTATCTTGGTTTTGGCTAGGATAGGGTTAATTTTCACCATAAGTTAGGAGGGGACACAGCCAGGGCTGGTGACCCAAACTAACCAAAGTGGGCATTCCATACTAGTGACATCATGCTCAATATAAAAGGGGCCTAGTTGGGGATGGGCGACATGGCTCCAGGATTTGAGGCTCTGGGATGGTCCAGGTTTGGGACAGATCTGAGCTATACAGTTTGAGTTATGTGGTTTAGTGAGAAACTGCATTGTGTATCACTGGTTTTGTGTGTTCTGTGTTGAGTCATAGAATCATAGAATTGTTAAGTTTGGAAGAGACCCTTAAGATCATCCAGTCCAATCGTTAACCTACCGCCACCAAGNTGTGGTTATTCTTTCCCTCTCCCTGTGCTGTCCCAGCAAACTGTCCCAGCAAACTGTCCTTCTCCCAACCCAAGAGATTTGCCTTTGCTTCCCTATTCTCTTCTGAAACCCAATGAGGTGGGGAGGAGGAGGTAAGCAAGCAGCCATATGGTGATCAGCTGAGACTAGGGTTAAACCATGACAGACTTTTTGGGAAGAAAGAGAGTGCTCAAAGTTTCAACTTACTATTCGATGATCAGGCAACTTCATATTCTGAAAGTCGGCATTTTCCTGACAATCAAGGATTTTAAACAGAGTGATGGTATTTCAGCCTTGATGTGAAATATCAACTTGCTCTTTCCAAGTAATATTATATGTAAAAACTTGAGCTTAGCTCTCAAGTAAACAGCTGTGACTAAAAAAAAACACACTAAAACTGAAAAAAAAGAATTAAGCATCATTATCATTAATACTTTTGTAGTGATAATTTCATTCCTCTACAGAACATGAATACTGTCAATCATTAAGTGTTATAAAAATAGGAATAGTTGTGTATTTCATGGAATTTTTAAAGGGAGATTTACACATATTCAAATTTTTGTGATGTGAAAAAATGTTGATGAGCTGTCTACAGCAGTTCTTGATCCCAAGTGGGAGGGCATGCTGTCTTATACACTGCACTGCATTCTTGGAAGGAGCCAGATTGGAATAAAATAATGATATGAAGCCACTCTTGATCCTCCTCACAGCCATCTGTCTTAGATCTGAGGCCAAAGGGTTTAGCTTTGAGGTCTTGATCTGTCTGAACAAACAACAGGCCATTTAAAACAAATTCTGAGCATCAAAAAACTCTCAGTTACTATTTACATTATAGAGCTTGTAATAATATTTAATGCTGTACTAATATACAGTACTGTTATGCTAATATATCTGTCACACATCTCAGAAGGTCTATAAGACCCTAGAGTTGATCATAAACATATTTGTCCTGGATCTGTCCCATTTAGAAATCTGCATCTTGCAATGACCATCTAAGCATTTTAAGATGTGATACTTCTCTGGATAGGTGGTTTTTCACCAACATTCACATAGCAGTAGTGCAACAAGCACCAGCAGGATGTGCTCTACTTGCTGCATTCATACCACTAGAAAATGGTGGTATGAAGCATGAGACAGTCCATAGTCATGTGGCTTTTGAGAATACACCTTCTACACCCACTGAACTTTATTTGCATTCTTGTGAACACAAAACATTGTCTCTGCACCAGAAAATATAGTGCTGCAAAAATGGATATGGTCTTTCCCTAAGTCTCATAGCATCTGATTAGGAAACAGACTCTAACTGCCTGATTCTGACTATGAAAGGAAATGTGAGTCACTTTGCAAGAAACCGAGCTGGAAATAGCTCACGTTACATGCAGGTTACTTCTCCCTGCATGTATCTAGGAAAAGAAGGGGAGAATCCTGTAAGTCACATCACGGAGGAGTTTATTCACAAGGCGACTAGAAAGTCTGTACATTCCTGGCAGACAAAACATTGAAAATATCCTGCATAGTTATTTTAAGATAAACAAAAAAAAAAACCCAAAAACAAACAAACAAAAAAAAGAGATCAGTATCCCCAAAATATATGTTGCAAGAGAGACCAAGGCATCAGATAAATTGCAGTGTTTGGCCTATATCTGAAAGATTTGCCTCAAGGCTCCATAAATGCTACAATATGCTGTGTAAGAAGGATGGCAATGCAACAGGTAGGTCAGATGGGAGGAACAAGACCCATTGCCTACAGAGAAATTACACTCTTGCATAAAACCAGGGCTCTCTTTCTGGAAGGTCTGTGTATATTCATGCAGAGAGGAAGAACCAAACATAAGTACTTGCAATGCAACCATGCGTATAATTACAGTTGTGATAATATGTGAAATGAGCCAAAACATTTGCTGTGGTCTTTTCTTTAGAAGGACACAGAAAACACCATAATAGTAACCCTAACAATTCAGAAAAAGGACAATTTCTGTGACAAATGAACATAGCTTTGAAGAAACTTTGTGACAGACTTTTTGTTCTGTGTGCTACATTAATATAGAGCCTAAGAATTAAAAGCCATTTGTGTATTATTTCTGAAATACATTATTTATCTTTGTTTTCTTGCCTTAACTCTTTCTTTTGTCTTCTGGCTAGGTAGTTTTCAAGATCCTTACAGTATATGAACCCCAGAAACATTCCCAGTGTAAAGATGGACCAGTTTCCCATACGTTGATTTTTGAAAATTGTTGTTTGCAGATTTGCTTTCACTTTTCACCGACTCCTTAAAAACAGACATTGGTTCCCCACGGTTTTGCAGTCCACAGCCTGAAAACTGTTGCTGTAGACACTTTCACGTTTTATAACGTATTCCTCTGTCATTGTGTTTTTAAGCAGCTGCTCTTCAGAAGTATGTGAGCATGTGCCAGCAGCTCATGACCTGGAGAAAAGGCAACACTATGGGTCATGCCTCACCATTGGCTGATCCATGAATTGAGTGTCTGTTAAACTGCTACATGAGTTTCTGGGATCCTGCAGGTACGCTGTCAAAAACACACACAAGCATAGAGTACACTATCTTTTTTAATCATGAGCTAATGTCTGCCCCGATTTGCAGATTTTTGATATGGGTAAGTCATCACTGTTGAGTGGATTTTTCCAGAGCACCGAAGAAAGAAAATTTGTGTGGGGACAGCAGGATTCAAGCCCCTGTTATTTAATGAGGAACTCCCAGCCTCATCTGCAGTGACTTTTATGGCAAGCCTCCCACAGGCTTCAGTCGGGTCAGGGTTTTGCTTTGAAAACTGCATTGTAGAACATGTCGCTTTCCTCAGAGTGTATACAGCTTGGGGGAAATGGAACTTGCCCATTTAATTTAGAGGGCTTTAATATCCCCAGTCGTTCATTCTCCAGTGTTAACTTCCCCAGCACAATATACCACATTGTAAACTCAGACCCCGGGCTCAGCCATCTGTAACCAAGACTCAGTTTTGCAAGGATTAACAGGCTTACAAAATGACATCAAGTTATGAATATTACATTACAAAGCTCTTGGTTTAGACGTACATTTTTTTCCCCTGGATGATGGGGAAATGTAGTTCGAGGTTGCCCAACATCAGAACAAACATGAAAGAATAGAAAACCCTTCTCTAGTGTTTTTCAACATGTGGTTACTTTCTGTGCCCACAAGGGATTTGCTAGACATATCCTTTGGAGCACAGCACTGGCCACATGGTTATGTCAAATGCATAGAGGATGTAAGTGTAATTACTGTAAGTGTAATCTTGATTAATCTACTAAGTGATGTAGTTCCACCTGGTGGTAAAAGTATAAAGGTTTTATCTTTGTAGATTTGTTAGAAAGGTGCTGGATGGTATAAATTATTCCCACTTTATTATTGGAAAAGCAACCAACAGGTATAGAGAGACAAATGTCTATTTTTGATGGCAAAATAGGTTTCTTACAACCTAGTTAGCTTTCAGCAATGTTTAAAAAAGTTTGTAAACACTCATTCAAACTCTGGAAGAGTTGTTATTGACAACTTTAAAATGGGAACATGTGATTCTGTGATCCTTCACCAGCATGTAAAGGCATATGTGTTTGTATCTGTCAGCAAGTCAACTTTATTTTGATGAATAAAAATAAGTGACAATATCCTCACTCTTTGAAAAACCCTAGTGCTGGGATTATTTTTTTCTCCATTTGTCTCCACCAGATTCTAATGACATGAAATCTATTATTCCATTTCCTACTGAGACTTGAAATTCCAGAAATGATTGCTCCTGTAGTGCAAGTAAATGTGTCAAGCAACACAATACTAGTGTTGGTATGCTGTTCCAGATGCTGAAATAAATAGGAAAAGGTGGCTTTTAGAGGAAAATTTACTTGCTGTTTTGTCAAAACATGCACATTCCATTAACTGTAAGCAGGACATCAGCAAGAGGCAATCCAAGTGCTATAATTTTTGCCCTTTTAGTTCTAAAGTTACAAGGCAAGAAGAGATCACTCGAACAGATAAAAAACTTTTTTTTTTTAAAGTGAGATATTATTGTTACTAACCATATCTGCGAAAAATCTCCTTGTTATGGTTTTAGTTATCCTCTATTGAAAATGTTGAACTTCTAGGCTGAGCCTATCTAGTTTCAAATTTGAGCTTTAAGCTGGATTTCACAGTATCATTTTTGCATACTAAAGGCTCTGCCAAAGACAGGTCTGCTCCTGAAATCCTAGAGCTCCACTCTGCCACACAGTTGCCACATCACTCTGTTCTCATCCAACCACAACGTGATCTTCTACTTTGTTGGGACAGGACAAACTTTAAAAAATTACTGGCTCCGTAGTTCCTTTAACGCACTTACTATATACAGGTTTTGTACACATTGTGCTGCTTTTTCTCCCCTGCACTTGAAGACAGTTCTGTTTCCTTGGGAAATCCAACGGCATGCACACACACACATGCTTTCCTAGAGCGCCATTGTAGGGACTCACGGTGCATTCTGACTAAAGAATTTCTTCCTTCACAGATATACAAGGCTGAATTTGAAGAGAGATGTGTGGTCTATAGCATGGTCACTCCTTACTTTTTAATATCAGTGATGCAGAAACACAGAATAAGAAGATACTGGAATGTTATATTTCCTGTTACAGGGTCTTCACCACTCTAAAATTCTGTGTTTTCACTGTGAACCTCTAAGCAGATACTTTTCCTGTATCTTCAAGTTTATCTTCTGAATCACTACGAAGATAAAATCAGTGTATCCTCTGCAATAAATTTTATCTCTCCTTGTTTGATGACACTGTGTAATTCATCCTCTTCAGACTACAGAAGTAATTCTGTTCCTCCTCACAACTTTCCAAATTTATGTTACTTTTAAATCCAATCTCTGACATTTTAGGCACGTTGGTTTTGAATGACTTTACACAGATTGGTTCATTTTTTTGCTCAGATCCCCACTGGAATGCTTTTTTATTTTTTTCCCCAAACTCCTACTGTACTTAAAGATATTGCACAAACTTTATCTAGTTTTATACTTCCCATTCTTTCAAAGTGTTTCCAACCTGACTGGCAACCACTAAAGTTCTATGTTGCTCCTAATACTTGGTTCTAGTACCAAATAACAGATTCCACTAGCAGCAAATATTTGTAGTTCTGGACCTTCATAGCATGAGACAGAATCCATAGGGCTTACAAAACTAGGCTCCTGAAACTGTCACTTCTCCAGATAATCAAATCACTTAACCTTCTCTTTGATAAATAAAATAGATTGTGATGCTTGGCATCAACACCACAAATCACGGTACTTTTCTCTCAAGCTTTACGCAATTATCAGAATCTTTCTCTGGTTTCAATATGGTACATTTAGTTAATAATCATATCAGTAATCATATAATAAAATAACTTCATTAATACAATTTCAAAGTGTTCCTGGATATAATGAGGAGTATCAGGATAGGGACAGAACCTGGCAACAGGCTACTGTTTCCAAGAGGATGCCATAAGCACTGTAATACTCATATACATTCCCAATTTCATCTTCTCATAAAATTTTTCATCTAAAGTTGTTGTGGAGACACAATATCAAAGAACTTGTGTGGTGGTTTGGGCATTTTGCTGGACAGCAGATGTTTGAATTTCTTGGAAAAGAAACAAAGTTATGAATCTATCTATTAACGACATCTGACCTTTAAGCTGATATCTGACAATCAGCTCTAATCTGTGTTTTAAGAGGATGAACTGATGTTCTGTTCAGTTTGCTGGAGCTGAAACATCTTACTCAGCAAAGATAAAGAATGTGATTTCATAATGATAATCTAGTCATAGGATCATGCAATATTGGACTTTTTCTTGTAGAGGTCACTGGGCCTTTCTGAATGACAAGGCCAATTTTTTCAGAGCACCCTTTCTTTTCAGTTTAATGAAAATCAAACACCCTGTTTAACTATAAACAGACCATTTCATATCTTTTATTACACTGAACTGCTGCCAGTAAATGAAAAATTCTTGGAACATGCAACTTTCACAATGAGATTTTTGGCTTACTGGATCTAAAATCCAGTGACAACAGTCATCTCCACTGGTACTCTGCCTTTGGCCTCTTTCTGAGATTATAGACCATTAAATTGCTTCCACATGTCAGGATTTGGAATGCCGAAAATCAATCTAACTTATGATTCTGAAGTTCAGTTTCCTTTAAAGAGTCGTATTTCAGAAGTTTGCAGCTGAACCTCTTTCTCGTCTAGCTTCAAGCTAGGATCATTTTAAGGTAATTTAAACACTATGACAAGATTGTAAGCTAGGCTCTCTGCATTCATTTATTCTTCTATATGAAAGAGTTAAGGGAAGAAAAATGTTTTAGAAGGTATCAGGCACTAATATTAATGTACTAATTGTGGAAAGTATCAGGAAGTGAAAAGATATTGCTGGTTTTTTACATGAAATGTTCACTAATCAATTCAACAGCTCACTTTCAGGCTTTCCTCTCCCTGACACAGACTAGGATACACATGGATCTAGTCTCTGTCAAACTAGTGCTATACTGAATGATGGATTTGGACTTCATTGGTCAATTTTGAAGGGTAAAGCAAATTACCCTTTTTATTTTTTGTTTATTTCAGCCCCTCTTGCACGGAAATCTCTGCCTATGGGGGAAAAACTATATATAAAGCAGAATTTAAGTGACTTTGAAATATTTGTTCCTACCAGCCATGAAAAAATGTGTTAATTTCTTAGACTGATAATTCAACATGATCTTTTAATTAAATTGAGCCTTGATGTCCTTTTGAAAGGTCTTAACAGTAATACTAAAAGCAATATAATAGGTGATGTATAAATATTTGGATATTCTGTTGTTTACTAAATAGGATACAAAACATTTGCTTTTTACCTCGGGGTCCTACTTTACACTATCCAGTCTTGATTTATGGCCTGAGGATTAACATTATACAAACACTCATTTATTTCTGAAGCAATGCAATCATTACGAAGTCATTTCATTGGTTGAAGAAGAACCTCTGCTTTCTTTATCCTGGCTGTATTGAGGTAATTGCTTTAGGCTGTAGGCAGGAGAATGGAAAGCAGATGAAGCATGTTGCAGATTAACCACACAAAGAAACTGCTTACACAAAGAAAGGGCCATGGAAGGAGGAGAGAGTCTCATACTTGAAAAGACAGACATACTGGAAAATAAACTACACATAGCTGCTCATTGTTTTGTATCTTTAAACAAAACAAAACAAAACAAACAACCCTNAACCAAAACAGGGGAAAAGGCATCAGTATTCCACGTGGACTGATCTGTGCATAAGCAAGCAAACTGGGCTCACAGGCTCTTTCTGATAAGAAAGGAAGTGCATCAGCCCACGGCATTAACCCAAATGCTGATATGAGGAAGATCATTTGAAGGTGAAGCTCTTTTTCGTTTTGGCCTGTTCACACTCACATTGCAGACTGGAGGAGTCTGTTTAGTCATGTTAAAGACTCGAATTAAACATGCAGAAATCTTTTCAGCCACATTACCCCTATATATATCCCACTACCCCATACACCCCAAATCCACTAATGATTTTTTGTCTACTGTACTTAAATGGGAGCTCTTTTACCCAACCAAAGAAATTAAAGTTTTAAGAAGTTCAAACATTGGCAGTACTCACTGTGGCTTCCTTTACAGTCAAATGAGAAAAATAAGGGTGATTTACATGCCTTGTCTTAGCAATCTGTCTTAGAAAGAGATTACCCTCTAGAGATTCTCACTTTTTTCTACTGACTGCAAAAGGAGACTATAGAGAGCAGTACAGGCTTCAAAGTCTGACCCTGAAGTACCTGACTCAGAAGATATTCCATTAATACAAGCAAAGCATTCACTTTTTGCTGGAGAAAAGTCTCTCCTAGACACTTCCAGGAGACTGACAGTGTCATTACAACCGTGTGTTGCTGGCTTGCAATCTTAATATTAATAATCACAAGAGGTTGTTTTTTTATTATTTTTCCAGTGAAAAATGCCTACTGCATTTGCTGATGCTCACTACCAGTTAGCCATCATATTGTCTGACACCAAATCAAAATGAAACCATGGTCAGTACTGCTTCAGAACAGCATCTAGTACAAAGTGTCCACTGGCAAACCCAAGGAGGCATCTTTGGAAGTCCTGTTGGTGGGGACAGAACTTTGGTGCATCTCCTTGTTCTCTAATAAAAGACACTGCATTCCAGAGACGTGCAGTCAGGTTCTTCAAACATAATGTCTTATGGGTCCAGTAGTTCCCCTCCAATCACAATCCAGATGATAGATCTTTATTTTTAAAATCTTCACTTACTCCACAAGAACTTGTTTTCAAATTTATTTAAAAAATAGTTATTCCTTCTTTCATGAAGCATAGCTTCTAGATGAAAGGAACTCATACAGCAAAACAGCATTTTTGGAAATCACAGAATCATAGAACTTACAAATGTAAGTCTTGTTTATTTGGATTACTTCCTTTGCTATTTTCATGCATGAATAAATATGATTGAGAATGGAATATGAGTAGCAGTAACATACTAACACTTCATTTGTAACTGTACACTGTTCCCTCTTTCCTTCCCAAATGAATTCAATCTTAATTCTATTTCTCAGCTGCAACAGAAAATTCTACAGACAACTGAGGAAAACATTTTAAAGCTAGGCTAAAAGTAGAGAAGAATTTTAAATATGTGGAGTTTTGCTACTTTTAACTGATAATTAAAATAATATGCTCAATCACACCTGTATTAACAAAGAAAAATACAAACAGAGCAGTAGTGCTATAGAAGCCCAGTGAAATCCATATGAGTCTGTCCATAGACTTTGTCTTTGGATCAGTCCACCATCAAGCGTTTGCCCAGACATACCATTATAGACCCCTAATTTATGACTTTATCTCTGTTTTGATTATTTCTATGGTATAAATCAAGCAGATATCTAGGATTTAGGCTGTCTAACAATGCTACCATCTGGAAGCTATGTTAGAAGGAAGAATTTTTACAAGTTTTGCCACAGAAGAGGCATGTGTTGAAGTCACACAACCTGGTGATACTTACAATAAAGTATTCAGTTGAGACAATGACTAATTTGAGAAGAGCTCTGGACTACTCAGAGTGAATGATGAATCTGTTCAGAACAATGGGATAATAAGCACATACCTAGATTCCCCTGGGGAGAGGAAGTTGGACAATGTTACACAACTAAACAACTGATGTGCCACTGAAATGTTTTCTGCACCCAGGCCTCATGTTGGTGTTAAGTTTTCATTGAGCTTGTTTAAAAAACATGATTTGGAAAGGCCTGTGATCGGTGTTTCAAAACAAGGTTTACCATCTTCATATAGAAGTTACATCACCTGAATAATCTCTTTTTTTATACTCTGGGTAATTCTGTCAAAGACATTTAACAGTTTTCTTGTCTTTTCTTGGTGAAGACATGTGCTTGACATTTATTCAGGAAAGAACTAGGGCAAAGCATCTGATCTATCAACTAACTTTTTATTAGATTAATGCAGTAGAGTGCTTCATGAGTTTTTCAGCGTGCATAGAGCTCATAAGTTTTAGCAAATGAATGAAATTGTAAGTCTTGCTGTTTAGTAGCTATACAAACTTTTATGCTTTATAAACATGTTTCAACTGTTCAGCAACAGCAAGTCTGTATTCAGCACACAGATGCTATTAGTGACATCAAGAAGTAAAATTTTACTTTCATTTCCACAGTTATTCTTCACCCATTGTCATGCTGCTCCAGTCTCCTCATAGTGATCTTAATTTGCTTGTTCTCTTTCAGATCACTCTGAACAGTAAAATTATTTCCTGGCAAAGCCAAAAAATCTTGTATATCTGTGGATTATCAAAAAAATGCTAAAGTAAAGTAGATTTATACAACCAGAAATGTAAGATCTGGGTGTCTCAAATTCTTCTTTTGCTAAGTTGCTTATGCTAAAATATGCTTTTCTCCAGGGGTTTGTCTATATCTCACTGGCATCTACCAGAAAATTAACCTACTTTTTTCTAGGTCTCCACAGTCATGGGTTTTCTCTTTCCTGCTACAGGCAAGTTTTAAAAAGTGAAATCTGCTTACGTTATGCATTTTCTTTCTCTGTACCTTTATTGCTGTTTGAGATCAGACACCAAAGACGACATGTTTTTGATTTTGCTTTGAGGACGCATGATATCTATTGCATCACTATTTTGCCAGGGACATTCAAAGTGCACTAGCAGATGAGTGCATGTGTGCTTCTAAATCTTTGATATGAAGAGAGCTGTTTGAACAGCTACAGCCAGCTCCATTGTGTTCACAGCAGACTCTGTGAAGTTCCTTTCAGCTACATGTCACTTCCAGTTTATGTTGTCTGAAGTTTTAACAATGATAGATGATACTAAGCTGTTTTCGAAATTCTTGCTCAGTCAGGAGCTGATACACAAACCCCATTGCATGTAATTTTTTTCAGTGTGATGACTTTAATAATAATTTTCATAAGTACATTCAGACTTTTTTTTTTTTGGTATTCAGATGTTCTTATTCCAGACCATATTTGGTGCTGCTATTTATCTAAGTGTAAAAAGGTAATGAGCTAGACAAATATGCCATAGGAAGGAGACACAAATGAGAGGTGCTCAGTGCTTTGCTTCTGTAAAAGAGCACTTCATACTACTGTCAACTGCAATTTCAGCTCAATTACTCTTTCTAAAGACTAGAATCATAGAATCATAGAATCATAGAATGATTAGAGTTTGAAGGGACTCACAGAGGTCATCTAGTCCAACCCCACTGCAAGCAGCAGGGACACCCACAACTAGATCAGATTGCTCAGGGCCTCATCCAAGCTGGCCTTGAACGTCTCCAGGGATGGGGCATCCACCACCTCCCTGGGCAACCTGTTAAGACTAGGAGTACTCTGAGAGAGAAGCTGACCTAACTGTTCTGCAATAACTCCCCCATGTGGACATTCCATTTTACTATAATATTCAGTTTTCAAAACAGGAAAGTTGTCTGGAATATTAGCCTTTCTAGTGGCTGCACATACACATTTTTCTGGCATATTTCTGACATTAAAATCTTTATATTGGTTGCTCTCCCTGTGTCAGTAAAATCCAAATCATGTCATCTATGCAAATCTAAGACTCAGCATGCACCATAGGCTGATTTCCTATGGATGAGAAGGACTGTTCCAGCTGGATGAGAATGTACTGAATTTCACTTATGAATACAAGAAGGCTAAATCTTTTCCTCTGATCTATCTGATTGAGTCTGACTCCTCTGGAAACTCATGTTGACCAGCCCAGATTCACCCCGGTTTGTCTACTGAAGTTAGTTAAACCTGTGTGCTGCCAACAGCTCTGAGATTGTCTAGTCAGCCTTTGAAGTACTAGTTAGAGCTGACAGCTATCCCTGGCTAATGTTGTCAACGTTGCTCATACCCACGGAGGAGATCTGGTGGTGCAAATGATTTGGAGTTCTCACAAGGCTTTGAAGCTTTGGAAGACTGTAGTTGGAAGACTATAGATCCTCCAAAACTCTGTAGTCAGCTGTGAAACTAGGTCTCCCCTTGGATGTGTCTATATCAGCTATTAGATATGCCCAAGCTTTTCACTGACATCTGTATATATGTGCATATATATTGCTGTCTGTATATAATTTGCCTCTCAACATTAGAAACAAATTGGCTTAATAGAGCTTTAACTGTTTTGCCTCTCAGTACAAGCATTTATTGTGTGGTCTTTACTTTTATTCTACCTAGAATGCTGAGCTTTATAATGAGAATTAAACTTTTTGGGCATTTTTTTTCTTTTCATACAGAAAACAAAATAGTTTGTTTATGCTACTACTAAGGGTAAGAAAATCTCTCATGTGGGAACAGACTCTCAGATATGTGAATCTGTATGAGTTCTGTTCACTGCTTAAGAAGTTCTCTCTCTTTAAATTCAGAAGTTTCTCCAGTGCTCTCAAATATGAAATTGCATTTGTCTCTTTCATGTTGAGGAATAGAAAAATATCAAGAGATGGAGAAATCAAAATCAGAGGCCTGTGTGTAAGAGAGCAAAGATAACCTCTGAACTTAACTACTCTTTGGGCTAGAGTCAACATCACACAAACAGGCAAAATAGCTAGTCACAGAATCACAGAATAGTAGGGGTTGGAAGGGACGTCAAAAAGTCATTGAGTCCAACCCTCCTGCCAAAGCAGGTTCCCTAGAGGAGGTCGCACAGATGGGTCTTGAATATCTCCAGAGAAGAAGACTCCACAACCCCCCTGGGAAGCCTGTTCCAGTGCTCTGTCACACTCACCAGGAAGGATTTCCTTCACATATTGGTGCGGAACCTCTTGTGGTCCAACTCGTGACCATTGACCCATGTTGTGTCCCCACATCTCCCTTTGTCTCCCACACTTCAAATATTTTTAAATATTGATGAGATCCTCTCTCAGTCTTCTTTTCTCAAGGCTGAACAGCCCCAGTTCACTCAGCCTTTCCTCACAGGGGATGCTCCAGGCCCTCCACAACCCTCTGGGCCCAACCCATCAGCCAGTTCTCAACCCATCTCGCCATCCACTCATCTATCCCACACTTTCTCAGCTTTGTAATCAGGATGTCATGGGAGACAGTATCAAAAAAACCTTGCTGAAGTCAAGGTAAATGGCATCCACTGCTCTCCTTCCATCCACCCAGCTGCTGATGACATTGTAGAAGGCTACAAGTTTGGCTGACCATGATCTGTCCTTGGCAAATACATGCTGACTACTCCTCATAACCTTCTTCTTTTCCAGTTGCTTGGAGATAGCATCCAGAACAAGCTGTTCCATCACATTTACGGGGACAGAGGTGAGACTGAGAGGCCTGTAATTACCCGGGTCCTCCTTCTTACCCTTTTTGAAGACCGGAGTGACACTGGCTATCCTCCAGTCCTCAGGCACCTCTCCTGCTCTCCAAGACCTGTCAAAGATGATAGAGAGTGGCTCAGCAATCACCTCCGCCAGCTCCCTCAGCACACATGGATGCAACCCATCAGGGACCATGGATTTGTGGGCACTGATCCCACCTAGACACTCCCAGACCACCTCTTCCTCAATGAGAGGGAAGTTCTGCATTTCCAAAACTGTCTTTTTTCCTTCCAGGGTCCAGGAGGCCTGAGTAGATGTCTTTGAACTGAAGACTGAAGCAAAGAAATAATTCAGTATCTCCACCTTCTCATCATCACCTGCTACCGGGACATCCTCCTCATTCAGGAGGGGACCCACATTATCCCATGTCTTCCTCTTGCTGTTCACGTACTTAAAAAACCCATCTTATTATCCTTTATGTCCTCTGCCAGCTTCATTTCCAGGTGGGCTTTAGCCTTCCTTGTAACATCCCTTCGGGCCCTGACAACAGTCACATATTCCCCCCAGGTGCACAGACCTTTTTTCCACAATTCATGGACCTTCTGCTTCCCTTTGAGTTTCTGCATGAGCTCCCTGCTCACCCTCACAGACCTCCTGCCACCCTTCTCTGATTTCTTACTTGTAAGGACACACCACTGCTAAGTAATTTTCTAGCTGCCCTTTAGTTCTGTTTTTAAATAACAAAATACCACACAGATATGTATTAGTGTAGCTTTCAGCACAAGCACAGACTGAGTCCCAGATACAGTTGGATCCATAGAAAGACACCTTAATTGCTCCATTATCTCACAGCTTTTTGCTAAAAATACACCAGCAAATGTTTTTTTGGCATCCAGAAATGGGCCTGTATGATTTATGTGTTACAGGAAAATTAAACGTTCAACGAGAGTAACAAGATTAAATGTTTTGGGAGAGTGAGAGTTTTCTGGGAACAACAAACTAGAAAATAAATAAGGGAACATTTTGTGCTGCTTCTTCTACAGTCAGCAAAAGATCTCTGCATGCTGCAGAGCAAGACACTGACTTTCAGCCTGTCATTATGGGCATGTTAATTTATTGCCTTTCAGCTTGGCTGCCAGAACCAGATAAAAAGTCTCATGCCATTTTAGTGTCAATTTTCTTTGTACTTAACCATGAAATGTTATCAATGAGCAATTCAATGGGAGTCAAGTTTAAAATTGAAATGTTACTATCCCAAACATTTGTTCTGATCTCTTAACTAGCACAAAATGTCAAATTTTACCCAATAACCTGTGAACCAATACTCTGAATTTATTACCCAAACTTCTTTTTTATTGTTATTGTTACATGTTGTTATGAATTTTGACAAGAGATATGATGTGAATGGTGATAGTAATGCCAACCACATTTTTCTTGGTACCTCCTTTCACAGCTGAAACAGAAATTTACAATGTATATACCTAGACAAGTATCTCTTGTTTGGTAAAGAGCAGTGTGTTGATCTGGTGGCAGAACAGCTGCAATGATAAGTTTAAAAGTGTCAGGATTTAAAAAAAAGGCTAATCAGAAAACACTTGAATGGGAAAGAAACTATATGAATGCAACCTGGGTATCACTCTAATTTTACCACCAACCTACTGTAAACAATTTATACTAAAAAACTCCATGTTAATGACAATGCAGTGCTTTATTCTTACCATAATATGTGTGTATGACCTCAAAGACAATTTTACTGATAAAAGGAATCCGTATTTTTTACATTCACCAATACAGGTTGACTCTGAATGTTTGACTATCCAATTAAAAATTTAAATTACAAAAAAAAAAAAAACAAAAACAAAACAAACAAAAAAAACCAAACCTCCAACAGTAACACCAAAAATACCCCCATAGTAACAATTTTATCACCAATCACTTATACTGAGGCTGGGTAATACCTAGACCTAACCCTAAACATAAAATAACACTAATCTTAATACAACTGCATAAACATAAGCCTAGCCCTAACCATAACCATAACCATAACCATAACTTTAATCTGTGACCCTAACCCTAACCGTAAACTTAACCCTAACTGCAATGCAAACCCCAGCTCCAACACTATCAGTAAATCCTAACACAAATCTTAACTGTAATCCTAACCAAAAACACTAACACTAATGGTAACCCTAAACATAAAGCCTAACCCTAACCCAACCTTAACCCTAACACTAATATTAACCCCAACAATAATACTAACCCCAAACCGTAACCCTAAATCTAAAATTAACCCTAATTTTAAACGTAACCATAACTGTAAAGGTAACTGTAAGTCCAACCTAAACTAAAAATAAATCCAAACCAAAAGACTAATCCTAACCCAACCTGTAACTCTAAACCAATAAGAACCACATCCCTTATTCTAACAATACCCTTAAACCTAAAACTATACCTAACATTAAAGTTATGACTAATACTAATCCTAACCCTAAGACAATAACCCTAACCCTAAACCTAACTCAAATCCTAAACCTAACCATAAAACTAACAATAAACATAACCCTAATCCTAATAACACTAAACCTAACACTAAATATGTCCCTAAACCTAAACCTAACCATACTATTAAACCTAACTTCAACCCTAACCATAACTCCTACCCTAACCATAACACTAAATCTAACACTAACACTAAAGGCAACACCTACCCAAACACTAACCCAAAATCTAACCCTAACCCTAACCCTAATCAATTAACCCTACAATTAAACCTTACCCTAACTCTAAATATAGACATAACTCTTACATAACACAAACTGTAACCATAACCCTAACAGCAAGCTAGACTAACCCTAACCCTAACCCTAACCCTAACCCTAACCCTAACCCTAACCCTAACCCTAACCCTAACCCTAACCCTAACCCTAATATTGACCCCAAATATAGCCCTAGAACTAACCCTAAACCTAACAGCAATACCTACCCTACCCCTAACCCTAAGACTTAAGACCTAATGCTAACCATAAACCTAAAACCTACCCTAACACTAACCCCAAAATTTAACTCTAACCTGAACCTTAACCGTAACAGTAACAACAGCAGTAACACTAATCCTAATATTAACCTGAAACGTATCCCAAGATCTTACCCTATTCATAACTATAGCAATAACCAAAGCCTAACCCTAACACTGACAGTAAATCTGACACTGAAAATAACCCTAAATCTAACTCTAACAAAAAAAGCTACCCTAAAGGTAAGCCTAACAGGAATCCTGACTAACGCTAACCCGAAAGCTAAAGCTAAGCCTAACCAGCAACCTAACCCTAACAAGAAAACTAAGCTCAACTCTAACCCACAACCCAACCCAGAAACTAAACTGTATACTAACCCTAAACCTAAACCAAACCCAAACCCAAACCCTAAACCTAACCTTAACCCCAATCATAAGAATAATCCTAACCCTAAACTTAACCCTGACCCTAAACCTAAGCCTAACACCGATCCTAACCCTAACCCTACAGATGGATGATCTGCTCAGCATGGTGGCAGATGTTCAAGACATAGTTGAAAGATTAAGAAGCATTTATGAGTCTAAACAGGAGAGAACAAGGGTAGGCTGCACTAGTTTGAAAGAGAAACAGCTGCCTCCAACAGGGATTCCAGGATCAAAGGGCTCCTGTATCACAGAATCACAGAATATTAGGAGCTGGAAGAGACCTCGAAAGATCACTAAGTCCAACCCTCCTGCCTGAGCAGGATCATCTAGAGTAGCTCACTTAGGAACGTGTCCTGATTGGACTTGAATGCCTCCAAAGAAGGAGATTGCACAGAATCACAGAAGTCAGGATTTGGAAGAGACCTCGAAAGATCATCTAGCTCAAGCCCCCTGCCTGAGCAGATTCACCTAGATTAAATCACACAAGAACACATCCAATTGGTCTTGAATGTCTCCAAAGAAGGAGACTCCACAACCTCTCTGGGCAGCCTGTTCCAGTGCTCCATCACTCTCAGAGTTTTTCCTTATATTCACATGGAACTTCCTATGTTCCAGCTTGGACATGTTGCCCCTTATCCTATCACTGGCCAACACTGAGAAGAGTCTGGTTCTGTCCTCTTGACACTCACTCTTAACATATTTATAAACATTAATGAG
>VXBZ01009751.1:38098-65919 GCA_013399135.1 Heliornis fulica
CTATCTTCAGTTGCAATGAAATATACTCCTGGGTTTCCTTTATCAAACTCCCAACACAAAGTTTTAGGTTCATCAGTTAGATGATTATATGCTGTAAAACATTTGAGCAGCTGCCAGTATTATCAGGAAAAAGTGCTGCTTGCAAACTGATTTAGATCATGCGTACATTGATTATTTTTCTCCTTCGCATTTCTATGAATAGACAAGGTTAATATATTTCCCCCTCCCTCTGAACAGGGTTCTATAAAAATACTCTTACAATGTAAAAAGCGTTTTGTAAGACCTTCATTAATTATTGTTATATAGCATATGTTAAAGTCAGCAATAATCACACATGCCATAGACAAACAGGAAAAAAAACCCTTGCTTCTATGTGAACAAAACTAGGGTTTTTTAAGTAAAAGTCTGCATGATTCAGAAATATAGATAAAATTTCTTGTAATTCAAAAAACAGAGGAAAAACATCTGAGTGCCCAGTTTAATACTATATTTTGTAAGTATAGTGTGTATAATTCATATCTCAATTTACACCATGATCGTCCTGGATTCAGTGAGATGGACCTCTACCTGCAAGCACATAACCAAAAGATTAAGCAGGCCTATTAATATCTTCATAAGGGCAAATTTAGGTACTATTCACACACTGAACGTCTTCATGCTGTCCTGAAATTTATTTTTACCATGAAAGAATAAGCCAGTGATTAAAATCTGTCGTTTTCATAAACCTGACATATTAACACAGCTGCATCAATTCACAGTATGCTGATTTATGCTTCTCCTCTCATTACTCTCCCTCTTCTCTCTCCCATCTCCCCAGAACATTGGGAGTCAGTAGGTCTTTAATTTACCTGTCATTTATCACAAAAGAACCCCCTTTAGCAAATGACCAACTCTACTTTCCAGTTTTAAAGGGGACTCGTTTCCTAAAAATACATGTTGTCTTAGAAGACTGTTGCTGGTGTGGAGCATATGCACCAGTCTCAGTGGAACTCAGCCCAAAGTCACATGGTATTCTCTCATGCTGTAGCTAAGGTTACAATGAGTTTACACTCATTTGACTTGGCTTTCTTGAAAAGATCAGTGTAACCGTCCCTGGGGACCTTGTGTTTTGCAGGATGCTGAGAAGGAAACGAACTGGAGGAGCTGTACTGTAGCTCCTTTGCAAGGGTTAATGTTTCTCTGCTTTTTATCAGCATCTCAACGAGGAAGGAATGAAACAAAAGGCAGAGCATGGAATATTTTTGCAGCACTGACTCCCTCTTCCACAATTGTGGAAGCTCACTGTTGGTTCCCCCAAAAAGGCCTCCTCACCATTCCCAAGGGCTAACTCAGCCTCCAGTGGCATTTGGGCCTCTTTTTTTAGTCTACACCAGATTTAAATACTGAACATACTCATGTGTTCTTGTTTGTATTGTTCCTTCCTGATCTTTTTTCAGAATGTATTTTTATAATTTTCCACTGTAATAGCCTGACTAGCTAAATTAATTTTTCTTGATTTCAGCTGCTCGGTAATTTTGCACATAAGATAATGAAATAAATAGAAACTGCTAGGTTTTCTGTCTTCACTGCCCCACTGGCAATTGGCCTAATCTAACAGGCAGAAGACATTGCTGGGAAATATCATGATGGTAGTTTTAGATAACCCTTTAAAAATCGAGTCAATGATGGTAATAACCTCACAGGAAAGGACTGCAGTAGTCATCTCATTAGATGCTTGTCCTCAGAGAAAAAGCAGTTACATGGCAGCAGCAAGTGGTCTTCAACCATCAAAAGCACAGTAGTTCAAACCATGCAGGAACGGCAGGGAGATAGAGAGGCAGACAATACAAGCAAAGTAATTATAAAAGCTTTTAAGGAATGTTTGTGACTTGGGAAGGTGTGGAAGTGAATGGGTGGATGGATGGATGGATGGAATGGAAGTGGCAGGGTTGTATAACATTGAGGAGTCAGAAATTGCAGCAGAAAACTGTAGAGAGCTTGTTTGAGGGAGGGGAGAAAGAGGGGTGTTGGCTTTGATTTTATTCGTAATAATTCCCTGTACTGAGCACCTGAAGATGCTTTAGGCTGATGATGGTTGAGGGCTTTTTTTTTTTTTTTCTTTTAAAGATAAATAGTTTGCCAAAGGAAAGTTTCTGGCATAGTGAAGCATACCATGCTTGAGACGTTCTATGTAGTATAAAATCATTCACCGGGTGAGAATCTTTGATGTTTTCATCACTTTCTTGCTACATGAGCTGGACAACATATATTAATCTTATGGAACTGAGGTGAGATAAGAAAACATCATTATCTGGGCATGCCCAGAGATAGCCTGCAATTAATAACTCTCAAGCAAACAAATTGCTGGCCTGTTTTACCCCTTATTTCATGTCCCTTGCTGTTTCCTGTCACTGCTTAGAGCTGAGATCTACACTGATAGCCACTGAAAAGGGTAATCTCCCGTTTAATTTATGACTGCGTAAGCAACTACTCCTTGGGTGAATTTAGCACCTGTAAGTGCCAGCATGTTGAAGTGCATTGCTTCCTGTGCAGTCTTGCCCCATACTCATAAGTAGCATTTTGCGGCTTGTGACTGAGGGCTAGGTCCTGCTCTCAAATGCAGCTGGATAAATCTGCTCTACACTTATGTCCACTTTCTCCTTTTTTTTTTCTTTCTCATACTTCAGACTTTATAAAAAACAGGGTAATTTTTATGAAGAAAAATATTTTTTTTTAATTCCCTTTAGAACACTCAGTATTGGTCTGATGTAACTCTACTAGGATTTCTTCTTGACTACTTCTTGATTACATCAAAATCAAAACAAATCATTTCAAGTAGTGTGTGTGCTACAGCAAAACACTGAGTCAAGTTTATGTATTTTTCATGCCACCACAATCTTTTAACATCTAGTACAAATGATCCATTGCCATTTCAGATGGTTATTAATTTCTTGAAATACTAGTAGATTCAGTCTCTTTTCCTCAGTTTCTGTATGTTGCTCTGTATTTCTGTACATTTCCCATCAATGTTGAAAATGTAAAAGAATAATACTCAGAGCAGCAGGAGTGTTATCTCATCCCTAATACCACTCTGCTCCCTCACTGTCCTTTTTTGGTAATGTTTGGGTTAGGTTCTTGATGTGAAACAAGTTATCTGGCAGAAAAGTGTCTTGATGTTTGCAATGGTGGAAAATTCCAATCTCCCCATTAGTTTATTTACGGTGTTCCACTGGGAACTAACTTCAGGTTTAAACTCTGTGATTATTTTTAATGATATTAGTAGGAAACTGTCCTGCTGAATTTTGTAAGTTTGGTTTTTTTTTTCAGAAATAAAAAATGCTTTGGAACCTCAAAATCAAAGCCTTAACTATAAAACAGTCATAAATCAGTGGGCTGGTTTTCTTAGAGTGTTTCAAGGAGTGATTTACTTCTGATGTCACAACATTTCTTGCCATTCTTGTTGGAGACTGACTGTTACTGACACAGGCTCACTATGTCAGACACAAAAGAATCCATTAATTCTCTTAATTTAAGTGAGTTTTGTACCAGGACTGCAGTAGTCATCACATTAGATGCTTGTCCTCAGAGAGAAAAAGCAGTTACATGGCAGCAGCAAGTGGTCTTCAGACACAAAAGAATCCATTAATTCTCTTAATTTGAGTTTTGTACCAGGCTCAAGGAAAAGAGAAAAAAAAATAACAGAGGGAAAGGGGTTACCATTCTAGCTATGCAATGGAAAACTATATGCCTGCGCAGAGGGGGGAAAAACAGAAAAAAAAATAGGAGAATAGCTTCCCTTTTCCCTGAGCACTCAGAGAGGGGAAGAGAGAAGTGTGGGAGTTTAAGCTGTGGCTTGACTTTACATATCAAATTGGCGTTGTTTTGCATGCACTGAAATTTTTATGTGATTCTTCCTGTTTGCCATTTTGGGAGTTGCATGAAGTTATTTTAGCATCTTACTTTCTAAATAAAAAATGCCATCTAGTCTGTGGTAAGGATGAAGTAATACGATTGCTTTGTGTGTGTAAGGAATGTATCCAAGATGAAGGGAAAACCAGGCTGTTCTAGCTTACTTGAGGACAGAAAGGGCGTCAAGGTGAGAGGGTTTTAATGTCTGAAGCAAAGAGCTTCAAAAGATGAACTAAAAAACATTTATACTTTCTGGTGTTAGAAGAGGAAAAAATATGAGACAAGAAGTATCTTTGCCTTTAGGTCTTTTACTGAGCAAAAGAACCTGAGTTCTTGACACCCAATGCTTTATAGGAAAACAAAAACAAAAACAAACAAACAAACAAAAAAAAAAAACATCAATCTCACTAAACTTTCATATAAAGTGAATATTGAAGCATGGTCTCTAAAGTGTTCCTTGCAGCAGCAGCTGACATCCAGGGTGTTTTACAACATTTGTCTGTGCCTGTCTCTGCATTCACATGGAGGGCAACCCAAAACCCCTTTCAGGCTGTGATGGCCCCTCTCCTCCTCCTGATACTGGTCTGGAGCAGGGTGCTAGGAGAAGTTTCCCATGTGGTTCTCACAGAGAAGAACAAACAGGGTCCCCTGGCAGGTCTGTGGGAATAAGTGGCTGCTCAGCTCTCTGCAGGTATGGGCAGCTCTAGACATGCCTGCACAGCTGCAAAACCATCTAAGGGATGTTTTTTTCCTGATACATAGCTGTAGGAGTGCAGGCGTCTCAAGAAGTGAACAGGTGGCAAATGGGTGATTTGGATCTAAGTGCTGGATTTGGCCAAGTAGCTTTACGTGCCAAGTAAGCACCTTTGCAGCTTTAACAGCCTTCAAATGGCTAGGCAGCTCTCAGTGACTGTGATCAAAGGGTTTGAGCTTGCTACATCCACACAGTGGTATGAGCAGAGATCCCACTCCAAACCAGACTTGCTTTTTTGCCCTAGATCTTCTGCTCAGAGTTTCACCTTGGGAACTAGTGAGTAGTTAGTGGGCATAGACAAGGCCTTGGAGAGTGAAGGCAGGCTTGACCCTTAACTAAAAAGAGACCATAAACAGTCTTTTTTGCCTTCAGTCCTCAGAAGTAATACAGAACTAAGTAGACTCCCCCTTCCAGATGTTTACCTCTCCTGGTTGCTCATACTGGGAACTTGATGGCTTTATTATTGCTCCTAATACAAACTTCCCTGCTTCCTAGATGAAAGTACAGTGAAAATAATAGGAGAAGACATTAAGGCATTTAGTTCTTATTTTTGCAACAAGCCACTCTTGAGCTATGTTTGGTGGAGGTAGTGTGCTCTAAAGTCAATGTCATCCTGCCTCAGCTGCTCTGAAGACAAGCTGTATTGATTCAAAATGCTTGCACATAGTGCAACAATTCCTCCCACTCAGAGCTGGGCATGCCTTATATCCTTTTATTTTCCTTCTAGTGTACTGCTTCATTATTATGTTAAATTGCAGTATTTCTTCATCATTCTTAATAGCTAATTAAGTGGTTTTATACTTACATACTGCAACAAGCCCTGTTTAGAAGGGCTGTGCATTAGCTAATTCTAATGTTGCTGCCTGGGTTTAACTTTCCTAATGGGAATGAAGCACATCTTCATGGAGATAGTAAATCACTTTAGCAGTTCCAGAAGAAGATTAAAAGATCCACCTGGAGTATTGGCTTGTACTTATCATGCAGCTCTAGTTTGCTGTGCAATCAGTTTCTGTCCCAGTACTGAACCATTTGAAGTTCTATTTTTAAATACAAATTTCATCATAGAGTTTAAGTTCCACAAGTGGACCAAGCAATTTAAAATTACCTTGTCCTGACTTTTTAACTTCCTTACCAAGTTATGCAGGCTGCTTGTACTGACAGGAGGACGTAATGGTTGGAGTAAAACAGGAAAAGAATGAAAGTCAATCGTCTTATATTAGCTGAATCACTGATTCACTGTGTTATCTCTGCAAAACCCTTAGACTCTATTGCCTTACTGCCTTTTTACTTTTTTTTTTTTTAATTAGGAGTACCCTGAGAGTCAAATATAGCACTTGAAATGTGAATTTCTGTTGAATTTATGACTTCTTTCAGAATCATCAAAACATTGGCTCACAGACCAGTTTGCATTGTGCGGGATGACAAAGATCCCATGGGCAGGGAATCCCTTCATCCAAAGCCCCATCCAACCTGGCCTTGAACACTGGCAGAGAGAGGGCAGCCACTGCTTCTCTGGGCAACCTGGGCCAGTGCCTCTCTGCCCTCATAGGGAAGAATTTCTTCCTAGCATCTAATATATATCTATCTTCTTCTAGCTTAAAACCATTACCCCATATCCTAGTGCAACAAGCATTTGTAAACAATTATCTTAAGCATACTCTAGAATATTAAAAACAACAGTGATGTATTGGAAACAAGATTATTTCTCTGTTGTGAGTCTTACAAAACATGAACTGGGCTATTAGTACACAAACCTTATACTTAGGGCTGCCGACAATTCTTGAAAGTCAGTACAGCTGGCATGGATTTGGTCAAGAGATTGGTTTGGGGTTTTTTTGGGGTTTGGTTTTCTTTTTCCATCAGAATTCCCTGAATTGTCAAGGACTGTGACTTTCTGCCAGTTGTTCTCAAGCTCTTTTTCTCAGAGCTGAACTAGAAAAGTTTAGTGCCTCAGGACACTTTGAGATCCTTCTCAACTGGTTGTTCAGCAAATTCATGGCCAATCCAGTGACTCTTGTCTTTGCGACATTCCTGAGAGCTGTCTGTCTCAAGAATCACAGCTTGAAGAAAATGATTAAATCATGCTCTCTATGGTAGAGGCAGTGTCACAGAGATATTAATTATCCAGGAATCCCTCAAAGTTTTGCAAGCAGCAGCTGCTATTTTGTATGTTTTCACACTCAGAACATTTATTACATGTGCCATGTTCTTTGAAATAGCATGTTCTTTATGCCTTTATCCTTAAATTGATATTGAAGTAAACATGTACTCAAAATAAGGAGACTGACACTAAATTTGATAGGATGAGGGGCAACAGTTTGAAACTAGAGCAGGGTAGGCTTAGATTAGATTTTAAGAAGAAGCTCTTCACTGTGAGGATGGTGAGACAGTGAAACAGGTTGCCCAGAGGGTGGTAGAGGCCCCATCCCTGAAGACATTCATAGTCAGGCTCACACTCCCTCACACAGTGCAGAACAGCCTGCCCTTGCCAGGGAGGGACTGGCTGTGGAAAACTGGAGTAGGGAAAGGGGAAGAGGAGATGACAACCAAAGAGAGAAATAGGTGCTCAAACAGACTTTGCAGCAAGGAAGGAGAGCTCTGCACCCTCTGATCAAGTAGAGAGAGAGAAAAAAAAATGTAACTACATACACTGCACTTGATTTGAGCCACAGATTTCTTTTAGAGAGCAAATGGTTTACTCTTTTACCTTTCTTGTGATTCAGAAAAGAACAACCAAATAAAATGGTTTCAAATAAATAAGTAACAGTGAAAATTTGTGATCTATGCCCATAGGGAGTGCTGCTCATCCAGGGAATAGAAACAAGCCACCGGGGTCATGACATGACTGGACTTCTCATGACCCAGAGGAATCAAACTCCTCGCTGTAAGTACCCATTTAGTCCTTCAGCATTAACAGTACTGATTACTTAGTGCTGTACATATTACATTACCTCAGTAGCCTCTAAAGAGCTAGTCATGCAATTAATGCCCACTGAAACTGTTGTGGGTCTTTTGGAAAATTTTGGGTTTGGGAACTATTGATTGTTTTTTTCCTGTAAAGACACAGATGCTAGAATTGTCTGTGAAAAAGTTAACAGAATGATCCTGGGCACCTGGGAGTGTGGGAATGGGGAGAGAGAGGGGGAAAGGAAATGCGCATCAGAGGAGGAAAAGAAAACTACTATGGTCAGATTTAGAGAAGGCAGGTAATAGAAAGACAATAGGAATACTGAAAGATATAACAGCCATGAGTTCTCTGTTGTGAAATTATTGTGTCCTTGGGGGCTTATTTTTCATGGATTTTACCCTTCTTCACAGATCACACATTCATTTCAAAGGTCACGTGAGTAACCATCAGCTGCTGATTGCAGCCGGGAAAAGACAAATATATTACTTAAGCAAAGTTGAAAAATGAAGATGTTGCACTGACCATCTCACTGCCATGCAGAGGGAACTAACTTCTTTGTTATGCGTCTTTTAAATCTAAATGTGTGCTTACATGTGTGGTGCAATGCACTAATGCATATATAAAAAATGTCCAATGGTATTCTCATTAATTGAAGGAACGCTAAACCCCATGCCAA
This sequence comes from Heliornis fulica, assembly GCA_013399135.1. Taxonomy (NCBI): domain Eukaryota; kingdom Metazoa; phylum Chordata; class Aves; order Gruiformes; family Heliornithidae; genus Heliornis; species Heliornis fulica. The sequence goes on from VXBZ01009751.1 coordinate 46,325, forward strand.
TCTTCTTCTCATCAAGTTAGCACTTCTGTAAGTCAGGTGGCCCCACAACTACCTCTTGTGGGATTCTTTGTGATTCCTGGAATCAGCATGGCAGCAACCACCTAGACTAGATAGGCATCAGGTCTGATGTGGTTTAACATGTTCTCTCTATTAGAAGCACTACGATGGCTGGTTAGCTGAACTTTGCACTCACAATATAGGTAAGTTGGGTAAGAACTATGCAAACTTCCTTATAGCTACCCAACAGACACTTCAGCCTGCTTGCAAAGTATCAGGGAAGTTCAATTTACTTATCTTTATGAATTTAGTATGTGCAAGATCAGCTTCGGGAGAAGGCCAGGTCACTTGCCATATGTCTGTGGAGTCATTGAGTGGAGGAAGTGCAAGAGGTAAAAGCAGGGTAAAACTTGGCCATTATTCAACTCACCGATACAGATTTGGAATGCTGCAGTAACATCTCCTGACTCGGAAGGAAGCAGAAAGCTGGTACTAGCCTTGAAAAGTGTTTGCCTGCACCAGTTGCAGAAAGGTGGTGATGGTTGTTATCCAGACTCATGCTCACATTTTTCTTGTTGGAGAGAAGGCAATGGGATGTAACTATTATTATGTGCATTTGGGAACTGGTGACACTGGTTTGTTGGTGGTTTTTTATCTTTCTTCTTTTATTTTAAACTGTGATGCTATGCTGTTCCTATGCCAGAAGCTTCAAATATAATTCAGGGTCAGTGAAGGGAAAAAGGGGGTAAAAATTCTGTGAAGCAGTAAGAATGGAAGTCCTCCAAATTCTATTATAAAGTTTAACTAATGCTAAACAAAGGGAAAAGTGACGATCTATGTCAACTGCAACCTTCCTGGGCACAACAGGTCACTTTTGATTTCTAAGATAAATCCCACATTTTTTAGTGTCCTCTAATTTCAAAGCATTTTTTTCAGGGTGAAAAAAACATCATCCACATTTAATTAATGGGAAACAGCAGCTGTTCAAGGTCACCCAGCAAGTGAATTTCAGAAGCTGGAAAGAAAATAAACCAGAATGATTTGGAGTATCTTCCTTTGATCACTGGCTCAGACAGCTTTCTCTTGCAAGACAGTTACTCTCATCGTTCAGTCATAGGACATGCTCTGCATCTAATGGGAGGTGGAAATAGTCTACTGTTGCATCCCACTTCAGCCATAGCTTATAAAACTGTACCTATTCTTTCCAAGACAGCTTCTCTGAGGGTGCCGCACAGTCTGCAGAACATACAATAGTATGAGCTCATTGCTTTCTATAAAAACTCTCTCAGAAAGAAGCACAACACTTTATTGCTATAATAGAGGTCATGACACTACTTTCTTATGTTCACACTATATTTTTAGAAAGCTCACACAGCCCAGATCACAAAAATATCAAATCTTCATGGAATGTTGAGGCTTCATCTTGCAGTCAGTTTACATAGTTAAGCTACTCTAAGTCACATTAAGATTTCACAGCTGATCAACTGTTGATTTTAATCATTACGTATAATATATCTGTTCAATAATCTACAGGCTAGCAATGAAATTAATACAGCTTGTTGTATCACATTAGCTGTGACAGGTTTTTTACTGAGAGGGTGGTTGGGCACTGGAACAGGCTCTCCAGGGACCAGTAGTCAGAGCATCCAACTTGACTGAGGTCAAGAAGCATCTGGATGATGCAGTCACATGCTCTGACTTGTATGTCCCTTTGTGGACTTGATGATCCTTATGAGTCCCTTACGACTCAGGATATTCTGTGATTTTATGATTCTATGATTCTAAACTCTAAGCAAAGAACTGATCCTTGGCAGACAAACCCCACAACAAACAACAAAAAAAGCATCCCTTATCAAACATCAATGTCTGCTGGAAAGCATCTGTGGCAAAAGAGCCAGAAGTCTGGTGAGCAAGAGGTTAACCATGAGGTAGCAATGTGACCTTGTGGCCAAGAAGGCCAATGGCATCCTGAGGTATATCAAGAAAAACATGGCCAGCAGACCAAAGGAGTTTCTCCTTCGCCTCTACTTGGTAGGTACTGTTGGGACTTTATCTGGAATATTGTGTGCCAGGGACTATGAAGATGATTAAGGGATTAGAACATCTCTCTTACGAAGAAAGGCTGGGGGATGTAGAACTTTTTAACCTAGAGAAGACTGAGGAGGAACCTTATAAATATCTTTTAAATACTGGAAGAGTGGCTATCAAGAGGATGGGGTCAGTCTTTTTTCAGTAGTGCAAGAGGTAATGGTAACAAAACTGAATACAAGAAGTTCCACCTAAACATGAGGAGGAAATCCTTTACTGTGAGGGTAGCAGAGCACTGGAACAGGCTGCCCAGAGAGGTTGTGGATTCTACATCTCTGGAGATGTTCAGAACCTGTCTGGATGCTGTCCTGTGCAGCCTTCGGTAGGTGATCCTGCTCTGGCAGGTAGGTTGGAGTAGATGATCTCCAGAGGTCCCTTCCAACACCAACTGTTCTGTGATTCTGACTCAAGAATTGTTCTACCTGTTGCAGCAGGGGTGTCTTGAGTACACTTGTGTAATAACTAGACTGTGTTAACCTCCTCATCAAAGAACTCCTCATGCCCAGAGCTTCTTCAGGATGATTAAGGGAGTGGAACATCTTCCTTGTGAGGACAGGCTGAGGCAGCTGAATCTCTTCACCCTGGAGAAGAGGAGACTGAGGGGTGACCTCATTAATATTTATAAATATGTAAAGGGTGAGTGTCAAGAGGATGGATCCAGGCTCTTCTCAGTGATGGCCAGTAATAGAACAAGGGGAAATGCTTCCAAACTGGAGCACAGAAAGTTCCATCTTAATAGAAGGAGGAACTTTTTCACTGTGAGGGTGACGGATTACTGGAACAGGCTGCCCAGAGAGGTTGTGGAGTCTCCCTCTCTGGAGACATTCAAGACCAATCTGGACATGTTCCTATATGATCTACTCTAGATGATCTTGCTTGGGCAGGGGGGTTGGACTGGATGGTCTTCTGAGGTCTCTTCCAGATCTAATATTCTGTGATTCTGTGCTTCTTTACAAAGGCTGGGCCTTCTTTTCCCCAGGCTCCTATCCCAGTAGGCTGATACCTGCTATCACACTCATCCAGTCCTGATGTCTCTGTAGGGAAATTGGTCTGCTACACTTCACAAGAAGGAGCTCTCATCAGGTAGAGAGTAAAAGAGGACTAGGCTATATTTGTGATTCAAGCAAACCTCTGGAAAACAATGGAAACTCACAAGGGCCAACAAGGGCTACCAAAATGAAACATCTGGTAAAAAGTGGCAGAAGATACATACTTGGTTACTATATCAGAAGTTTGGTCACTATACCAGTAGTGACCAAATATCTCCTTGTTGCTGTCAATAGAACAGGTAGTCAGAAATTGCTTTTGAATTTACACTTGTAGGCATTCTCAACCCAATTTTGTCCAGTATTGTGCCATTTTGAGGAGCACAGCTTCCAACTCTTCCATCTTGGACAACTGGCAGAAAGGAAATACTATGACTTTGTGCAGTTCCAGCTCCCAGAGAAGTAGGACAGCATTACCATATGTCTTCTTCATCACTCCAGAGGTAAACTCTAAGTTTTCATTGGAAAAGAACATACCCTCTAGTGCTGTAACACTCATCTGTAGTAAGAAAGGGAAGAGGGTAAGAAAAATGTGAATGAACTGTTGGTTCTCTAGGAGCTGGTGTAATAATCAGGAGACAGGCAGGACTAGGATTTGGCAAGGAGCAGACTTGTCTCTCTGACTTGTCATGATAAGAAAATCATGGGTTATGACACTATCACAAGGTTTTTAGTCTTTGGTTTTGAAGGAAGACATTTGGCAGGATTTGTATGAAGTTTTACACCAATTACAACCAGCAGTTTATCACAGAATAATCTGTTGTACAGACATTTTGTCTTTTTTTTAATTGCAAATGTGTTAAAGAAACAAAACTTTTCTCATCCTCTGTATTTCCTTGCATAGGTTTTCTGTTTCATACCTGCAGACAAATATTGATGTTATAAAACAAAAAAAAAACAAAAAACAAAACAAAACAAAAAAAAAACCAGAAGTAAAATTTAAAAGCAATAGTACTACATTTACAGACCTTTCGGCAAATGTGCTTGCCTTTTCAATGGGACGTAGTTCTTTGGTGTTCGATTATTTATTTTTTTTTAATAAACTACAGACACATCCAGGTGGTAAGGACAAAGACCTGGAGGTAAGAGGGACCCAGTACAACTGGTTAGTATTCAAGGATCACCTGTTCTAACCTCAGGAACAGTGTGTCCCCACAAAGAGGAAGTGAGGAAAAACGCCAGGAGGCCTTCTTGCCTGAACTAGCAGCTCCTGGTCAAACTCAAACATGAAAGGGAAGCTTACAGAGGCTGGAAGCAAGGGCAGGTAGCCAGAGAGGAATACAGAGAAAGTGTCCAAGCAGCCAGGGGTCAGGTTAGGAAAGCTAAATTCCTTATAGACTTAAATCTGGCCAGAGAAGTCAAGGACAGCAAGAAAAACTTCTATATGAACATCATTGATAAAAGAGAGATGAAGGAAAATGTGGACCTTCTCTAGAAGGAAACAGGAGACCTGGTTACCTGGGATATGGAAAAGGCTGAGGTACTCAATGACTCTTTTGCCTCTGTCTTCACTGGTAAGTGGTCTAGCCAGACCACTCAAGTTGAAGAAAACAAAGGCAGGCAGTTGGAGAATGATACTACTCACTGTCAGAGGAGAAGAGGTGTGTGATCATCTAATGAAACTAAAGGTATACAAGTCCATGGGACTTAGTGACATGCATCCTGAGGAAACTGGTGGATGAACTTACTAAGCCACTCTCCATCACATTCAAGAAGTGGTGACATTTGGGTGAAGTTCTCACTGACTGGAAAAGGAGAAATATAACCCAGATTTTTTAAAAGGAAAAGAAGGAAGACTCAGGGAACTACAGGACAGCCAGTCTTACCTCTGTGAGACTGTGAGTTAAAATCATAGAGCAGATTGTCCTGGCAACAATGTCGTGGAAAATAAGGAGGTGTTTGGTGACAACCAACATGGCTTGACTAAGGGCAAATAGAGCCTGACAAATCTGGTGGCCCACTCATTGGGGTTATAGCACTGACAGATAAGGGAAGAGCCACTAATGCCAACTACGTAGACTTGTGCATAGCATTGGATACTGTCCCACATGATATCCCTGTCTCTAAATTGGACAGAAGGGTATTTAATGGATGGACCACACAGTGGAAAAGGAATTGGCTGGATAGCCACACTCAAAGAGAAGTGGTCAGTGGCTCAATGTCCAAGTGGGTATCAGTGATGAGTGGTGTTTCTCAGGTGCCACTATTGGGAGCAGCACTTTTTAACGTCTTTGTCAGAGACATGGACAGTGTGATCAAGTGCAACTTCAGCAAGTTTGACAGTGACACCAAACTGTGTGGTTCAACTGACATGCTAGAGAGAAGGCATGCCATCCAGAGGAACATTGATAGGCCTGAGGGGTGGGACCATGACGACTTCATGAAGTTCCACAATGCCAAGTACAATGTCTCACACAAGATCCCAAGCACAGCTATAGGATGGGCAGAGAATGGATTTAAAGTAGCCCTGAGGAGAAAGTCTCAGGGGTGTTGGTGTATGAGAAGCCCAGAGGAGGGCCATAAAAATGATCAAAGGGATGGAGCAACTCTCCTCTGAAACCAGGGTGGGAGAGTTGAGGTTGTTCAGCCTGGAGAAGAGAAGGCTCTGAGAAGACCTTATTACAGCCTTCCAGATTATGAAGCAGTCTACAGGAAATCTGGAGAAATTACTGCCAAAAAAGGACATGTAGTCACAGAAAAGGGAGTAATGATTTTAAGTTGAAAGAGGGTGGATTTACTTTAGATATTAGGAAGAAATTCTTCCCTGTGAGGGTGATGAGGCACTGGAGCAGGCTGCCCAGAGAAACTGTGTCTGCCCCCACCCTTGAAGCATTAAAGGCCAGATTGGATGGAGCTTTGGGAATTTGGTCTAGAGGAGGGTGTCCTTGCCCATGGCAGGGGGGCTGGAACTAGATGATCTTTGAGATCCCTTCCAACTGCTCTATGATTCTATTTCTAATCCTTTTACACCATGCAGGTAGCAGAAAAGGCTTTGAATAGATATAAGTGGATGTTCAACCAGTAGAAAACACAAAGAATCAAAAAGAGACCACAGTGTTGCTCATAATCAGGCAACAGAGTTCCTTTTCCACCATATGCCTCCAGGTGTAAATAAATGCTTCATAGAGCATTAATGTTGCAGCACATGAATAATCACACCATCCAAAACTGCACTGAATGAATATTATGAACATGATGAACATCAGGAGGCACCGAGTAACGCAAAAAAAGGCATCTGCTGGGAACATTCTCAAATGTTGACAAAGAAAACATTGGTAGTTTGAACTTTTCTGATCCCTTAATTACCACATTCAAAAATATTTCAGAGAAAAATTAATTATTCCAGCTGTAGTATTTTCTTTGTTTTGTAGAACTTTTGCCATTATTTTAGAAAGAGTGTAACACAATTAGAATAACTAACTGGAATGCTTTTTTTTCTCCCTTGATATTAGGGTTATAAAACTTGCAGCATGCATGTTCTAAGTGAAGTATTGTGTGAACATCGCCAGTTGCCATACTGAATTTTCACCATGTGAACCACATGTTGTCTACAGTTTGCTTTCCAAAGGACTATGTTAAATCAGAGAAGGTCTGGAGCCAGGAAATCCTGTTACCTGGCCCAGGACGTGACTTAATCTCACTTGGGTAATTTGTGTAGGCTTGATCCTGAAACATATTAAGGGCTTCCTGTGAGATGCAGAGATGTGGCTTTGGCATGAATTTCTGCTGAGGTGTTTCTTCTGGAATACCATTTATCCAAAATTATGTGGAGGAGTTGGATGTTGCTGTATTGTGCTGGCACTTCTGACATGCCAGATGGCAAAACAACTGCTAGCACTGGAATAGATGATGTTGCTAGCTTCTCCTCTCTGCATATAAAGACAAAGAGAGGGGCAAAAAAAAAGAAAAAAACCCACCACCTGTAAAGACTGCCTTTTTTTTTAGAGAGTGGTTAGGCACACCTTACCCACCTTTGGCTCAAAAAACAAACACAATTTGTTACTATTATATACAAAGAACTTGAATAGCAGATTAACAAAAATGCAAAGTTGGTTTACAAGGCAATTCACATAAGTATAAACCAATGTACTGATGACTTGCTGGGACACTGGACAGTAATTGACATTTTCCTCTCCTCAGCCTTTTCCCTTCACAGCTCACAGCCAGTAACAAGTACACATTGGGGACACACTTCTTTCATCTGCATGGTAGTAGTTTTACTTAAGGATAACAACTCAGCACTGAAGGCTGAAGCTGCTTTCCTCTAATAAATATACTTAGAAGGTAAATTACAATATTTCAGAACAAATATGGAGCTGAGGTAATGACAGAATATTTTGGGGCTTGCATTACCTTTGCCAGTGAATGGCCTTCCGGTTATTGATGATATCTTTTCCAATAAACGGTGGTCCAGTTATTGATGCTTAATAACCATACTGCTAAGTAGATGCGTTTGTGTAAGAGCAACTCAGCAACGATTATGGACACGTCAGTGGAGGATGTCAAAGGCTCTGGGCGTTTACTGCGACCGAATGGTTGAATGTAGGGATGATATCGCCCTCTGGTGGTTAATCACTGAAATGGAAAATGCCAAACCAGTCCTTGTGCCGACTTGGTTTATTAATCCCGCAAGTCCCATTAAAACCAGAGTTTAAACCTCTTGACATTTTTTTTCCATCTGTTCAGGTCATTCCGAGTTGAGAGCTCATGACATGATGCAGTTTCGGGACTTGGTCTTGGTTAAAAACTTCGGTGTTTAGGCTAGAACCACATCTCCGAGATTATGACAACATCCCTGTAAATGCCAGATTTTGAGTTTAGGATTGTCTTTGCTGGAAGAACACAAGGAAAAGCACTACACCTCAGTGTAAGACAGTGAGCTAGGCCTCTGCTTGTCAAATCTGGCTAGGACCAGTTTTCTTTAAAAATGCACCTTCTTTTGTTTCTGCTCATCACTAAGTGTTTAATTTTAGTCCAGTTCATGTCCCCTAAAAGAGGAGTTCATACATTACAGAGTGGAGGGATGAATCAGAGCTGTGACTCATTTCACAAAGCACATATTAAAAAATGTATTGAAAATCTGTGGTATAGAGAGAGTAAGTGCCCTGCCATGATGGTTGTGAATGTTAAAAACTGGCTGTTCTGAGAGTCTAACACATTATAGAAAGAGCCAACTTTGACTTTTGCTGAGATATTTTCAGAGAACCTGAATGTAGAGGTGGAACTATTCAACTGATGTTCTGGAGATGGAAGAGAAGGAGCAAAAGCAAGCAGTAGAGGACCAGTTTAGGACAGGAAGAGTGAGGACAGCCTAAGATGGGTTTTGCCTTAAGCAAAGCAGCTTGTTGCCTGTGCCCAGAAATGTTTCTCAAGTCCACATGGTTGCTGTTACAAAAATGCCATAATAGCTATTCTCAGAATATCTTTATGAAGCAGGAACATTGTTTATACAAGTGGGTCACCGTTAACAGTGTACACAGGGTTGTTACAGTAAACATGGCTGCTAGGATATTACTCATTCATAAACATTCACTTCTCAGCACAAGAAAATTATCTCCAGCTCCTGTCATCCACTGTGAAGAGCAGCTGTTAGCAACCATGGCAAATCTACACAAGAATACATTAAACTAGCAATGTTCTGGTTTTAAAATAACTTCTTTATCACCTGTTCTCCCCATATATAGAATATGTTGGTAGGAACTGCAGTGACAAAGTAAAACCCTAATCTTTCAAAGTCCATGTTCAGACTGACTCAATTTCAATTTATTTGGTGTGGAGAACAAATATTGAGAGAACAAGCCATTTCTTGCTCAGAGACCAAATAGTTCTTTTAATATTCATATGACTGATGGAAAGGTGAGAGATAAGAGGACTACCTAACAGACCAATACACACTAAAAGGAGTTACATTCAGATAGGTTATCTTTTGGGATTACACAGTAGAGGAAAATGCAAGCACTATCTTTATTTAGTTGAATATTGCACGTAGAATGCGTTTTAAGAGAGAAAAATGTCATCAGTATTGCACCTCTGGATGAAGCAAGTTTATTGAAGTTGTGGGCAAAAGGTAGTGTTTTGGGTCTGATTTCGTACAGTTGCCAGAGCTTAGCTAAGTGATTAATATCATGCTGAGGTAAGCAAAGCAGTGCCTGGGTTTGAACTGATGTCAAGTTTGGGACTCACTGACAAGCAGTACATAACCCATGCCTTCTGTACCTCCTGTCACAGCAAGTCATTGAGGAACAGAAGAACCAAGCCATACCCCAGCCACAAACCCAGAGCTGACTTGCGAGTTCTCCATCTGCCTTCAGGGTCTCCTGGGCAGCAGCAGACAATGGGGTCCATTTACAACCCTACAGAATGCCAGGGAAATCCCCCCTGCAAACTTGGTGACACTTCGCAGTGTAATGCCTCTTGGACCTTCATGTAACATGCAGCCCCCAGACTCCTCTGCTCCAGTCCCTGCTTGTCTTGAGTCTGCCATTGTGTCCCAAATCAGACATATATGGTGCAAGACAAAAAGAATTCCATTTCTCCTACTCTGGATTTTCCTTCAGATATGCCACTGTCCTATCACATCTTTGGTAAGTCCTGGGAAATGGAAGAGGTGCCTGAGGACTCAGAGGAAAGCAAATGTCACTCCAGTCTTCAAAAAGGGCAAGAAGGAGGACCCGGGTGAATACAGACCAGTCAGCCTCATTTCCATCCTGGGAAAGGTGATGGAACGACTTGTCCTTGGTGCTGTCTCTAGGCACATCAAGGATAAGAGCGCTTGTGACAGTATGCTCCCCCCACCTTTGCCTGACTTTTCCCGTGAATCTGATTAATTAATAACCACTGGTGCTGATTGTGGTGTCTGCATCTGTCTCACAGTGATTTTGGGAAGACAGATAACAACACAACAGGCAAGGGCTATCTATGTTAATGTGCCCACCTGGACAGAGCACTGGTCAGTGTCCACCAGCACCTGTGGGCGGTATGTAAATATGACTATGAGCCAATCATCTTACTCCATAAATATCAAGCAGTCCAAGAGCCCTTTGAGCTCTCCTGAGATGACAGCGGGCTGCACATCAGGATCTCCCCTTGAGAGGGACGCCTCTCAAGGTTACTCCTCGAGGTTGAGAGAATCCTTGCCACAACAGATCCTCGGTAAGTGAATTGGGAATAAGTGCACTAATTTTTGTGATCTTAGCTAAGAAATATAAAGGATTTATTGTGTATATATATAATCCTTTAAACATAAACCGTTGACCAAGTCTGGGACTAAGACTGGATCCAGCCGCACCTAGGCTCCTCTCTGAGAAGGAGTTTAGAAAGCAAGGGGATCCTTTCTGAACCTCGTGACTCAACGGGAGGGTCTCCCTGAAAGATTCATCTGACCCTGTTCTCTATGCGCTAATTAATCAAGATTACCTTACCATCGAATCTTAATCACTGTCACATTTATTATCAAACACCATTACACCCTTTGCTTTATATCAATAAATATATCGCTGCCTCTCTCTTAAGGGTGAAATGCATTCTTCTTATCCATCCAATCTGCGACAGGGCTGTTAGGAGTAGTCTGCATGGTTTTACCGAGGGGAGGTCATGTTTGAGCAACCTAATAGCCTTTAACGAGGATATAACCAGGTGGACTGATGATGGTAGGGCAGTGGATGTAGTTTTTCTGGATCTCAGGAACGCATTTGACACTGTCTCCCACAGCATCCTGGTGGGCAAACTGAGGAAGTATGGCCTGGAGGGTAGTGAGGTGGATTGAGAACTGGTTGAAGGGAAGAAGCCAGCGAGTTGTGATCAGTGGGGTAGAGTCTGGCTGGAGGCCTGTAACTAGTGGAGATCCTCAAGGGTTGTTGGGACCAGTATTGTTCAATGTCTTCATTCATGACCTGGATGAGGGAATAGAGTGCACAGTCAGAAAGTTTGCTGATAACACAAAGCTGGGAGGGGTGGCTGACACACCAGTAGGTTGTGCTGCTATTCAATAAGTTTTAGACAGGTTGGAGAGCTGGGCAGGGAGAAATTGAATGAGACTTAATAAGGACAAGGGTAGGGTATTGCATCTGGGGAGGAGCAACCCCAGGTACCGGTATAGGTTGGGGACTGGCGTGTTAGAGAGTAGTGCAGGTGGGAGGAACCTGGGGGTCCTGGTAGATAGCAGGATGACCATGAGCCAGCAATGTGCCCTTGTGGCCAGGAAGATCAATGACATCTGGGGTGTAATAGAAGGGATGTGTCCAGTAGGTCCAGATAGGTCCTTCTCCCCCTCTACTCTGCCCTGGTGAGACCACATCTGAAATATTGTGTCCAGTTCTGGGCCCCTCAATTCCAGAAGGCCAAAGAACTCCTTGAAAACGTCCAGCCAGGCTTTCCACTTTTATTATGCCTCATTTTCCCTATCAGTAAAACAAATACAGATCATATCAACTGTTGGATGACTGTTGTGTTGATAATGATGAAATCTGCGTGGATGTGACCAGACAAGCACAAAGTGTCATTATTATATTTTACCATCAAATAAATTTTGGCTTAGAGTTAGACTTCAGCAGACTTTGTGTAAAGTGGATTAGAGAATTAAAAAAAAAGTCAAAGACCAAACAGCAAAGCATTACTATGATCTTTCCTAAGTTACATGTTTGAGAAAAAATGACTTGGTTTAACAATCACAGAAAAGAGACAGATTTGTCTACACAAGAAGGAAGACAAAACATGAGCAGCCACAAAGAAGAAAATAATTCTGCCTTTAGCTACTGCCATGACTTTCCTGGAACTGAGTAATGGTATAATTTGTCACAATCTTTTAAAAAACTGAATCCTGTAGCCACTAAATATGTTCATCTTTCTTTTGGTTTGGACAACTCTTAAGTCATAATTTTCCTGTCTTTGCAGCTTCTCATATTTACAAGTAAAGATTTTCCTACAGAACTAAATTTTAAAAAGGATTGCCACATTGTTTCTCATAACAGATCTTTTCCTAGTGGACAAATCATGTTGTTTAACTGAAGGATAGGAAATAAAGCTTACAAGTCTGCCCTGGAATCTGCTGGTTTTATTGTGCTCATTAGCTTCCATTTGTGAATCTATTTTCTAGTTTCACAGTAAGAACAATGCTCTTACATTTGTTTTTTCAGTTATGAGACCTAAGAGAAAAAACATTCTGTTTTTCATCATTGGAACTTGCAGAAATTTGGTTTTGCTGTTATGACAGTCTATAGCAGCCCAGCTGAAGATTTCCATCTAGTACAAAAAAAATGCAAGAGTATCCCTAGTCCACATTCATGATATTTAATGACGAGAACTGTTACTTCTGAGCATGCTGGTAAAAATGCTTAGATATGTACACTGTACATTGAGAATAGTACTTTGACACATACTGGATGTGTCAAAAAAGATTTATTGTGGGAGCTGAAAACAACAGCTGTGTTCAGGCTGCAACAGGAACATGTCTTTTGGACACTGACCAACTACAAAATCTGAAAGATAAAGAACAAATGTTGCAAATCAAGAACAAGAAAGTCAGCAAGAAATAAAGAATGCGTGCTTGTGACTATCTGCATGTAGACCAAAGATATCCTGGAAAAACAGAATATCTTGCTTACAAACATTGTCTGTTAACCAGGTTGTGAATTTAATATATAGCTGGGGTTGTAGCAAGAAATAAACTATTTGATTGCTGCAAACAATAGTGTCTGTGATTCAATAACCATAGGGAAAATTTCGGAATTTTGATAACTGTATTTTCTCTGTGGGTATTTATCATGGTCCCATCACATTCTGGCATAACACTTGTCATTTTCTTCTCAGAGCTCCCAAAGGAGTCTTCTAGGTAAACAGGCACAATGGCTAAAATATGTGAGCCTGAAAATGCCTTTCACTGCAAATCATCCAAAAATTGTAATAAAAATAAACATATATTTTTAAAAATTACATTTATGCACATATAATAGTTGAAAACTATCTTAAGTGATGCTATATAAACCTGTGAGGCAGACTCGTACAAGCTAGAAAGAAGAGGAGAGAAAAACTCAACTAATTTCATATTAATGGATTTGGAGTCTCATTGAACTATGCAAAATGTATATCTAACCAAGCTGGTCTGTAATGTTTATATTACATACCCATGCTCATTAATAAGAACAGCCACAATTTACACTCTACAGAAGTGACAAATGGGAAATACAACATTACCTTAACCACCAAATGTATCTGATGATGTAAATCACTTTTGATTTCAAAACCTAATTCTAGGGGAGTGAGAATAGGTTCTTGATGAACAGAGGTATGCAGCATTTCAGAAGTCCACCTGGATAGAAAAGTGACCACCAAACACAGGAATTCCCTCTATTAGGCAAATACTGGCATGCAAATCACACAAGTATAAGTGGCAGCCTGAAGTAAAGCAATATTGCTTGGAATGAAGCAATCTCAAAACTCTTTCTTACTTTGTTAAAATAAGCAAGCCTTGTCTTGGATAAAATCTGAAAGGAAAATGCAACATTCTGTCAAGTTAATGTAAAATAAATGTGCCCTTTTTATGTAATTGTTTGCCTTTTTTTTTTTCCAAGTGCATTCCAGATACTCAAGGTTTTAGTGGCTAAACTCAATGACAGACTAGTACTATTGCATTACAGCAATATATCTGCTTTCAATACAGTTGAGAATGACCTGAAATTCTGTAACTAGACCAATGCAATTCAAGGCTGGAAGATCTGTAGTAAGCCTAACTCAGAATGAATCAAAAACACAGAAGAATTTATGTCTATAATGCCAACAGAGGGAAGGTGCTTGATGATTTGCATTTTTAAGACCAGTAAGGAAAATAATTATCTTTGAAACTGTTTTATCATACGCATACAGGTCTATTCTACCTTTTAAAGCATATATCACTGCTAAGGAATCTTGGCTTTAAAAATTACCCTAATATAAGCATTTTTTTAATTTAACAATACAGGAAAGGAACAAAACTTTTGAAGTTTGACAATAGCCACTCTCCAAAAGGAAGAAGGAATGCCTAGTGAGCAACAGTGCTGTATATAATGAATTAAAAAATAAATTATTAATATTTGCATTCATGGTCACATTTATTTCTTGTCTGAATCCACAATACTTTGTCTTTTCCCAATTTATGTACACAGTGATCACAAGAGAGCCTGCAGCATTGATCAGCAGCTAGTTGTCCTCCTCAAATGACACAGTATGGATCAATGGGCGAAGTATCAACTTTTAATCCTTGACATTTTCCTAGTAAAATAATTCTTCATGAATTTTACCTAAAAGAATCAACACTATGGGTTCTTAAGCAATCTTATCAAACATTGCTTCATAAATCCTAATAATGAGCAATATTTTGTCTGATGGAATAAAGAAGGACACTCCTCTTTAAGCTTAGTTGTCTTTCATTTGATTCTTTTATGAGTGTGCAGCATCCATCAATCTCACTATGTTGCTGTGTATCATTGCATTAAAAAAATGCAACAGACTATTGCTTACAATATTCAAGACTGTTGTGACTGAAGACAGAAAGCTGAAAGTTTAGTGAACTGAAGGTAAGGAGACAAACCTGTAAATTCATAAATTCAAAACATTAGTATGCTGCCAAGTTTCTTTCCAACCAGATAAACATTCAAGCTAATTATAGGCCTTATGACTGTCCCACTGGGATCTGCTCCTCCACTTTCACAAGGGGCTGATAACAAGTAAATGTTTTCCACTATTCTGTACTTCATCTATGCCAAACATTATTTTAGCACTGACTAGCAAAACAACTTTTCTGAGCTTCCAAATGCTGATGTGCAAAACCAGAAGCCCTTGGTTCCAGCAGGGAAATTCATAATAACTTGAATCTGTGTTACTGAACCAATGTGTCAATCAGTGGACCTCGCTACACCTCACTTTTTAAATACCGATTTCTTCCATACACATAGATTGAGACAAACAGCGAACCAAGCTATCTTGGTCCAGGTGATGCCTGATACCTTGTAACAGGTCACCACGGGTGCTTTTGTTACAGAATTTATTCCACATTCAGGCAACATTATTTGTAAATTTTCTGGAAGCACTTCTATTATTCTTTTCTTGTGTTTCTCATCTTTGAGATACATTTGCCATTAGCTGGTCCCAGAACAGCAGGCATTGCCTGCACATCGATTGCACAGAAAAACCACTACTGAGCCTAGCACTGATTAGAAAAGAACCTGAGTATTATTTATATGGTTAGAGAGCAAATATTAGAAACTGGCTGCAGTATCCCCAGATGTCATTTTAAGAACAGCTATAAGATTCTCAGTGCAGGTCTACTGACCACTTCCTAGATATTTTCTAATTTTAGAAATATTTCTAATTTTAAATTCAGTTTCTCTGGTATACTTGCTGTGTGATATTGTGAGGAGTAGATGACACATTATAAATATTCCACTAGCCCCACTTCATCAGGGAATTTTTTTTCTACAAGAAAATTACATAGTTGTGTTATTAAATTATCCACACACACTAATTTCAGGACTTTCTTGCTGAGTTTTCTCATGGTCAGGAAAAAGTTACTCAACAAATGAAAAAGTTGTGGATAGGGTCAGTAAGCCAACAGCTTCAAAAGGGTCAGAGCAATCAAAGCAGCAAGTTTTAGGTAGAACCCCATAACAGCTCTTCTAGGGAAGATGCACACTTAGGTGCCTCACTGAAATGCCTCTACAACAATGTACACAGCATGAGCAACGGAAAGGAGTCAGAGGTCTGTGTGCAGTTACAGGGCTGTGACCTCCTCAGAATCACAAAGACAGGGTGGGATAGCTTGCACAACTGGCATGCCACAACAGATGGACACAGCAGCAACAGCAGCCCCTGCAGCAGGCTGAAAGCGAAGACAGGGATATCACACTTCACAGGAGAGAACAGAGCAGCTGGAGGGAACAGAGATCTGCCTTGGAATGGCTCTGAAGCTAGCCAAAAGCTGGTAGACCACCAGCTATGAGCTACTTTGCCTGTAGCCACAGCCTGGCTTCAGCTGAGATAGTGTTTTGGTTTTTAATATCTGGAATAATTCTGTGTTTTGGGTTTACTACTTCTCCTTGCAAAGGGAGGAGTGAGCTGCTGTATGGTGCTCAGTTACTAACTGGGGTTAATCCAAGACAAGCATGTATCATAAGAACAGCCTGGTATCTGTGACCCCTGAGATCAGAGGAACAGCCTGTTACAAGGAAGACTTACACTTAATAGACCACCATCAGAGTAGGAAGTACTTAACCAACTTGGACATACATAAATCCATGAGATCAAGGGGGCTGCTAGCTGACTTAGAAGACACTTTTTTCTGCATTCCCACAAGTACTGAGTGAGCTGGGTGATATCTTTGAGAGGTCATGTCATTGGCAAGAGGTTGCTGAGGCTTGAAGGGAGAAAATGTCGCTTCCACCAGGCTGAACAGAATGTTGTTATCAGCAGCACACAGTCCAGCTGTAAGCATCATCTTCAGGAAACCACTACTAACATTGGAACCAAGAGAAAGGGTAAGCTTCTCAAGAGAACTGAAAAGTTAGTGTGTACCAGTGTGTACCAGTTTTAACTGCATCTTAATTATTACAAGTCAAACCTAATAAAGTAATCTGGACTTAAATGTTAGTAAATGCTAGTAACTGGACTAATAACTGGACTGTTGAAATCTTTAAGGTCTAATCAGGAAAATCCTAGCATGCGCAGAAAGTTGTTTCTTTAGCTCATCGATTGCATGGATGTTTGGCCTGGGACCCCAAGGCAAAGCCTGGCTATAAAGGCTGAATGGAAATGGTGGAGGATACAGGCAAGCCAGGCTATACTTTAGCTATGACATGAAAAATAAACATAGAAGAAACCATCAAAAACTCTACCAGCTCTCTACCACTTTGGCAAAAGAAGGCAACAGAAAATGCTCTTCTTAGAGTTGACGTGAGAAATAATGGCTTTAGTTTATAGTGCGAAGTTAAAGTTCCAGGGGTAAGGAAAATTCAGCAGAACAGAAATAAGTCAGTCTCACACAAAGTGAAAAAAAACAAATTATTTTTTCAATATTGACAAGCAGTTTTATCCCACTTAAAAATCACATCATTTTCCATTTAGCTTGTTAAGCTAGATAAGGATGACATGCTAGACACATACCCCAAATAATTTATTAAAGCAAGCAATTTCCTTTTCTTAATTAAATATGTGCTGACCACCATAAAAAATAAAAAAAAATAAAAAAAAAAAAACCACCAAACCTGTCATCAAGAAAAACAGGTTTGGGCACATACATACATTTTACTCTAAGGATTTTGCAAATTAAGTGTTTGCATAGATTTCACAGTGCTCAATTATTGCTGTCTAAAACAGCCTGTCCTTCTGAAGTGCTTTAGTATTATCAGGAATGCTTTGGTTCATACTGAATATAGTAGATAGAACACCACAAAGCAATAATCGCATTTATGACTTATGAAGAAGCTAAACTTCAAGCTGAAAATAAGTTTTGTTTACAAATTGAGATAAATAAGCCTTACCCTTCTTGTTCTGAACAAGGCAACATCCTTTTCAGAGCTCTGCAAAGTTTTCCATGATGCCTTGTCTGGCTTTCATCAACCAACCTTTTAGCTAGAAAAATTCTGAAAGATATCTGCACCCTCAAGCCAGTTCCGAAAACAGGACAGGCCTTTGTCTCTGATCTGTTTTCTTCCCTTGTCAGTAATGACTTCTCCCGTTTGCTTCACAATCACCAGTTTAGGAATTGCCGTTATGTTGTATTTCTTCTTCAGATCACTGAGAGGAAAAAAATTAAAAACAAAACACATCATTAGGAAGCATTGAAGAAAAGTAGTTTCTCATGAAGGATATTCTGGCTGGGACACATGGGAGGGCAGAAGTGCCTGAGCTTCCTCAAAGCTTGAGGCAGAATACTGAAGAGTAAAGGGAGATGAAGAAGGCTGTAGCTGGGAGTTTACATGGTGAAGCTCAGTTCATGGAGTTCAGAAAGGTGCAGCACCTTTCCTGTAACCACTCTACTGCTGCCTGTAGTCTTCACAGAAGCAGAGACTGACTCTCGGAAAAGAGGTCCATGGAAGGAAAGTGTAACACACCCTTCCACCTTGCTTTTACTAACTAGAAACAGTTAGCTTCTGGTCCCTTTTTGACTGTATAGGAGGATGATCCTCATTTAATTTAGCATTAGCCATTTAATCCTTATAAATATGCTCCAGTGCACCAATCCCACAGAGCTACTTTCTACAATGTTCATTAAAGCATGATGCATAATTACACCTTTGGTGTAAATAGAAGGGATTGCAGGAATACCTTTAACTTCTCAGTACAACAGGCCTTCTGCATAAAGAATGTGAGCAATAAAAATATTTTTACTAGAGGCTACCTTAGTGGCCCAAGAAAAAAAATTGGCAACTCCTCTGTCCATCACCCAGATTGTCACAAGATGGAAAAATCCATCCAGATTACAAATAACTTGGTTTTAAGTAGTCTGCTTTATACCAAAACACATTTAAAATAGCTAAAAATTTAAGAAAACACACAGTGACGTTCCACAAATAAAATCAGGATCTATTCAAATAACTTAAGTAGATAACATGGAAAAATTAGTAAGACAAGGCTTCTGAAGAATGGAAATTTTATGGGCTCAAACTCAAGATACACTGAAAATTAATACATTGATTATTAATACTAGAAATAAAAATAATAACTGAAAGGGAAAAAAACTAAAGATAAAGATACCCAAAGAAACAAAAATATTTGCTGACACTGGCAAATGTCACCAAGGCATGATTACTACAAATAACATTCCACAGAGATGGAAGTGCACAAATAACAGGTTAACAGCCAAATGAAGTAGTAAAATAGAATCCACTGTTTATATAGATGAGTTGAAAGAGATGGGAAACATACAACACTAGGAACATGCAAAACCAGGAGCCAGAACCAAAGAAGAGTCCCTCAAGGGTCAGTACTGGGACCAGTACTGTTCAGTGTCTTCATTGATGACCTGGATGAGGGAATAGAGTGCACAGTCAGCAGGTTTGCTGATGACACAAAGCTTGGAGGGTTGGCTGACACACCAGAAGGTTGTGCTGTCCTTCAACAGGATTTAGACAGGTTGGAGAGCTAGGCAGGGAGAAATTGAATGAGATTTAATAAGGACAAGTGTAGGGTGTTGCATATGGGTTGGAACAACCCCAGGTGCCGGTATAGGTTGGATACTGGCCTGTTGGAAGCAAGGTAAATGAGAGGGACCTGGGGTTCCTGGTAGATAGCAGGATGACCATGAGCCAGCAGTGTGCCCTTGTGGCCAAGAAGGCCAATGGCATCCTGGGGTGCATTAGAAGGGGGGTGACCAGTAGGCCAAGAGAGGTCCTCCTCCCTCTCTACTCTGCCCTGGTGAGACCTCACCTGGAGTATTTTGTCCAGTTCTGGGCCCCTCAGTTCCAGAAGGACATACAACTCCTTGAGAGAGTCCAG
>VXBZ01009752.1:0-12946 GCA_013399135.1 Heliornis fulica
TGTAATGCCAGGAAAGGCATTGTATGAAGTGCATGGCTTGTCCTTCCTATCTGGTGTTCCTGCTGAAGCTCCAGGAGCTTGTGGAGGGACATTTTCCCTCACTGTGCATAGGTCACACAGAGGGGTTCTGCTCCAGGCTTACCCTGCAGTGCCAGTGGCCTGGGCAAGGCTTTGCTCTGGTCCCTGCTCTAATGGCCAGGTCTCTGCATACTGAGCTGTGTTAGCATGGTGTCTTTTCCAGTATGCTTGANTACTTTTGAAAAACTTAACTGCAAAAAGAGCAGAAACCAGCGAGTTCAAGTCATTTCCTACTTCCAGCTCTTGGTTTTACCATCTACAAACCAGGGCTGGTGTGCAAAGACACCTGTGCTGAAGAAAGGGGGAAAAAATCCAGGTGGGAGAGCCCATTTTCTGTTTTTTGTTTCCTAATTCAAGTCCAGGGCAAAGGGTAGATTTCAGCAGCACACAAATCAAAATCCCAGAGTTAACCTGAGTGCCAGTGAATAACAGATTAAGGGCCTGGGTGAGTTTTAATGCTGCCTGGAATGAAGCAGTCAAAAGCCAAGAAATGCAGAAGCAGCCCCATGCAGGGTGCCTAGCATGGCTGGGTTATTGCATAGCTCATATTTAATTAAAGAAGTTGTTTCTCTGATAGTAGAATACCAAGCTGTCCTAATGGGATATGTTTGTTGTGTGTCACTGCCTTTCCCACGCTCTGTCCGCTCTCCCTGCAGTCCTTCCCAATAATGCTTCCTGTGAATGGGGGACTTGGATGTTGTCACAGCCCCTCAAATTGCTGAGAAACCTTTTGTGGAGTTGAAATCCATGGATCAAGCCCGAACAGAGCCGGAGGACAGCAGGTCTGAAGTCTCCATGGCTGTTATGCTCCCTCCTATGCAAACCATGCAGGTTTGGTGTTGTGCCCCTATGTATTTCCATAGGGTTGCTGTCCCCTGCCCCAGGGAGCAGAAGCTCACCTAGAACCCAAACCATCTCCAGGGTTTTTTTCTTCCCAAATCAGACCTAGATTTTCTCTGCAATTAGTGCTGAGTAGTTGCTGCCTACTGTATCGGCAGGCGTTGTGCCAGCGTGCGGAGTGTGAGCTCATCAGCCAGTCCATAATTACTCCCCAGTTTATATATGATGACTTCCTTGAATGTCCTTTGTTGGGGTTTTTTTTTTCCATCCACTTTGCCTCAGGTTTTGCATTGTGTCTTTTAGTGTGACAGGATGTTTTTGCATGTTCTTCCTTTAACAACCGTTGTATTATAATTAAATCACGGGGTGATTAGTCTGTCAGAGTGGTTAGAGCTAGCCTAAAAAACAGCTAAGCTTTTAAATTAAGGGCCTCTAGGCTTTCCCTTTGCCTTCTATGCTAATTACAACAAAACTTGAGAGAGGAGACTAAGCACAGGCTCTTTCAGAGGTTGGCAACCCTTCGGACATGTAGGGGAGGTGACCTGGTAAAACCAGAGCCATGTGGCTCGAGAACCAACATTAGTTCTTAACTACAAGAAAGAAAATAACCTGACAGCTGGCAGAGGATACCAGGATTCCCTGGTTTTTCTGGTGTGTAACAAAGGCAAACTGCTCCTTTCTTTCATTTCTAGAGTACTCTGTCTCCATTCCCTCTATGGGAGAAGGAAATGCTTTCTTGGGAGAGGAGACTGACCTTAATTAAGAATGAATGTCTCTTATTTCCTCCATACTTCAACTAAGTGAATGGTTTTAATCCTAATCTGCCGTGTGCTTCAGAGCTAGGGTTTTGATTGCTTGTTGGGAGAAGTAACTAATCAGAGAAGTGAGAAGGGGATGGTATGATTGCCTTGGATCAGATGGGCTGTCTTAAGGAATTAAAAGATAAAATTGCCTTTTCTCAGCATAATCTCTGCCTGTATTAGTAAAGCCACAGTTTGGCTTTATCAGATCCTGTCTCTGTGTTGATCGGATTAATTTCCTGCCCCGTTGCAGACGACTGGGAGGTTTGAGCATTTGGATTTTGGTTTCAAGGCAATATTCTGCTCTTAAATCCTTGACCTCTGCAGAGTGGTCAGTGTTGTGGGGCTGTGTGTGTGGGCCACCAAATCCTGCTCACCCTTGCCTCAGCGTGGGGTCATTAGGGCAGTAACGTGTCCTGGAGTAACGACTCTGGGAGTGTTATTGCCCAAGAATCTCATTTTCCTGGAGCAGGGAAGGTGTGGAAGAGCTTGGGAATATGAAGTGGATGCAACTAGATGCTCAGAAACAAGAAATGAAATAACTGTGTAGTTTCAAGCCAGATCAGTGTCTTGAGGCTCAGAAGGGTTTGTCTAAGGCCTGGTAAATGGACAGCAGAGCTGGCGCCGAAAGCTTTCTGCACTTATTCTGTGTGCTTAGTGTCAGAGCGAGTGAAGGGCTTCTCCAGCCATCACTGGACCAAATTCTTCCCCAGCAGCTTGTCTGCAGGGAGGTGCTGGGCTCCAGGCTCTGTTCTCAGCATTTAGCATGCCCTGTGCTGAAGGCTTCTGCCAGCAGCAAAGCCGTTTTTGGTGAAGATGCCCCATGGGGGACACGATGTGTGAGAATGTGTGACTGGATCAGGCAGCTGTGTGTCTGCGGGGAGCTGGGTTGTTCTCTGGGGGTGCTGAGGAAGGCTCACTCTCATCCAGAGTCATAGAGGTCCTTCAGTGCCAGCAGCTGGAGAGCCATTGTCA
Organism: Heliornis fulica; assembly: GCA_013399135.1. Taxonomy (NCBI): domain Eukaryota; kingdom Metazoa; phylum Chordata; class Aves; order Gruiformes; family Heliornithidae; genus Heliornis; species Heliornis fulica. Next base: position 2,694 of record VXBZ01009752.1, read on the forward strand.
GAGCAGCTGAAGACAGAATTCCTGGTCCTTCCTAGCCATGTCTTTATTACTAATGCACGAGCCTTTGTGCAGATCCAGCCACACCTCTGCAGCACCTTCAGACAGATCTGAAAATGGCTGAACCTCCCCTTGCATCCTCCCCACTTGCAGATGTGCTGCCCCAGGGCTGCATCCCAAACCTGAGGATTCCTCATCCTTAGAACATGGGGAAAACTGGCATGGTGCTCGAAATAATGGCATGAACAACTGCTTTCATAGAGGTAATCTTGGATGGGAGTAGGTGAAAACAGAGAGACTTCAGCCACAAAGCTTTCTCTATCCAGGTAGTTGGTTTTGAAGTCACTGATTACTTGGCTGAGGCAAGATTGTTTAAACAAAGTGCTTTACTGTTGCTCTGTGTTGTGTTTGTTTAGCATTAATCTGTTGTATGACATGACTTTGATTTCCTTCACTCTGATAACCAGATAGTTCTTTACCTTTTCTTTTTCATGGGCCCATGTCCTGAAAGCTGTGCACACAACTGCCTGCAAGCTTCAAATTTCAGTTCTTACAGCTGGATTTCCAGATTTAGAGAACTAGAAACCTAGGATTGAGATAGTCTGAACTTTGCTGAGGTCTGTGTTTGTACCACCCCCTGTGCCTTGGCTAGGGTGTGGGGTTGGGTAGACACTTCTGACACCTAGAGCCACCCAGAAGGAAGCACCAGGCATGGGGTGGGCTTCAGGCCATCTCCGGTGGCTGCGTATGGGTTCGCTCAGTATGTGGAGGTGAACAGACCCTGAGACTGGCACGTACCCACCCATGAGGGCTTTATTCCAGGAGTGTGCTCAGACTGGGAGTCTGCTCTGTGCTTGTGTCCATCGCAGACAGGATGGTGGTCCACGTGGTGAGCATGTACTCATGTGCCTTGTTGAGTGCAGGAAGGGTGGATGAAGCAGAGAAACTTGTGGCAAACCTGCCTTGCCAAGGCTGACAAAGGCTTTTGCTTCCACCTTTTGGTGTTCACTTGCCATGTCTGAGGGATAATTGAACTCTAAACCTCTGTGATTGTTTCTCCACTCTTGATGCACGTGGCTCTGATGCTTGGCTGGCACTGTAGATGCTCCTGTATCCAGACATAGTGCTCCTGTGGATGGATGTTTGTCCGTATTTGATTGGGAACTGTTCCCTTCTTTGAACTTGAGCCTAGGTGCTTGGATCCAGCTCTTCCCTTTTCTGATGGAAAGATGGAGAACAGAATATTGTGGTCATTTGAAGCAGGCTTTCATATTGTGCATTCCTGGGATGCTTTTCTGGGCTGTGGGAACAGACAGAACCATTCATGCCAGTATGCAAAGACTGCAGGAAGAATCTAGCAGAGCTGTAGAAAATCCTTTTAATCTGTGTCATCTTGGAAAAAGAAGAAAAACAAAGCAGAGCTGGTGGTCCTGGAGTATCCCTAGGGCCAGATCTTTTTATCTTACTGTGTGTCTGGACAAAGTCACATTCCCATGAAGTGATACAGGAAGGCAAAGCTTACAGCTTGGCCAGGTAAGATGGGAGTAGGAAAGAGAAAATAGCTTGGGCATTTCTTACACTGCTGCAGCATCATCTATGCCTGCACTGCTGGGAGCAGGTTCTTCGAAGAGCTCTGCTGATACAGAGCCCGTTGGGATGCCAAGGGTACGGTACAGGGGCTCAGGGCAGGTTGTTATCTCTAATGGAGCAGGGCAGACCCTGTGGAGATACTGGCTGATGTCCCAGGCCAGGGATGTTTGAGCAGCACAAAAGCTGCATCGCTCATATAACATGGATGGCTCAGGGCAGCACTGCTCATGTGGTGAAGACAAACTAACAGTATAATTTGGAAGAACTCAGTGCTTGGCATTCAGAGCTTCCCAAAAACCTGCCCATACAATTTGATTTTGAAATAGGAGAGAAACAAATGATAAAGGGGCATATCTGTCCCCAGCAGCAGCTGTAGGCTTCTTTAAAAACATCCCAGACACTTATGTTTATCTCTGATTTCTGAAGAGCTGGGTTTATAGTATAATTTTCTAGTTTCCCAGTGTGGCTGTGCTAAGGCAGTCATTCATCCCTCTCTCTTGGCTGTGGTCATTCTGCACTCCCAGAGATGAGAATGAACTCGACAGAGAGTCACCCCCAGCAGATCTCCACGAGCCGAGCGTGGCACCGGGCTGTGATGCAGTGTGGCACTGCAGGTGGGTTTGGATCTGGTGTGTGGCAGTGATGGGATTTCTGGCTAAAAGCAGCTGTCTGCACAGAGGGTACCTTAGTGAGCAGCACATGGAGGTCGCTTGTTCTTTCAGCATTAGTATGGTGAAAGCTGATACGTTCACGTAAAGGATCCTGGCAGGAATCTGTAGGCAGTGGGAATGTGTTTCCTCTTGCTTCTCACCCCTGTGTAAAAAATAAAACCCAGTCATCCTGAGAGGGAGCAGAATGTCACAATATCCGGTGACTTGTGCAGCCAGCTGATCCTCAGGGATAGAGTAGTGGAGGGAGAATGAAGTTCTCTGCCTCCTCGTAGGTGAGCAGCAAAACAGAGGAACAGACTAAATCTGTTGTCTCCTTGAAGCGTATGTGATTCTGGCCGAGAAGTTTGGGAGCCAGAGACTCCTGCTAACAAACGGCTGAAAAACTGTAAGAAATTCTATTCTTCTGGCATTCTTTCCTGCTTTAAAGTCTTCCCTATTACTGTTTTATCCTTCCCCCATCCACGTTCCTGGTTGTGTATTCAACCAGCCAGCATCTTTTATCTGGAATTAACCGGCATCCACAACTTGCTTAATTGCAAGCTGAGCATCAAGTGGTGTGAGCAGAAGGTAGGACAGGGCGATGAGATGTGTGACTCTTGGAGTAAGGGCATACTGTGAGGAGAACAAACCTTCAGGATGAAGGTGATGGGGGTGGAGTCATGGTAGAGCACATCACCTGCCAGCAGAAATCAAGTTGCTCTATAAAATCAAAGCTAGCCCTGGGCAAGAAATGTCCTATGAGATGGCGTGGGTGGGAGGGAGATGTCTGATGGCTTGACAGATAGGAGGAACCAGGCTGATCAGGGTTTCTCACCTCCAGATTCTGTTACTTGTCTCCCTATTTTATGCTAAGTGGAGCTGGAAACTGCAGCCTCCTGTCCAGCTTGACAGCATCTGGTCCTCCCTGGCTGTTGCAGGAGGGCCATCTTCTCTCTTCCTTGACCAGGCTTGCTTGCTCCTGTCTGTTTTCCCTGGTTCTGGTGTTGTGATTTGAGCATCCCACCCTTTCACACAGCCCTGACTTTGATGGTAGCTAAATGTTCCCCTGTGGGTGCTGTCTGCAGGTGTCTGAAGCCACCCTGGGTGTTGAACACCCTTCGTGGGGGATGTGGGGAAGAGATGGGGTCTGATCTCTTGGGTTTTCTCTTGAGCTCCCTCCCCAGGCTCTCTCCTCATCCCTCCTTCCTTCGCCTCGCCGAGCCGGCGTGGGATGACTGACTCCTATTGCTGAAGCCCTTTTTGGCGTCTCAGATATTTATGAGCCCTCAGGAACACAGTTTTGGAATTCTCCTTGTGGTTTTTCCTCCTCTGTGTGTGCCTGCAGCTTTCCCTGGAGCGCTGCCAGTCCTCCCCTTGCTCTGACCCAGCCTGTGTTGAAATCCTTACTCATGCCTTAATCACTTCCCATCCCCACCATTGCAATTACCCCCTCGCAGCAGCTGTAAATCTCTGCCACACTAATTCTCCAGAGTGCTGCCTGTAGTTGGCTGCCTCCTTCCTTGGCCCAGGAGCAGGTTGGGGTGTCCCCCAGCTTCTGGATGGTTCTTGGCTTGTTCTCCTTGTGATTCCTCTTGCTCTTATGTCAGCCTTGTCCCTGGCTTGCCACCTCCTTCCCTCCGCATCCCAGCCTGCTCCATCAGCTTCCTTGTGGCTGATCATCTCAAATTTTATTGTCTTTCTTACCCACTTGGAATGTTTTTTGCATGGTTTTGGGGTTTTTTTTTAGGCAACTTAGTCATTTCCTTTATTTTTCTTGTCATAAAACTTTGTTTGAGGAGTTGTGTGCTTGATTAAGGCAACATCGTTGCGAGGAATTTGGAGGTTTTATTCCGTTTGCCTGCTGGCAGCAGAGTGGCGTAGGGAAGGCCTATGTGGCCTCACCGAGGAGTAGCTGATAGTTATGCTTAGGTTCTGGGTTTATTCTCTTTTTTTTCAGGCTTACTGCAGATCCATGGGGTCATACACCCCTTTTCTATACAAGGTTTTGGATTTGCTCTTAAGGAAAGGAGCTGAAGGCCTTATCACAGACACCAGCCTCTTCTTTCCTCCTCCTGTCAGTTTGGAGAGGCTGCCCGAAGTCTTGTGGAAATGGAGCTGTGTGCCAGAGGTGTGGTGCTGAGCATCGTTGGTGTGCTGTTGGTGAAGGCTCTGGCAGCACAGCCGGGGCTTGGCTTGGAACTGAAAACCAGTCAGCAGTTTCTGTCACTGAAATCCCAAACTGGGAACCCTAGGAGGGTTCAGCTGTGGTCCAGGGTTAAAGTGGGGCTGTGTGGATGAGCTAAAGAATGTCACATGAAGGTGATGTGTCACAGGGAAGTGAAGGAGATGATTGCCCTGGTTTTACAGGACAAGCAATGGAAGATCTCTTGGGATGTGAGGAGGCAGCTGGACACAGCTTTCTGGGAGCCTCTTCAGCGCTCTCCCACCTGTTCTCATCTGATTTCTTTGTGCTCTTCTCCCCCAGGTCTGTGACGATGGAAGAAGAGGTCTGTCATCGAGCAGCCTGAGCAGGGATACCAGGACAGCTCTTAGAGGCCTTGGTGGCACAGACCTGAGATAAGTCAGCAAACATGCTGAAGCCAAGCGGACTTAAAATCCCCGGCCGGGCTGGGAAGCACTCCAGCCCCGTGGGACGGGCGTCGGGGACCGCTGCAGCTGCTGTCACCACCAGTTCAAAAGAAGGTAAGGGAATGAAGACCCTTCATTCAGCAGGGTCATGAGATGGCCCAGCTGATCACCTGCCTTAAAGCACAGGTTCAGTAGGCTGTGGAACTTCTCTCCTGTAGGTAGATTGACCGAGAGCATGGATCCAGGCAGGTGAAATGGGATGAGGAAACATCCCTGTCTCAGGTAGTGCACAAGCCAGGCAGTCTGTGGAGTGGGTGGGGGGCAGATGGATCCTCTGGTGCCTAGAGTGGACATGGAGCAGTACTGTCTCACTTGTTAGCATCTGTGCAGGTACCCACAGCAAACATTTGGAGAGCTGATAGCAGTGAGGGAGATGGGAACCTCACCCTCAGGCTTCTGACACACTGTCCTGTAGTTGTTGCTTCTGGCCTGCAGTAATGCAAGTGTCAAAACTAGGCACTTTAGGCAATTTGTCCTGTGCCAATTACCTCAAATTAGTGCCTTTTAATAGAATAATTCTAAGCACTGGGATTTGAGAAATGGCTTACCCAGATGTACATACACATTCTATACCATCTGATCTATATCCAGTGTATACATAAGCTATACAGACTGCATTATGTGATATAATTAACAGTTCAAAAGCATTTGAGATGTGTTTTGCTTAGGACTTGGGTTTATTTTGGCTGCTTTGACTGCTGGGTTGTTTTTTTATTAGATGTAATTCAGCAAATATTCAAGGTGCGAGGTTTGTATGTAATGCTTTTCATCTCACGTGATTCCGTTCCTCTTAGTTCTGGGGGACAGCGTCAGGATGATGCTCTTGGTCACTTGTACATTCAGGAATTAGCAATTGCATTTGAGAATGCAGCTGGCACCCTCTTGAGATCAGTCAACCTCTTGTCCCACACTGGTTCAGACCACTGCCCTTGTGCCTGGTTACTTGGCTGTATGCTTCAGTCCCAAGATTAGATCATGTTTGGCTGAAGTAGGAAAGCCTTGTGCCTGGCAGGCAGGATTTGTAGTTTACCCTGGCTTGGCCCCCTTGTTATTCTTTGGGGGCTCTGCTTTACTCATGGATTTCCTCAGCTGAGCTTACTCTTCTTCCAGTGATGGATCATGTGTATATCATCTCTCCTGCTCTGTAAATTCTTTCCTTTAGCAATATTGTAAGAGGTTTTCATTTGGGTTTTTGCACATGTGTTATCTGAGGGTCCAGTCACCGTGTGAAAGCGTGGGCTGAGTCTCAGGTCTTTGGGATAATGGTTTTAAAATAGAGGGAGGTAGATTTAGATTAGATATTAGAAAAACGTTCTTTACTGTAAGAGTGGTGGAGCACTGGAACAGGTTGCCCAGGGAGGTGGTGGATGCCCCATCCCTGGAGACGTTCAAGGCCAGGTTGGATGAGGCCCTGAGCAACCTGATCTAGTTGGGGGTGTCCCTGCTTCTTGCAGGGGGTTTGGACTAGATGACCTCTGGGAGTCCCTTCCAACTGTAGCTATTTTATGACTCTGTGATTCTATGATACAGCATTGTAGGGGTGGAGCAGCACTGCTCTTCCTCAGCTGGGGGCTTGACACTAGTCACAGACATGAACTTCCCTGTGCTGAACTTGGAAATCGGTTGCTCGCTCCTCTAGTTCCTCAGGGTTTCGTTGGAGGAGGTTGGCTGGATGCACATGGAACTAAGAAGTCATTTCTGTTGCCTCTGGGATTATTTTGCAGCGGAACAGAGGGAGGGTAGGAGATGAGGACTTGCCTTGGGAGTGAGAGCACTTGGGTGGTTATCATCAGGTAATCACTGATGGTTTGGTGTTGTCTTCACACAGGCATTCCCGCAGAGCTGCAGGGACGAGTGCTGAGGCTGTCTGCCTTTGTGTCAATCAATCAGTTCTTACTCCCAAATAAATATGAAAGACATGAAACTACTCCCTTTGCCTGAAACAAAAGAAACGGGGTTGTAGTGGCCGAAGCAGCAAATTGACTTGCACAGACACAGGCAGCTAATTCTCGTCTATTCAAAGCCTTTGTGGCTCTTGATTAACATTAACTTGGGGTGCTGCGTGCTGGCAGATCAAGAAAAAAGACCCCACACTGCGGGGCCAGAGAGGCTGCTGTTATTTCTAGCAAAGATTTGTTGGTTTTGTTGTGTTGCTCAGGCTTCATGGAGCGATCGGTATTGTCGGCTCTCGTCTGGGCGCTGTCCTCAATTGAGTGCACGCTGCAAGCGTGAGTGGATATTCCTGAGTCACATTAGTGACCTCGCTGAAATGCGTCACCAGTGTCTCTGGAGTTTGATTAGGCCTTGTTTTATCTCTTGGACAGGTCTGTGTTCAGGTCCTAGGGAGGGTGAGGTGCAAACAAGCATGTTTTAAGATCTGGCTGCTGCCGTATCAGGAGATGATCTATTAATTAGTAGTAGGAGTTGCAGTATCCATGTGCACACATCTGCTCAGGAAGTTATCTGGAGGCAAACAAGGGCATGTTTTCAAGGAGAAACTGTAAGTGTGAGTCTCCTGCTTGCTGGGTTGGACAGATGTACAGCTCAAACAGAGGAGTGAGGCTGGGAGGGGGGCTGTGGTGGCTGGTGGGCAGTGCGACTGAGGGGTTCGAGCTGCACCAGCCCCTGGAGAAGCTTTGCTAAGTGCTTGTTAGAGCTTGAGTGTGCTTGCTCATTGTACTGTAGAGATCTGCTCTGTACAGCTCCACTTGCTCATGGAGACAGGTGCTCTCACAGGACCTGGCATGTCATCTTCTAATCCCCACTGTGTATCCAGAAGCCACATGTTTTCCGGCTTGGCTATAGACCAACCGGTTGATGGTTTGCACAGGGCTTGCAGTCAGCTCCCACGTCCCTTTCATGAGCCTGTCTGCCATCCTGCAGGCTGAAATGTGTTTTGTACAGGGCTTCTGGGGGGTTTGGAGGTGGTGGTGCCTCACCCCTTCTGGTTCCCCCCTCGAAGAGGGACAGGACCTTTGGCAGCCTTTCACTCGCAAGAAGTGGTTTGATGTGTTCCAAGCAACATAAAAGGGGGTTGAATCAGTCTTGATTTAATCAGCTTTACAGGTGACATCTAGAGACAACTGAGAGTCCGGTTTTAATTGTCTTAATCATTCCATGCTCTTAGAAGGCTTTGAGATAGCTAATCCATAATATTCAGCATGCTGGTTGCAGGCTGAGACGCGAGCACGCGCTGAAGGCGTATGGAGGTCAGACGCCCTCCTGCTCTCTCTGTCTGTAACTCCTCACAGAACAGCAGGGAGAGAAAAATCTGCATCCCACAGATGTTCTGCTTGTGGTGGTTTGAATATAATGAACCAAATCCTATTCAGCCGTGCTGGTGTAAGTCTGTAGTAACATCCGTACGCTCGCAGTTACATCCGTTGGGGTAAGGGTGCAGCTTCAGGGCAGAATCCGCCCTGGAGTGTTCTGCCTCAAACAATTGAACTAATCCTGCAAGAGCAGATTAATCATTAGAGGCCTGAGCCAATATTCACTGAAATCAAGGGAAAGGTTCCCTTTGGCATAGGTGGATTTGGGAAGAGAACCTGCAGGATTGCAGTGACATCACACTGCGGTGCTGGCTATGGGTCTGGTTTTACTGTCACACACTGACCCTGCCTGTGAGCATCTTCCTTGCGAGCAGTTAAATGGGTGAACTGGTCTCCACAAAAGGCTTTAAAATATTTGGAATACAGAGGTTTTGCTCTTTATTTTGGGCCCAGCAGGAAAGTTATTTTTCATGAAGATGGTAGAATATAAAACACCCTTAATTTCTTTTTTTATGCAATTACTTTTAGGCTGTGGTGAATTCTGCAGGAAAAATCCCCTGTAACACAACTCTCACTACAGAGTAATAGGAGCTGTTCCAAACTGGGCTGCCTGACTTAGGCAAGTTGGTTTGGAACAGGGTTGATGGGCTCTCTGCTACCAAACCTGTCTGTCTTCCAGCACCATGATGGTGTCCCCTCTTGCACTGTGCCTGGGGCACAGATGGCCTGGAGGATGCAGTGGAGAGCTTTACACACAGAAGTGTGTTCACAGAATTCACAGAACTGTAGGGATTGAAAGGGACCTCCAGAGACCATTGAGTCCAACCCCCTGCCAAAGCAGGTTCCCTAGAGCAGGTCACACAGGTCGGCGTCCAGATGGGTCTGGAGTATCTCCAGAGAAGAAGACTCCACAACCTCCCCTGGGCAGCCTGTCCCAGTGCTCCATCACCCTCACTGTTCTTTCACAAGTTCTTCCTCACATCAGTGCAGAACCTCCTGTGGTCCAACGTGTGACCATTGCCCCTTGTCCTGTCCCCACAGGCCAATGAGAAGAGGTTGGCATCTCCCTTTGTCTCCCACACTTCAGATATTGATAAACATGGATGAGATCCCCTCTCAGTCTTCTCTTCCCCAGGCTGAACAGCACCAGCTCACTCAACCTTTCTTCATAGGAGAGATGCTCCAGGCCCTTCATCATCTTTGTGGCCTCCACTGGACTCTCTCCAGGAGATCCCTGTCTGGTTTGTACTGGGGAGCCCAGAACTGGACACAGGTAAAGGGGGAGGGTCACCTCCTTCCACCTGCTGGCCATGTTCCTCTTAATGCACCCCCAGGATCCCATTGGCCTTCTTGGCCACCAGGGCACACTGCTGGTTCATGGCCAACTTGTAATCCCCAGGTCCTTCCCTGCAGAGCTCCTCTCCAGCAGCTCATCCCCAGCCTGTCCTGATACCTGGGGTTGTTCCTTCCCAGGTGCCAGACCCTGCACTTGCTGTTACTGAACCTCACCTGGTTCCTCAGGGCCCAGCTCTCCAGCCTGGCCAGGTCTCACCCAATGGCAGTGAAATTTCTTGTGAGAGAGGAAACATTTGTCTGTGGGGCTTTTAAATGATCACAGAGGCAATGGTGACCTTTGCCATGAGTACCTCTTAAAAACCAAACATACACTGAGGATTCAGTGCTGCTGGCACTCTGCTTTGAGGGAGTGTTACACCACAGGTAGCTGCTGCTGAGGAGTCTTCCCAAGCAGCTCTGTGTGCTCTGCCAAGTGTGAGCTGTAAGTCATTCTCACTTTCTGTAATTACAAGCCTTCTAAGCACATAGGAAACCTCTCTGAGGCATTCTGAGTGCTTCACCCCATGCAAAGCACAAGGCTGCAGGTTAGGTCAGTATTATCTGTGTTTTACAGGCAAGACAACTCAGAGAACTAGGCCTTGTCTCATGTCCTAGCATAGGGATCCTAGCATCTCCTGAGCTGGAAGGGACCCATAAGGACAATTGAGTCCAAGTCCTTGCTCCACACAGGGCAGCCCAGCCCGAGCGTGGGACTGAACAGATTGTCTGTGCTCCTTGACCTCAGCCCAGCTGGGTGCTG
>VXBZ01009752.1:13045-30380 GCA_013399135.1 Heliornis fulica
CACCCAAACCTGCTCCCACTGCTCAAGGTGAAGCCACCCCAGCACAGTGCTGAGCAGGACAATCCCCTCCCTGGCCGGCTGGCCCTGCCGTGCTGGATGCCCCCCTGAACACTGTTGTCCCTCGTGCCTGCCTGGGCACACTGCTGGCTCACAGGTGGCCAGATGGAAGTAGAATGGTTATCCTGGCCTGGTTTTCCTGGCCTTTCACCCTCCTGGTCCTGGCAGCAGGAGCAGCAACATCCCGCTCCAACGCTGCTCCATCATCCTCGTCACTGGCTGAAGGGCTCTGTCTGAAAACATTCAGTGTTTGTAACTGTGAGGGTACACGGTCACTGAGCTTACAGAGCAAGTGTCTCCACCCTGCACTTCTCCTGTTTCACCCCTAAACCCATACAGTTGTTTAGGATTTACAGCCCTGAAGATGACAGGAGCCTTCTGTGTTGCTGTGTAATGTATTTCACATAATTGCTTATTGCAGGGTGTTATATTTGAGGTATTTACTAAAAAAAAACCCGATAAAAACCAACAGCCAGAACTTAAAAGGGCTTTTGACTTAGAACAAAAAATTTCAGATAAGGGTAGTGAGAGAATCCTGATCCCAAAGCAGGGCTTGGGGACATCCTCCTCACTGGCTGCTGCCCTGGCTGGGTGTGTCTGGAGGACAACAGCATAAAACTGACCATCTGATGAAGCCATAGGATAAACAGAGGGGTAGCTCATGTGTGTCTTGCAAACCAGTAAGATGTACTGGGATTTGGAGCACAGTGTGTGCTGCAGGGTGGTCAGGGTGCCTGGTGGGACCATGTGCTGAGGTTTTAATACAGCCCAACAAGTATCCAATACATCCAAGAGGTTTGATGAGGCCCTGAGCAACCTGTTCTAGTTGGGGGTGTCCTTGCTTCTTGCAGGAGGGATGGACTAGATGACCTCTGGGAGTCCCTTCCAACTCTAGCCATTCTATGATTCTGTCTGTTCCCACAGCTTCATCACACACTATAGATTTGCTGCCTGCCCCCTGCTTCTCACTTTGCCCCCCCATCACCCTTGGGAAGCTATGATGGTGATCAGAGTCTTACAGCTGGTGGGTTTGAGATAGAAAGCCATGGCAGGTGTGTGCATCACATAGCTCAGATATTTTCTTAGGGCCAGATCTGCACCATGGTCATACTTTTTCCTCAGAAAAAAATCCCAAAACATAAAAAGGATTAGATATCCACTACAAAAGGTGATTTGGATTTTCTGCATATAGTCCCTGTTCGTGCACAGCTCGTTGCCTTTTCAATCGGATACTCAGCTGTTTAAGCCAGATATTTGGAATAAAGTAGATGACTCAGTGTTAATCTGCTCTCAAATATCCCTTCTATTAGATTAGGCAAAACAAAGGCAGCCCAACAGAGTCTGCATTCTGCCCCGTGTGGATCTGTGTACAATCAGCCCATTGTGTGCCCCGGGAGATGTATGCTCGCTGCGATCTGCGCATGGATGGGTGGCTGCGGGGATGAATGGCCGGTGAAGTCATGAATCGAAGCTGTGTTTCGGCGTAGGGCAGCCCTGGGGTTGTGAGCAAGTTTGTTTGGCAATTAAGGGACGTTGGTTTTTGCCTCTCCTTCATTTCTCCTGGGATCCAGGGGGTGCTCAGATGGCCTCTAAAGCGTCCCTCTTTCGGGCGAGTCAGATGGATGAGTGAAGGGGATGGTATAATTGTATTGCTGTCATGTCCCTGCCAAGAAAGGGAATATAGTACATACAAGATGCTTGGTGCTTGCCTTTCTGCTGCTACCATCCCAGTGATTCAGTTAACAATGCCATAACTCTTTGCTGCCTTCCAGGGTAGCTGGTTACACTGAAAACAAGCCCCTCTCTGTGCTGACAGGGAGCTAAGTGAGTATCCTCCTCTGCTATTGCATGTGTCTGGTTTGGGCTGGGGTGGGTTTAGTTCTCTTCACTGTATCTGGTAGGGGGCTGTGCTCTGGGTCTGTGCTGGAACAGGGTCGATAACCCAGGGAGGGTTTTGTTCCTGCTGAGCAGTGCTTACACAGAGACGGGGTCTCTTCTGCTCCTCACCCCACAAGTTATCTCTCACTTTTACCCTTCTGATTCTTACTCCATCCTGTGAGGGTCAAGGAGTGAGCAGCTGCATGGGGCTGAGCTGTCTGCTGGATTAAACCACATCGTGTCAGGTGTTACATGTTCATCCACTTCCCTCCAGCCTCGCTGCAGACTGGGCATGAGATAGCGCCGTTCAGGGCTGTGGGCTCTTGTGAGGAGCAGTTACTCTTAAGATCAGCCCAAGTCCTGCTGGAGGGGAGCCAAGCAAGGTAATATTTGAAACAGAGAGAAGCTCATGCTTGTACCTAGGAAACGTTTCTGAGCTTCAGCAGGTACAGATGGGAAGTTGTTAGCAGTCAAGAGGGAAAAGGAGTAGGCAAGATCTTATGGGTGTGATCTGTTGCTACGTGTCTAGCCCCTTTGTATAGGGCAGACAGAGCACTTGCTGCCCGAGCTTGCAACTTCCAGCTGTGCCAGTGCACCCCTGGCTCAGATTAAAGGGTGCTTTGAGCTTGAGCTGGCTGGAGGCCTGTGGGTCTCTGAAGAGCTGCTGGTCCTGAGCTGACCAGCAGGAGCACAGGTATGAGCAGCACGGCTCGTCAGCTATCACACCAGGCACAATGCTGCGCTGCAGTAGAGCTAATCGGTCTTGAAGGAGGCACCCAGATTATCTGAGTGCTGGGAGGATGTAACAAAGAGTTCCAACGCTTGTTATATGGCTGGAGTAAGTACTGTGCCCAGAGGCAGTCTGTGCCAGTGCTGGAGTTGAACTGGGCTTTCTCCCGGTCGTTTAACCTTCCTTTCCCCTGGGTTGCTGAGGTGCAGCTGCTCTGCTGCACACGGCTGCTCAGGTGATGGACTGTGAGTGAACATCCCGAGTTACACGCACCAAGCAGCTTCCCCTGTGTCACATTCCCTGTACGGGATGTCCGTGGAGACTGATCCCTGGTCTGGCTCGTTCTGACCATAACATAACAACTACACTCTTGAAGGACCAAGCCAGGCTGGTTTGTTGGTACCTTCTGCATTTCACTGGCAGTGGTCTAATCCCATCATCTCCCAGTGAATAAGTCAGTGGCCTTTCCACGTGCAGCTGCCCGAGCAGCGCAGTGCTTGGCTGCTCCTCTCTTCCCTTGGTGCCGCAGGACTCGAGAGTCCACATGAACGGGTTTTATGGGGGAATGGTGCTGGAGCAAATCTCCTCCATTTAAAAAGGCTGTGACAATTCAAAGCCCTGCTGCTTGACTGCTTTTCTGCTGGAGAGAAAGCCCTGTGCTTTGCTTGGCTGCTCTTTGCTGCGTTTGCTACCCAAGATAAATTTCTCCAGTCCAGGCTGTGTCCTGAGCCTGCTCTTCAATGTGTGCCAGTGCTCTGCCTGGGAAATCGTTTGTAAACGTCTCGTTAAAGACCTGTGTCTGCCTCCTTTTCTTTCTTTTTGTCATCGGATCAGCTCACTGAGAGCAGCTGTCCTCACTTCCGTAATAGCAGCCCCGACACCACGCTTGTGCCTTACAAATTCCCACAGCCTAAGAAACCGCAGACAACTGGGCACATACGCGTGTGCCGCGGTTTGCAGACATGGCGGGTTGGGGCTGAGCTCCTTCCCAAGCTATTCCGTGCTTCCATGAGAAGAAAAGGCTCTGAGAAGTTGGCTTTGTGCTAGATTTTAAAAAGCAGATGAACATGTGGCATGATTACAGCTGTGCCACCGGCGAGCCGGAGATGCGTGTGAGGGGGCACCGGTGATTCCAGTGGAGGTTGCGTCACGCGAAGTGTCACTCAGGCTGCTGGAAGGAAGCTCCCTGTGCCGGGTAGGAGCTATCCCTGTAAGTGTATCTCCCCCAGTTGGTGTTCTTGCTTTCACAGTTGCTTTCTAACACTCCATTCTGTCCTTAAGTCTCTTAGGAGTTGTAATGGTCTGGGCATGGATAAAGCAGTTTGGTGTGGGGCTGGAGGGACAGGATTTAATGACATTTTATAGCTGAGGGCTTGTTTAAATGGAAAAATATACCATCTAGTTAGGATAAGCAGTGGTGAGTAAAGCAAATTATGCTTCCAAGTGGGATATTCTCTTGTCACAGTGATTTTATTACTTATTTATGGGAGAACGAAGCCTGTGTTTATTCTGTGACACACCAGTGGTTGTGTTAGCATAGTCCTAGTTTTTCAAATGTGCCTGTGACGTATTTCTGGACACCCAGGCTGGGGAGGAGGGCATGGCTGCTCTCTTCTTCTTGGCAAACCTGAGAGACCCTTACCTCTGTGGGATTCTTGTTTTCACCCTTCTCTGGGAAAGCAGAGTGCTGCTCCAGAGGTGTGGTGGAAGGACCCTGTTTTCAGGCTGGGAATAGTGTGTTGAAACATGAATGTTGAAGGAATATACTTATAGTTTGAAAAACAATAATTATGTAAAAATTGATCTTGTAATCTTGAGATGAATAAATAGATCCATCTATACACTGTGAGTTAATTATCCCTCAGTGAAAAATCCTTGTGTGTTTTCTATGAGTTACTTGCCTCCCTCATGCCCTGTGCTGCCAAAACCTATCCACAGTGCATGTTCAGGGAATGCCACTGTTCAGCTGAAACACTCAAAATCTTCACTTGAAACAAATAGCTCTGCTGTGTGTTTCTTCTAACAGTTAGTCTGGGTCTGATCTAGCCTAGCTGCTAGCACCCAGGGTCCTCCATCCCTCCTGTCTCCTGCAGGCACCCAGAATGCACATCTTGCCTGTGGCAGAGCAGATTTCGTACCAGTCAGACTCCTGAATGGGACCTTTATCAGAAAGCCTTTGTTCAGGGCGTCTCTTTGAGGTTCAGTGCCCTTCCTGGCTGCCCTTGTGAAGACAAATATCTGCCTCAATGGGCATCTCTGTGTGTTGGGTGCAAGGCAGCCTTGCAGTGGTGCTCTCTCTGTCCCACCTGCTTGTAACTCTTCTTCTGTGCATTTTCACTGTCCTCTTTTCCTTCCTCCTCATCAGAGGCTTCTTTCTATGTACATCTCTTCTTCAAAGGAGCTACAGCCGGGGATGCTGAACTTGGATCTTAATATCCACGCCGTGAGTGTTAGTCAGGGGAGCATCAGGGCAGTGTATTTCCAGGGTGCCATCTGCAGAGCTTGCTTCCCTGCCAGATCACAGCCCCAACTCTTCAGCTTTGAACTTGCAGAGCTTTCAGTCGTTGTTTCCAAGTCAGCCATAAATCTCTAGGGCTGCTCCCTCCCCCAGTGCGCTGCCAGGCATTCGGCTATCGCCTGCAAAGCGATGCTTTCTCTTGCCATTGCCTCTTCCCTCTATTTCTGTCTTGTCCTGCAGATTGAAAGGGCCATGATAAATCTTGCAGAAAGCAGCTGCTTCAGGGCCGTGCTCAATAATTTGAATTTGTGTACGACAGTGTGGGACAGCTTTTCCTTCACTGCCAGCAGCCTCGTGTTTGTGTAATCCAAGCTGCTTTGAGAAGCTGCAGGCCCTGTGTGGGGACCTCAGAGTATGTGTGGTGAGGCCTCTTCGTCACCAAGCACTGTGAAGGCAGCAGGCACTCAGCCCTTCTCCCCTGAGACACTTCCTTAGCCCCAAGGAATTTCTTCAGCTGCTGCTGCCAAGTGAAGCCCCATCTCCCTGCCCATGTGGGTGGCAGCATCTGGAAGAGCAGCAGCGTGTTACTCCTTGTCTCTTTCCCAGTAGACCAGCTCCCGTAGCCAGTAGGACTCTGGACTGTTCCATTGCCTTCTCTGCAGGGAAGCTCTGACCAGCTCTGCTCTCCACCTCTTAGTGAGTTTCTGTGATGATGTGCTCAGAGTTGGAAGGATATAGCAGATCCAAGACAGGCTTATAGTAATTGCAGTGTAAAGCCCTAGGTGAGCAGCATAGAGCCAGGAGCCAGTCGGTGCTCGGCTGTGGAGACAGTGCCCTGCTGTTCTCCCAACGGCACGTGGTGGGGGCTGGGAAGGGGCCATTGCGTTTCCAGCGTTCAGTGCTCTGTGTACAGCTGCAGCTTGGGCAGGGTCTGATGTCCCCACTGAAAGCAGAGCCCCGTGCTGTCACCTGGGCACTCAGCCCAGCAGCTGCCAGGCTGCTCTAAAGCCTCTTGGGATCTTACCTCACCCTTGGGGCAGTCAAAACATCCGTTACTCCTCTTAGCTGGCACACTGGTGACCAATAGTGGGGTTTTCCAGCTGGCAGAGTCACAGAATCACAGAATCCCTTAGGTTGGAAGAGATCTTTGAGATCATTGAGCCCAACCACAGCCTAGTGCACCTTTAGACCAAGTCCTTCAGCACCTCATCTCTTGGCCTTTCCAATTCCTCCAGGGATGGGGACTCCACCACTGCTCTGGGCAGCCTGTTCCAATGCCTGACAACCCTTTCAAGGGGGAAATTCTTCTGATGTCCAACCTCAACCTCCCCTGGGGCAGTTTGTGACCATTTCCTCTCATCCTGTCACTTGTTACTTGAGAGAAGAGACCGACCCCACCTTTCTGCACCCTCCTTGCAGGGACTTGTAGCGAGTGAGAAGGTCTCCCCTCACTCTCCTTTTCTCAAGAGTCTGTTCTAGTTTCAGGTGGGTTATGGTCCCCTGGTCAAGGGACAGCCCTGAAGCCCTGCCCAGGAGCAGAGCTGGCACACAAGTTTTTTGACTAGATAATTCGGTCACAGGGCTGTGCAATGAGAGGTGCTCACCTGCCACAGGGCCTGCAGCCCCGTCACAGGTCAGTGACATCTATCATGGGGACAAGAGTGGTGAGAATGTAGTACCTTCAGGTCTTGTGGCAGCAATGTTTCTGCCAGGCTGGTACAGCTTTTCTTGCTGGCTAATGGTCTTTGTGGCCGATGAGAGACTTCCTGATTGCCATGAGGAGGGCAGGCAGTTCTGTGGGGCATGTCAGGATGCCTTGTGATGTGGTGGGATTTGAGGGTAAAACCTTGAAAATTAAAACAGAGAAAGGAAAAGACCTCCCCTAGGGCACCATTAAGATCTCCTGTAAGCACCATGTCTTTTCTCCTTTCCCCCTCCCTGGCATACTCTGCTATATGTATTTTTTTCTTTAATTCTTTTCTTTCTTTTAAATCTAACATGCCTCCGTTTTTATCAATTAACTGCCCGCCTCCTGATTCCCATGGCAACACAACGGGCCGTTGCATTTGGCAGTTGGGGTGCCTGGCATGTGTCTTGGGAGCAATAAGCTCACAAAAGGGTTCTGCAGGGAGTAGGAAATGCACAGACAGCACTCGCTGTGCGCTGCTTCTCATGCTAAACTCTCTTTCCCTTCCTCTCCCTCCGCCCCTTTAGAAACAAGTTTCCTTTCCCTTTTGTTTCGATTGCCTGGTGATAAGAAATGAGCAGCTCAAGTGCTGCAGTGGAGGGAGCGAGGGGACACCTGGTGTCATGGGATGTGGGTGGCACTTAAGCATAGCAGGAGGCTGAGCATCTCATCGGGGATCCTGCAAAGGGCATTACTGCTGCTGGTGCCACAGAGCAAGTGCTCTGTTCCTCCTGCTTTGACTTTCAGAGCTTGTGTGAAGGGAGGTTCCTTGCTCCTTCACCCTACAAAGCTGTTTCATCACCTCTTGCTGGGTGTTTCCAAGAGGTGGGAGTGTCCCCCTCCTGTTGGCAGAGGTCCTGTGCTTCCAGGGGTTTTGGACACATGGCTTTCATCGCCACAGTAATGTGAGCCACGTGAACAGGCTGAAGCTTTGGTGAAATGTTTAACCTCTCCAGCTCTTGGCTCCCAGGAATTTGTTTGGCTCCTGAAATCCTGGTGCCCTAACAGGGCACCTAGTGTGGGCACCTAGTGTGGGCACCTAGTGTGGGCCCCTAGAACTGCTGGGAGGAGTTGGCAGAAAAGCCCCTAAGCCCAGGTCCTAATGCATCATGTTGTGCCTGGGCTTTACAAAAACCGAAGGGAAGTAGAGATCTGGAGTTGGATAAGCTGTGTGTTTAGTGGGTGCTTTGTGTGTGTTTGATTTATAAGTTGTTGTTCAGCCCTGAGAGCTGTGACCTACAGGAAGCCCATTTCAACTGAAAAGAATGAGTGGCCGATGAACACAATAGGGTTGCAAAGCTGGAAAGCCCAAGTAGAAGAAGTCTTGCTTACTGCTGCTTCCATCCCAGTGAGGCAGGGGGCTGCTGTCCCAGCCCTGTGAGGATGTGAGGTTGGTGTTGGACAGAGAAGCATCAGGAGATCTCCCTGGAGGAAAGAGCTTTCTCCATCCTGGCTTCCAGGTGAGCTGCTGAGTTAGGTGCCTAATAGCGACATTCAAAGGGTTCCTGTGGTGGCTTGGTTGGCATCACAGGTTTGTGGCAGGGTTGGAGTAGGAAATAATCTGCTGTTTGGTTTTCTTTGGTTTGGGGTGGGTTTTTGGGGGGTGTTTGGTTTGTTGTGGTGTGTGGTTTTTGGTTTTAGTTTTTCTCCTGTGTAGCTGTTCTCATCTGTACCTGAGTTACGTACCCTTGGTTTTCTGTTAGCGAGTTTCTTGGAACTCAGTGTTTAACTGGGGAGTCTGACTAGAACAAGATTTTTCTTCACTCCAGAAGCAGCCTTGTGGACACAAACCAGCTCTTCAGATGCCCGTAGGCTGGAGAATGCTCAGAAATCCTGGCAGTTGGGTGGCTTTCTCCTAGGCTGTAGTTGCCTCTTGGAGGGCGGATATCTCCAGATGTCAGGTCCTGGAGAGCAGTGCCATCAGCTGATGCTGGTTTTAGGCTGTCCTAAGATACTCAGGGGACTGAAGACAAGTTGCTCATTACTACCTTTCACCTTCTGAAGGGCTGGTGACTAAGTACTTACCCAGGAGGATCAGAGCTTAGTCAGCTCAGACTGCTCAGGATGCTGACTGGCCATCTAGTTCATGGGTCCACTGGACCCAAAGTCAAGAATGGACCTAATTTGAGCATCAGTGACTCTTGGCTTCTCTGGAACCTAGTGCACAAACACCTGTTACCTCCACTGTCAGAAAAGTGGTAGTTTAGTTGTTAATTTATATGTGGATGAGGGTCACAAAACACCAAGCTGCTACAGCATGACTGTAATGGAGCTGAACCTACAGGCAGCTCCTCGCTCAAATCCTCTTTCGGAATCCTTCACCTCATGCTGAAGAACAATAATGGTCAGTACTGCACCACTCTGGAGCCTGTAATCTGTTTCCCAGAGGTGGTGTAATCACCCCAGTTTAGCAGCATTGCCTCTCAGACGGGCGCCTAAACCAAATGGAGAGTAACAAGTCACACTAAAATTTTGGCTTATTACACCAACAGTCCAACGAACTGGTTTTGGTGGTTTTTCTTCTTCCCCAGTCCCAGTAAGTTTTGGAGGTGGCTGCTCTCACAGTGAAAACCATGGGTTTAAGTTCTGCTGGGTTGTTTGTTCAGCCTTGGGCAGCCTTCCTGCCTTTCTCTGCTTGAGCTTCGCTGCTGAAGGGTTTGCTTACCCCAGCCAGGGTGCAGAGGTGTCTGAGTGCTAATGTAACGTGTCTGCATCATTACCTGCCAGCCCTGTACCTTTAGGGGTACAGGATGGAGAGTAACACAAGCTTGGAAGTCAGGCACTAGCAAAAAAAAAAAAAATAGTTGAGAACATGTGAGGCTGGGAAAGGTTTCAGAGCAGGACCCAGAGAAGGCAGCTCAGGCACCCCAGCACATCCCTCCCTCCCAGGGCTGAGCTTTGCCAGGAGTGCTGCGGACTCGGTTGCTGCTAACCATGTCACTTGGGAGCAGTATTTATGTTAGTGCCCTTTCTGAAGGGCCTCTCAAACGTGCTGCTTACACCCCATTTAGCTAACTTCCTCAGGAGCTGGTCCAGCCCCAGGCCACCAAGCCTAGCGAGCAGGTGGGAGGTGGTTTGCATGATCACACCATGATGGCTGCTCCATCCCTGTTCCATCCCTGTTCCAGTCCAGCCCAGGCAGAGGTACGGCTGCATCCAGGAGCCACAACTAACTGGTGCAACTCTGCTGTGGGGATTTGTCATGGGTGTTGACTCTGGAGTCTAATGAGAGCCAGAGTGCCCATATTAGTCCCTCTTGTGAAGTGGCCTTAGCGGAAACTACAGGTTCTTTGTATGAGCACCAGTGCTGTTTGCTTTCCCTTGACATTAGACCTTTAACAAAGCTTTGAAGCAACCTTGGTTTGAGAGTTTTAGTGTTCTTCAGGCTTTCTAGGAGCAGAGCCTGGTCTGTCAGGCCCATTACTTCTGGAAGAGCTGTGGAAATGGTGCAGGCTGAGCCATAGTGATGGCTGAGGCTGAACAAGTTTCACAGTTCATTTCAGATAAGTGCTCAAGTTTGACTTGTCTTTGCAGCTGCTTAGGCTTTCCCTGTCAACTTGTCTGGTAGTGAATAAAAACTTCTTCCTGGGTGTCCTCTGGACTTTTCTGGTTGATGGCACCCAGAAACTTCAGCTTAAAGGCGGGCTGAAGAGCTCAGGGAGCTTTCATCGAGCACAGGACATGTAAGACCATGTGTAACGTACACATCCTGCACCGAGCAGTCCTGGGACCTCACTGCTACCAGGAGCTGAGGGTGACTGAAGGTCCACATTGAATGACTTGAAGGATCTTACTTTGTGAGCAGATTTCCTCAATCTCTTGGTGCTGTTTTGGGGTGTTTGGGGTTTTACTTAACCACCCCCTTTATCCTTCAGGGTGTGTTACTGAAGTTCCTGCATCCTTGTCTGTCTTTTCCCTGGGATCTAAAGGAGATACACAAAGTTTGTGGTAGTAGACTTGACACTGGGGTCAGCGAGACTGGGATCTCTACAGACCACGTGCTCAGGTTGTCCTTGTTCCCCTTCAGATGCCAGTCACATATTTAAGGGACTCCTTGTGTGCTGGACTCAACTTGTGTGGAGCAGAAGAGCACATCACCAAGAAGCCTTGCTGGAGGTCTAACTTTGGCTTGATGTGGAGCACTGGAACAGGTTGGCCAGGGAGGTGGTGGATGCCCCATCCCTGTAGACGTTCAAGGCCAGGTTGGATGAGGCCCTGAGCAACCTGATCTAGTTGGGGGTGTCCCTGCTTCTTGCACGGGGTTGGACTAGATGACCTCTGTGAGTCCCTGCTAACTCTAGCCAGTCTAGGATTCTATGGTACCAGGATAAGAATGTTGTCTACAGCGGGTTATATCACACTCAACGTGTCAGGCACTTCCTGTTTCTGGTGAACACAGCCCAGGTGTCTGCTCCCAGCAGGGTTCTGCTCCCACCTGGGGCACGCCAGTGCCGGGGGAAACCGAGTGATCTGCAGAGGGGACTGTGTGGTCCCACGGGAGCTGTTAATGCCGTTGGTAGGACTCAACGCTTGGACCGTGTGCCTGTATCCTAACACACAGTTCTTCAAACATCACTAAAACATCAGTGCCTTGTTCATTTTATTTTTTCATTCTGTTTTTTCACAATCATTTTGGGATGAAAGGGTGACTTTGGCATTTTTTTCAAAGCAGCAATTCCTTGGTCTCCTTGAAGTCCTCGAGCATGTACCCCCGCTTCCATCCTGAGCTTATTTGCACTGGTGCTGCCCCATGAAATACCCTTTGGTGCTGCAAAGGGACTGGGGTACGTGGGTATTGGAAAGGGGGGATGAAGACATGGGGTCAGTTTGGTGCTGTGTGAGACCCACAGAAACCAGGCAGTGCCCAGATGCCTGTGCAGATTGTTTTCCTGCCAAGGAAGATGTGTAAGTAACAGGCTCACTTGGGTTTCAACCTTCACCTGGTGTAAACCTACAGTTAAGTCATGGTCCCAGATGCATTGGTTTTTTAAATGCCCTCTGGATGCCCTTTTAGCTGCTTTTAAGCTTTCTCCTCATACCAAACCCTCTTTTCCCTTGATTCACAGGCTCACCTTTACACAAGCAGGGTACCACCTCCACCACCAGCGCCGAGAAGTCGAGCTCAAAGGTTGCAGAGGTGGATGAAGATTTCCTGGGAGACTTTGTGGTGGGCGAACGTGTCTGGGTAAACGGAGTGAAGCCAGGTGTGATCCAGTATCTTGGGGAGACACAGTTTGCTCCGGGCCAGTGGGCAGGGGTCGTTCTGGATGACCCAGTGGGGAAGAATGACGGCTCTGTCGGTGGAGTACGTTACTTCGAGTGCCAGCCGCTGCAGGGGATTTTTACGCGACCGTCCAAGCTGACGCGGCAACCTGTGGCCGAGGGCTCGGGGAGCGACGCCCCATCTGTGGACTCCTTGACGGCTCAGAACTTGTCACTGCACTCGGGGACAGCCACGCCACCTCTCTCCACCCGTGTCATCCCCCTGCGTGAGAGCGTCCTCAACAGCGCCATGAAGACGGGCAACGAGTCTGGATCTAACCTCTCGGACAGCGGCTCTGTGAAGAAAGGGGAGAAGGACTTGCGGCTTGGAGATCGTGTGCTGGTGAGTTGGTTGTGGAACCACCCCCACCCCCTCCACACACACACACACAGACAAAAGGCAAAAGGAAAAGTTTATTCCTTCCCTCCATGCCCCTGGTCAAGCTCAAGACCAGAGGAGGACAGAGGTGGTGGTGAGGTGTAGGACACAGCGTTGGGGTTGGCCTGGGTCAAGCAGGTGTTGAGCTGTCGGTTGGGATGCTGGGCCTTCTGGACGTGTCCCTCTTGCACATGGATGCAAGGCAATGTACTCCAGAGTGTTTCCTGTGTTGGACAGGTCCTGAGCAGTAGGATGAGGTTGGAGAGAGCAACTTGAATGTGAGAGGGCAGTAGAAGGAGAATCATTGATTACTGCTTCCTGGCCCGGTGATACTCTCCACAATGGTGCTTATGAGGAATTTCCAGGGTGTCCTGTTGCATGGGGTTGTACATATCCCACAAGTACTTGCCTTAATCTCTCCTAGATGGTTGCTCCCCTTTTGGTGCTGCAGTTTTTGTGTGTTGTTATGACACTGATTCCCTTCCCATACAGAAAGGAACTTGTAATTATTTTTGTTAAAGGGCAGGATTTTGGGAGAGATCACCATGCTGATGGATGGGGTGTCCAAGTCCGAGTTCTGTTGTTTGTGTTACCTAGAGTACCTGGTGCCCTCATGCCAAAACACCACACTTGTGCTGGGAATGGCTTACTGGAAGCTTGTCACCAAACTTGTCTCCATCTGTGTCCTGGCAGAGGAGTGGAGCTTCCAGTGGAGAAGGCAAAAACCAAAATATAGTTACAAAAAGGATCCAAAGCACAGACAGACCGAGTTTTGTTCTGCAGCACTATAAAAGAGAGTTTAGTGCCTATGATAAACTGTGATATCCCACATTGGAAGAGCCAGGCATATGAGCACAGATGAGCTGCCCAAGTAATATCCCTGGATCTCAAAGGTGACTCTGGCAGTGGTGGGGGGCTGCAGGGGGTCAGTCTCAGTGCCTCAGCTGTAGTGTTCCGCTCTCAGGCACTTGGTTCCAGTACCATAGGTGGTAGTGGGGCAGGATTGATGGATGTGCTGTTGGCTGATGAGGGGTTTGCTAAACACCCTTCCACAGCAATGGGAACAAGGAGTGTGGCAGGGGTGTCTGGGCAGTCTCCAATGTCCTTTGTGGGCTCAGAGAGAAGATGTTCCTGCTGGTGATGGAAGCAGCACTGGTCAGGCTGTGGTCAAGCTGATGGAGTTGATTCCTTCAGGTGGCTGGGGGACACTGAGTGGCTGTGATGGGCACCGTGTGCCTTCCGAGGCAAAGCTTCACATGACACGATCTGCTCTGAGGATTTGGGGATCTGTCAGGTCCAAACGTTGGGCACTTAAATACCCTTTCAGTGCTAGCAGTGCACTTACATGCCAAGGCAGTTTTTGGGGGTGCTTCTGGTTGGGGTGTGTTTTGGTTTGGTTTTAATGAAGGTACATCCCTAAAAACCCACCTTCTCTGCCTGCTAATTTATCCACCCCAGGTGTTTTATAAGATAAAACTAACACAGTGATTAGTTAGTGTAATAAATAGCTCCAGAAGATCAAACCTGGAGTGAGCTCAGCATCCCGCTGGCTCTAGCAGGAGTGCTCAGCCTACAGAAACACCAGGAGTTGTTTGCTTGCACTAGCAGAGCTCCAGAGAAAACAACCCAACACAGATAATGAGATGAGGAAATGGCTTGCTGTTACACTTCAGTAACACGTGCCTGGCTTGGCAGATGGGTTTTCCATAATGGAGATGTCAGCTAATCATGTTTGGTGTTTGAATACCTAAACAGTGATTCTGGGTTGCTCAAATACCTTGAGTAAATCTTTGCTTTTGTCCTCTGTGGATCAGTAGGGTTGTAGTTCTCTTTATTATTCGTACTCCATGCTTTTCAGAAAGATTATCTTTTTATTTGAGAATGGCTTTTGGGCAGGCAGGATCCACCAAAGGCTTTCTGAGGGAGGGATGACGTGTTTTCCGTGAGCGCTCGGTGGATGGAGCGAGGGGTTGCGGGGGTCCCTCCGAGGCTGACACCCGCCTGCTCTCCAGCCTGTTCCTTTCCTACTGCTGGTTTGCTTGGACTTCATTAAAGGCCATTAGAGCTCGAAGACATTTTTGCTTTTTAGTGACTTTGTTCTCAGACCCTTTCTGACTCCATAGCAGTTGCAAAAAGTGACTTTTAGTTTTCCATTAGAAGCTTTCCATTAGGAGGATTAGATAATATTTGCCTCTGGCACTTTCTAATTCAGATTTTTTTTTCCCCCAAAGATGCAAAAATTGCATTAAAGAGATGAAAAACCTGCCCTAATATTGTAGAAGTTGTCTCCTGAAGTCTGGAAAATGAATGTGGAACAATTAACCTTTGCTTTAGTGAGAGTGGAGCTTCCCAAAGTGTGATAATCTCTGGAGTGCTAACCTTAACGTGAGGCTGGCTTGGTGCCTTTCTCCAGGGACAGAAGGGATGGAAAGAGCAATGGAGCAGCTGAGCATTTTCTGCTAGGGAGGAATCTCTGCTGTGGTTTGGGCAGAGATTTGGGGGAGGCTTTCTCAGTAGCTGAGCTCCTTCCTCCCTAGATCTGGGAAGGTGGTGGTTGTTCTCTGCATGTCAGTCTAAATGAAAAGTAATTTAAAAAGAAAAGAATTCTTCTTTAATAGAGGCATTGTGCCCTTTGGCCATCCTGACTGGGCTCCTCAGTGCTGAAACACACTGCTAAACAAGAGTGTTTAAGGGCCAGGTGATGTCCCAGGGGCTGATTGGCACTGTTGCCATGGGGTGTCACCCCAGATACCCTCAGATGGGTTCTAGGTTTGTCATTTTGCTCAGATTAGAGGGTGCCCCAAGCCAGAGCAGATGCTGGAGCAGCATAAGCAGGACTAGCAGGGACACTAGCAGGACATATGTGCCTCAGCTGATGGACTGGCAAGACTGCTGCCATGGGGTGGATGGCTGGAAACAGGATCTGGGCTTCCCCCTGGGCAAACATTGGATTTTAATCAATTTCTCTTCCACATGCTGCAAAGTGCTTTTTGCCTGCAGTGTGTTACAACCTCTGGCTACTGGCAAATGACAGCAAGTTCTCATGAGTAAGCTAATGGCATCCTTTCCCTTAGCATCCCTCCCTTCATGCCCCCCAGCCTGAAGCTGCAGAAAGCCCTTAACCACCTGAGTGCAAATCCATCCCCATCAGAAGCTTCTGGTGAGGAGAACTGCAGCCTCAGCCCTTCTCCTCAGGCAGAGGCAGCTACTTGCTCTGCTGCTGCCAGCTCGCTTCAAGGTGTTTCAGTGCCCAAGACTGAAGCCTTGCTCCTGCAGAGGCATGTGAGGTGTTCCCAGGGAAGGATTTGTGTGGTCACTTTTCTCTATTAACCATCAAAGCTCTCCCAGCTTGCTGGGGTGCAGCAGTGCTTCAAGCCTTGCTCCTGCAGAGGCATGTGAGGTGTTCCCAGGGAAGGATTTGTGTGGTCACTTTTCTCTATTAACCATCAAAGCTCTCCCAGCTTGCTGGGGTGCAGCAGTGCTTCTGTACAGGCTCTGCAACAAGCCATCACAAGACTTATTTCCTTATGGCAAACCAGGCAGTAAAGCAAGAAGGATCCTATTCCATAATTCTACCAAGGCAGGGTGTTCTGGGAAGGAGTTTCTGGAGATAGGAAGTGAGAAAATGGTGACAAACTTCCCCAGGGGAGATTGAGGTTGGACATCAGAAGAATTTCCCCCCTGAAAGGGTTGTCAGGTGCTGGAACAGGCTGCCCAGGGCAGTGGTGGAGTCCCCAACCCTGGAGGGATTGGAAAGGCCAAGAGATGAGGTGCTGAAGGACATGGTCTAGAGGTGGGTTAGGACTAGGCAGGGTCAGGCTGTGGTTGGACTCAATGAGCTTAAAGGTCTCTCCAACCCAAGTGATTCTGTGATTCTGTATATATCCTTGCCTGCTCTCAGCTGGGTCTGTAGGGAAACCAGGAGTTGCTGAGTCAGCACAGAGAGTGGGGAGCGTGGGAACGGTGGCTCTCTGTCCCCGAGGAGGTCAGCGAGTGGCAGTGGGAAGTGCAGCCTTCCAGCTGCTTGGAGGATTCAGGCAACAGGAGAACATCTCCATCTCCTGGTCCAAGCTCTCTCTCCCCACACATGATTGCTGCCCATGTGTGGGATACAACACATGTATCCCACACAGCAGTGCCCTGTCACTGCATGAAACCAAGAGGCAACAAATAGCCCAAAGCAAGAGCCCTGCCCTGTGTCTGTGTTAACCCTTGAGGGCTTCTTGTGCCCACACAGGCCCCCCTGACCATCCCTTTGGCCTGAGGCCTCGTCCAGCCTTTGTCTCTGTCATGGAACAGGAGCTGCCAGTGGCCTGTGGTGGAGCGAGCTGTGTTATTGACGTGGGCAGACTGTATCAGAGGCAGCCTCGGGAGGGGATGTGGTAATTCTAGGCTTCCCTCTTACACCACACCCCTGAGACATCATCTCCTCGCTGGTGCCTCCAAGATGAGCGTGCACGAATGCCTCGTGTCAGCAGCGCTGTCAGACTCCTCTCTGCACAGCGCTGGTGGGTGCTGCGGGGGTGGGAGGGCACCAGGATAAGGGGTTGGATTAAAAGAATATAAAAATTCCTGTAATTTCACCTAGGGAGGGCTGTCCTGTAACTCCTGGCTGCCTGTTTCTACCCTCACCCTAAAAGGGTGTCCTGGTGTCCACAGATGATGCAGGGAGCATCAGGCCACATGAAACTGCTGATGCTCAAATGCTGCCTGAGGCCAGATCACTGCTCGCCACTAGCTCACAGGACACTGTCCCTGCTGGGACACAGCGCTGGCAGTGACAGCACACATAGAATCATAGAATGATTAGAGTTGGAAGGGACTCCCAGAGGTCATCCAGTCCAACCCCCCTGCAAGAAGCAGGGACACCCCCAACTAGATCAG
>VXBZ01009752.1:34993-59235 GCA_013399135.1 Heliornis fulica
CCCTTTATCATCTTTTAAGCTTTCTTCCTCAAACCTAGGCTGTGGCAGGGATGGGGTAAAACTAAAAAAGGTTTAACTCATGTTGGGTTACGTGAAGTGTGAACCTTCAGAGCCACCGTCCTACTCGTCCGTCTTTGTAGGAGCTT
This sequence comes from Heliornis fulica, assembly GCA_013399135.1. Taxonomy (NCBI): domain Eukaryota; kingdom Metazoa; phylum Chordata; class Aves; order Gruiformes; family Heliornithidae; genus Heliornis; species Heliornis fulica. The sequence continues at coordinate 35,140 of VXBZ01009752.1, forward strand.
CTAGTGCAAAGGTAGCTGTGGCTTGGTGCAATGTGCTTTCCTAGCAGTGATCAACCCACATGCTTCTCGAGCCCACTCAGCATGCCACAAGCTTGAAGTGTGCATGTGGGAGCAAAGGGTGTGATTTATTCTTGTTTCTTCATGGTTGGGAAGCAAAACTGGGCTGGTGGAGGCCAACAGTGAGACGAGACCCGCTGGCGCCGTGAATTCACGTAGGATGTGTAGGTGAAGAGGAGGGGGTTTTGCTGTACAAAACACCTCTATTTTGAGAGGTTTGCCCAGAGGGCTGCTTGATGTGTCTGAGGGAACAAGCCAAGGAGACTGAGTGCCTTCCTGGCTCAGCCCACCCTGGATGAGAGAGCACAGGTCTGAATGCCACCGGTGGTTCCCTGCAGAAGGTGGGTCTGAGCTGCACTTGGAGGGCTTATGCTCCTTCACAGCCACTCAAGGGACTGACTGCAATTAGTTGACACCTCTAAATATGTTTTTGCTATATTTGTTCTGACATCTTCCTGACAGGCAGGTCCAAAAGTGGGAGCTCATCAATTTGCATGTAGTTATTGGAGAGACATCTTTAGTGCCAAGAGAACTTGATATGAAAGCTGTGTTGGTTTCATTAGGTGTGGAACAGAACATATGGATGTCTTCCCCTTCCAACCCCCTTCAGCTCCAGCTTCCATCCTCTAACCCATGGCATCTTATCTCCAACAGGTTGGTGGCACAAAGACAGGAGTTGTGCGCTACGTGGGCGAGACGGATTTTGCCAAAGGCGAGTGGTGTGGTGTGGAGCTGGATGAACCCCTGGGGAAGAACGATGGGGCAGTTGCTGGCACGAGGTACTGTGTGTTCTCAGCCCCTCTGGGGCACAGAGGGTCCTACACACCTCCTGGGGTGGGGGAGAGAGGGATGGGTTTAGTTGGGTGTTATGGGTTGGGAGGAAGAGTCTTGAGCTTTGCAGGCTGTGGGGTTGCTTTGCAGGGTGATTGATAGAAACCTCATGGCTGGAGCATCTTAAAGCTGAGTCAGATAATGTTGGGGGAGAAGTAACCCAAGTGGCTTCAGGACAGAGTAGAGAGTAGGGAAAGAGGAGAGCTTGTAGTGGGATGCAGTTTTTGCCAGACATTGACCCTGTGACTGTGTTAGCTCTGCTTGCTTCCACACTTGCCCTTCAGAAAGTCAATTTCTGTATTGTCTATAATTCACCATAGAATTATACAAGATAAAGATTTGACTCTTTTTTTTTATTCATCAGCTTAATGATATTTGTTCTTTCTCGGACAAATTTCCAGAGATCCAAAAGAACCATCAGTGGCCCTGCCTGTCCTTGCACTAGTTTGGTAACGTGACAGCAGGTTGCTCATACCTCCTCTGACTCTGTGGGCACCTCAGCTGTCTGCTCTTTGGAAACAGACCTTGTCAGTATCTACAGAACTGGGCAGGGACATCTCACAGGCTGGCTGGGAGGCTGTTCCCATTCACGTGGAGGTTAGGTAGGGGAATGACTCCCCAGCCTCAGATCTTGAGCTTGGGGACGTTCAGATCTGCATTATGCAGCAGTACTTTGACCCCGCTTCAAATAGAGGTGGAATCTGATTCCTTGTCCTCCACCAGTTCCTTTAGTGGGAAATGCTGTGGGTTTCTTGGCACTTCCTCAGAGAACCTCACATCAGAGGTGAGGTTTCACTTTGAAGCTGAGGAGCTACGAGTTCCTCCCTTGTTAGATCTTGGGCTCTGTAATGGAGGTTTCTTGTGTTGGGCTGGGCTGGTTTGTCCAGCTGCCACGTGTTTTCATTTAAAGTAAGAGAAATGCTGTCTTGTTCAGTGTCAGGACAAGCAAGAGGTGAGTGATCAGCAGCAGATGGCTGAGTTCCAGCCTATTCTCAACAGATAAAAAACCTGGAATGGTAAAAGCTAAGTCATGGAGTGAGTCCAAGTCTCTGCTTTCTTTACCATGCACTACAAACTGTCTCTAAGCTTCATCTTCAGGGTGCTCAGAAGTGATTCACTGTCTCTGTGTGAGGAAGGCACATGTGAATTTCAGGGTGCTCTCTACCTCTCATCCCTACACTTCTTGCTGTGTTTTGAAAATCCAGCTTTTGGAAATCATCTACCTCTTGAAACTGCTACACCTTAGCTGAGGAGGTTGTGGTACCCTCCCTGTCTACAAGGCTTCTCCTTTTGTCTTACACTTTATCCAGAGCAGGAAAAATGGAGCTCCACAGCAGGAATTGGGGGCCTGGAGTGAACTGAGAGGTTTGGTTTAAACAGGGGAGATGGAGTCAGGTCTGTAAGATGCCCCTGCCCCTTGTGTCCAGGCTGATTTGGCAGATCTTCTAGCAATAATGGGCACTAGGTGATACAACAGTGGTATCTCCAGCTCCTGGTCCACTGAGGATCTGACCACAGCTTTGCAGTATTGTCCCTGTGGTCCTTTGAGCCTCCTGGATTTCTGATATCATGTGCGATTTCAAGGGCAGTGTTCTGGAGGAGAAGCCAGCCTAGGAAAACTGACTCCATTGGTGCATGCAGGCACCAATCAGTCTTCCCCCATGGCATTCCTGATACTGCCCTGAGCTTGTCCTGCCACAATCAGTGTGGGCAGATGGTGCAGGACTCTGGAGTGTCTCCGCTTTGGTGGTGGTTGCCATCTAGTGAGCATCATTGGCCTGGCTGCCCGAGAGCAACACTTCTGCTGCAGTCCATCCTGCTTTGGAAGGAGAGATGGGTCTGGAGAGCTGGCTGGGAGGCAGTGGGGGCTGGGGGAAGTAGGAGAGGCAACATGTGGGAAAATGAGTGGGCAAATGATGCTGTCACCACCTTTGCTCCAGTGGAGTTGGTGGTGACTTGGCTGAAGTTTGTGGAGGGTCGCCCTGATCTTCCTGATGGATCAGGAAGGAGCTCTGTGATGAATGTCATCAGGGTGGGTGAAGGGCTGGGGTTCTCCAAGCAGCTCTGCTGGAGGCTGCCTGCAGGCTGTGGCTCAGGGGAGCAAGGGATGGGACATCTCTGTGGCCAGCCCCTCTCCACACATCAGATGGGAGCTGTGGAGGTTTGCTGTGTCTGCTTTCCTGTCTGCTCAGGAGACTTGAAAGGTGCTGGTGTGGTTTTTTGTTCTCTTACCCACAAAGACAAGCACATTACACTTACTCATATTAACCCTTTCCTGCTTATTTTGCTGGTTTTCCTTCTCTGCCCCTGCTCCTGTAGGAACTGCCCTGGAGCTCCTCCTACCTTTGCTTTCATATCATCTGGCTTGAACACTAAAGAGTTTTTTAAAACTATTTCCAAGTTCCCTGTGCTGTTTCCCACTTGCAGTTGGCATTGCCATCACAACACCACTTTTCTTCCCCATTTCTTTTCTGGGATGTGAGTGTGGAGCTGTGTAACACTCAGTGAGAGCAGCTCTTGGTTTTCAAGGAGATCATTTTCTTTCTGCCAAGTGTTCTGGACACAAATCCTGCCTCTGTACTATAAAGTTAATTACAGCCCCTTCTAATCTGGAATAAAAGAAGGCAAGCAGACCTAATGATGCAAGTCTGGAGTTGCTAAGAGCTGTCAGGGGGGCTTTTGAGAGACTTGGTCTTTGGCAGCATTGCACAGCCACAAGTGCTGGTCCATACTGGTGCACAGCTTGAGAAATGGTGCTGAGCAGGGCTTTGGGTGGTTTGCAAGAGGTCAGGCTGATTTTTCTTCCTTGGGCTCCTGTTCCACAGTGAGGTCATCCTGCGGTCCAGCTGGTTTTCCGACCCCAAGGGGCTGTGTTGGCAGCAGGAAGGGGCTGAGTGATTGGAGGTTGTAGAGGGGGTTTCTGAAGAGTATGATAAAACAAATAAAAATGGGCTCAGGCAGATGCTCAAAATGAATTGCTTTCTCATCTGGCTGGAGATCAGGCTGCTCTCTGGCCTCCCAGGCACACAGAGCTCTGCCTGTGACACAGCCGTGGGCTGCCAGCACGTAAAAATAAAAGGCCTTTGGGGAAGCAGCTGCTCACATCTGGAGAGAGAGAGAAGACTTGTGCTCAAAAAGCTGCATTTGTCATTTATTCATTAGGACCTGATTTTTATGTAACATAGGACAGATTGGAGCAAGGCTAGGATTAAATATGGGGCTGCAAAGAACTCTTCAAGGAAACACTTTGGTGGCTTGGACCAAGGGGTCACGGTGCCTGGAGGAGATGGGTTGTCCTTGCTGTGGTGCAGCTGTCCAGCCACCGATAGAGCCTGGCTCAAGCTGCTCAGCCCAGGCACTGAAGGACTTTCTGAGGTTTGACACTGCTCATTTGTATTCTGAAAGACAGCTCCAGAGAGACATAACCATCTTGCTGCAGTTGTGAAGAGAGCTTGCACTTGGGGTTTTTAATACTTTTTTCTTTCTAAGTTTACTTGCACAGGAACCAGTGTATCTTCTGCCACCCAGAGGAGATGGCACATGCTGGTTGCTACAGTGGTGGCTTTAGCTTCAAAGTTGGGATCTGCTGCTCTCCCCTTCTGGTTTGGGAGGAAAGATTTTTACCCTATAGAAGACCTAAAAGTCTCTAAGAAGACTTAAAGGTCTCTTCCAAACCAAGAGATTGTGTGATTCTCTGTATTCTGTGCTATCCAGGATACTGGATGGGTTGATGTACTGGGATCTCTGTGCTATCCAGGATACTGGATGGGTTGATGTACTGGGATCTCTGTGCTATCCAGGATACTGGATGGGTTGATGTACTGGGATCTCTGTGCTATCCAGGATACTGGATGGGTTGATGTACTGGGATCTCTGTGCTATCCAGGATACTGGATGGGTTGATGTACTGGGATCTCTGTGCTATCCAGGATACTGGATGGGTTGATGTACTGGGATCTCTGTGCTATCCAGGATACTGGATGGGTTGATGTACTGGGATCTCTGTGCTATCCAGGATACTGGATGGGTTGATGTACTGGGATCTCTGTGCTATCCAGGATACTGGATGGGTTGATGTACTGGGATCTCTGTGCTATCCAGGATACTGGATGGGTTGATGTACTGGGATCTCTGTGCTATCCAGGATACTGGATGGGTTGATGTACTGGGATCTCTGTGCTATCCAGGATACTGGATGGGTTGATGTACTGGGATCTCTGTGCTATCCAGGATACTGGATGGGTTGATGTACTGGGATCTCTGTGCTATCCAGGATACTGGATGGGTTGATGTACTGGGATCTCTGTGCTATCCAGGATACTGGATGGGTTGATGTACTGGGATCTCGGTGCTATCCAGGATACTGGATGGGGCTTTCCTGTCAGCTCATTGAAGCACACAGCAACTAGTGCATGGAAATGATCTCACATTTCCCTGCTGAAGCACCATAAGTGAAAACATGGAGATTGCCACTACTCTAACTGGCAGGGAAGGAGAATAATCCAAGCACCTGGACACAGGAGACATTACAGCACATCACCAAGAGATGAACTGAGGACTGAGGTTATAGCTTGGCAATGCTGTTCTGCAAGGCTTGGGTGAGATGGATGCTCTCCCACCTCTGACTTGGCCCATCTCCCACCTTACAGGTATTTTCAGTGCCCTCCCAAGTTTGGCCTCTTCGCTCCCATCCACAAGGTGATCCGCATCGGGTTCCCATCAACCAGCCCTGCCAAGGTGAAGAAGAGCAAACGAATGGCCATGGGAGTGTCTGCCCTGACCCACAGCCCCAGCAGCTCCTCCATCAGCTCCGTCAGCTCGGTGGCATCGTCCGTCGGGGGCAGGCCCAGCCGCAGCGGGCTGGTAAGTTGCTCTTTCTTCAGCCTCCATCCACTTCTGTGACCTGGCTCTACAAAGGGGGTGGCTTGAGGGTTTGTTTCACCATGATGAGGGGAGGGGAGTGGGGGATACTCTTAATACTCTTCACACCTTACAAATAGGACTCCCTCCATGGACATGAGAGTCATAAGACACACAATAAGACACAATAAGACACAATAAGACACAATAAGACACAATAAGCAATTGTGACCATTAAAGAGCCTTTTTGCAGTGGGATGAATGTCAGCTCCCCAGCCAAAAGCAGGTTTTCCATGGGATCCCTGCAGGAAAACTCCATTGCGTCTTGTCCCCTGGTTGTGTGGCCGCTGTGGTGACACCTCTGCGACAGCTCCCGCAGTGACTGGGCTGTAGCACGGAGGGGTGACGCTGTCCTGGATCACATGCCTTGTGCTTTGGCAGGTGCTCAAGCAGGCAGACACCAGAGCAGGTAGCAGTGTTATTAAAGCTCTGCCTCTGCTGTAGTGTGTGCTGCATCGCACCCGCAGTCGTCTTGGCTGGGGACGAGGGTGCGGTGTCTGCTCCTGGGAATGAATCCAAGGAGCCCATGCCAGTCTCCTGGACATCAATCCTCCCAGCTGAGCTCACAGCTCAGGACTGCACCACTGCAGGTCATGTAGAAACTGTACCTCAGAAGGCAGAGGATACAACACATGATGATGTTTCCTGACCCAGTTCCCACCCCTTGTCCAGTCCTTTGGAAAATGGCCCTTTCATTGTAGGGCTGAGGAGCTGTTGAGCTTGCAGGCAGTATCCAGATGTTTGCAGACTTGTTTGCAGCTCTGTCCACCCTCATAAATGATCAGAGGGTGAGCTGTGTTCCAGATTTAACAGGGATTTCAAGCTGTTTGAGGAAGGACATAGCTTTATCCATCTCTTTTTAACTCTCTTGTTAGCTGACAGAGACCTCATCTCGATACGCACGAAAAATCTCTGGCACCACAGCTCTCCAGGAGGCACTGAAGGAGAAGCAGCAGCACATCGAGCAGCTGCTGGCAGAGCGTGACTTGGAGAGGGCTGAGGTTGCCAAAGCCACCAGCCACATCTGTGAAGTGGAGAAAGAGATTGCCATCATGAAGGCCCAACATGAGCAGGTAGGAGGCAGGGAGCTGTATGAAGTTTCAGGTCGTGATGTTGCCCCGTATAGCTTCCAGATGTGAAACCTGGCCTCTGGGTTTCTGCCATTTGAGTGTGGTGAGTCAAGCTGAGGCTGTTTCTCCACTCCTGCCAGTCAGATGTGCACCCTCTGCCCTGAGACAGAAGCAGAAAAAGGGCTCTGCCAGGAAAAAGGATGGTAGATAATTTGTGGCTGGTGGATCAATACTGCTGGGTGATGAAATGCAAGGGGAGGGCAAACATGTTCCCCTTAGCCACCAAACCCAGCCTCGGCTGGGACTGTATTGCAGTGGGTTTTTGATGCTACCAGACACTGCTGAGAACATCAGCTCAGTTCATGTGTCACTCCTTTCCTGCCAGAGAGGATGTTTTTGTCACATGATTAAGGTCAAGAGATCTGTAAGGAAAACAGGCTTCTCATGTTAGCTTTCCTTGCACAAACATTTGTACAAATGATATTTTATGCAGCTGAAAGCTCAAAGAGAGGAGTTGTTTGTGCTGTTTGTCAATATGTGACTCTTCCTCGTGTTTATAAACCCCAGCCAGCTGTTGGGGAGCAGGGATAGCACTGTACATCTTCGGTGGCCCACACCTGCCTGTCAGAAATGCAGGAGAAACTGGCAAATCAACTGTCCCATCCTTGGGCAGAGTATTTTCCAGTAATTACCAGTAACAAAAATACTGGGCTCTAGAAAATCTACCTTCCTAACCATAGCATCTCCTGAAACAGATGATCTAAACCTTCTGTTCCCTTGGTGTCACCCTTTTTAAACAATTCTGCACTTCACACATCTCTTAACCTTTGTGGCACGGGCTCTTTTCTCGCTGCAGTACGTCACGGAGGCCGAAGGCAACCTCCAGAGAGCTCGAGCGCTGGTGGATGGGATGCAGAAGGAGAAGATTGAGCTATTGAACCAGCTGGAAGAGGAGAAGAGGTAAAGCAGGAGTGGGTGTGGAAGAGGGGAGTCATGGGGGAGATGGGGATGAGCATTGTTCATTGGATCTGAGGAGAAGAAAAGGAAAATCATCTTTGGGTGCCTCCTGGTACTTCAGTCATGCTGCTGCTGATCCCAACTGAACAGTGAAGCATTTCCAGCTGGACTTGTGCTTGCCTAGTTTTTACAGCTTTTAGAGGTGACTCAGTGGGGTATCATTTGATGGGGGTGCAGTGAGCTCATTTTGTGGTGGACCAGTTTCAGGTTTTGTGAATACTCTCAGCCCAATGCGATCAAAAAGCAGGAGGCCAACAGCCAGCCAGGGCAGCTTGGACCTCCTGCATGGCTGCTGAAAGGAGTTTTGTGATGACTTTATATCAAAGGCTTGTAGCAGTTTGACAGAAAGAAAGACAGACATCATCAGCTTCCAATCTGGATCAGCACTCTGTGATGGCCCTGATAAATATTTAGCAGGCCCAGAGCGTTTGACCATGACAAAGGCGGTACTGACACTATGATGGTGGCACAGTACAACACCTACTGCTGCCAGGAAATAGTCTTGGTCATCTGCTGGGCAGTGAAGTTACTGAGGGTTTTCAGCCATCTCCCCTGTCATTGGTTCCCGACACAGAGCAGGGAGATGGAGTGTTATTTGCCTGAAGGAACAAAGAGGAGGCTGAGGGGAGATGTTACTGCTCTCTACAACTCTCTGACAGGGGGGTGTGCTGTGGTGGGGGTTGGTCCCTTGGTCTCTTCTCCGAAGTAACTAGTAATGGGATGAGAAGAAACAGTCTCAAGTTGCATGAGGGAGGTTTACAGTGGGTGCTAAGAAAAATTTCTTCACTGAAGGAATGGTCACACAGTTGGACTTGATGATCTTAGGAGTCTCTTCTAACCTTAAAGATTCAACAATTCTACATGGGCTCCAGTGATATCAGTAACCCTGGTCAGACTCAGCTGTGTCACTGTGTACAATGGAATCACTCAGTAAAGGTGGGGTTTACTCACAGCAGGGGTGTGGACAGTGACAAAGCCTTGCCTCCAGATGTTCTCAGCTAATGATAGAGTATAAAACAGCAGCACTGCTAATAAACACACTGTGCTGGTTGGGCCAGCCCAGAGCACTGACCTTCCTGTACAACCTGGTTCTGCTGAAGAGCACTTCTTCCTCCTCAATCTGTGATGTGCTGATCCTAAGAAAGGGAAGTCAGGCTTCAGTCCAGCCTTACTGTGGAGTGATTCACCCCCACGTCCCAGAGGTCCCATCCATGTGTGTGTGTATATATATATATACACATATACATGATGATGTGTATGTTTCCTCTCTGGATAAGAGTGAAGATCTGTTTGTCATTCTTGGAGTCCAACAGCTCCATATATATATAATTAAAACCTTTGGTGGGAATAGAAAGACATTTCTATGTATTAAATAACTGAAACCAGTTCTGATTTCCTCTGAATGATGTCCCTCCTGAGAACAAACTGTTCTTTTGTGCACAAGTCTCCCCATTCCCCTGGTAGGCAGCTCACTTTCCCAGCTCCAGGAGGTCCTTTAACCCAAGACAGCTGAGTTCTTTCCTAAATATCAACAGATGCCTCCTCTAATTAGGGAAGGTTTAGACGAGGAAGCTTGTTTATGAAGTTAGATATGAACACACACACACACATGTATTTATCTGTAATGGAGTCAGAGTCCATACATCTGGCTACCATCCTCATTGTCTTATTTTCTTCTCCAATCAGTAAGGAGAACCAAGAGGACTGAGTTTAGTGGAAGATTGAATTTTTTTTTTCTTTAACACTGCTGGGTTTTCTCTTCAGGCTCTGCACAGGAGCCTTGGCATGGCTGTGTTTGTGTGAGATTTTCACGTGTGGTTATGCATGACTGCCCCATGCAATCCCTGGCACAGGCTTTCCTGCCAGGCTGGCTCACCATTTCCATGTTGTGGAAAAATTAAACATTGATTATCTTCTGCCAAGAAAGCAGAGGCTCTGATCCATGGGGAATATTTCATACAGACTCTGTGCATTTGACACAGGGTTTTCCCTGTCAGATAAAACCCAGTGAAACCCAGTTGTGGCTTTCCCAATTCCAGGATCCCAGGGAGCAGCTGTGGGAGGTTGCTGTGAGAGGTGGTGCAGCAGAAATGGCATGTCTGTGAGCGTGCACCTCCAGATATTTGTGATGTGGAAAGTTTGATATCAGCTGCCATGCTCCTGCTGTTTGCCTCTGGCTGAGCTGTTTGTATACAACATGTGTCCCTACCCCACTCCCCTCTGACTCCAGCTGTACAGGGGAGGCCCATGTGTGATGGCTGCCTAGAAATGGGGTGCTGCTCTGGGCGTTACTGACTACTCTCTGCATCTTTTCCCCTCCCCAGGAAAGTGGAGGACTTGCAGTTCCGTGTGGAGGAAGAATCCATCACAAAGGGAGATCTGGAGGTAATTCCTTACCCAAACACAGTGTTAAACCCTGAAGCTGCATGTGGGGCTGCACCTCAGTAATTTCTGCCCCCTCTGGCTCGACTCTAATGCGTTATCTTTATCGATGGCTTTGGACCTGCTGCACACACCGTGGTATAAATGGTGAAGATTATTCTTTGGTACGTTGCCCAGTGACTAATAATGCTTGGAGCTGCCTAGAATTAACCACGTGCAGCCAGCCTGGCTTTAAATATGGCCATGAGCTGCCAAGCCATGTTAAAATCTGAATGGATTTCAGCATATGTTTTTCCACTGTAGAAATTATTTGACTGCTCAGTCGCTGTCCCTGCCGTGTGCTGGTATTAGCAGCTCCCAGGCAGATGCTGTTCTGTTCCAGCCAAAGCGCCGTGTTATCGTTTGACCTGTTCAGGTCGAGTCCTCTGCCCCAAGGCCTGGGGTTGGACATGAGGACACCTCTTTGCTTTGGAAGGGCTGATGCTCAGAGTGATGCTGTGTAGTGAATATTCTGCAGACTGGAATGGGTGTTGGGAGCTTGCCCTTGAGTGGGAGGCTTATCTATCTGGGGAGGAAAAAAAGGAAAAGAAAAATATATTCCTGTGAAAGCAAGGATCTGCTTTGGATGCTCAGTAACTGGACTTGTCCTTTACCTGGAGACCTGATTGGTCTCTTCAGCTCCCTGAAAGGAGGGTGTAGTGAGGTGGGGCTCGTCCCTTCTCCCAAGTAACTAGCAGTAAGATGAAACAGTCTCTAGATGTGTAAAGTGAACATTAGGTTGAATATTAAGAAAAATTTCTCCACTGAAAGAGCGGTCAGGTCTTGGACCAGGCTGCTCAGAGAGGTGGTGGAGTCACCATCCCTGGAGGTGTTCAAAAAATGTGTAGACATGGCACTCCAGGACATGGTTTAGTTGGTGTGGTGGTAGTGGACAGATGATTGGACCTGATGACCTTGGAGGTTTTTTCAAACCTTAAAGATGATTCTGGGAGTGTTAGAAATGCCAAGAGACCTGCTCCTGTGCCTCACTGCCAGTCATGTCAGTGAAAGCCCAGGAAAACGTGAAAACAAGGCAATGGAGTATGTTGTGATGGCTTTGACCCTCTTGACATAAACCTCTCTATCTGCTAGCTGAAGTAGAATAATGTGTTTGACAGGGCATAAATCAGCTGTGCACTGATAACAGACCCTGCTAAAGTGCAGCAAGTGCTGTTTCTGCGTGGGTGCACAACCACATTTGAAGATTCCTGGGCTTATAATGGCAGGTCCCAAACTGAGGCTAGATCTGACTTCATGTGGGCTGGGAAGGAGTTGGTTTGCAGTGGGGATGTGACCAAGCTTGCAGGGCTGCCAGGGTCTCATCCCCACTTCCATGTTTGTACAGAAAAAGAAACACCTTCCTACAGAAGAGAAACAGAGCAGCTTGATGTCCTGCAGTCCAGAGAACTGGGATGCTCCCCTGACAGCAACTGACAGCACAGACAGTTCTTACATTCTGTCCCATCTAATTTGGATGCTCAGATGGAATGATTGACACACTGGAGTTAATTCTCATGGTTAGGATTCCCAGAAGCAAGTAATTCACCTAAAGAAATAATCTCTCATTGGAGATCAGAGGGACAAGTGCTCGTTCATGTTGTTGTATGTTTCTTGGGAAATGGTTGTCCCTCATACTCCTCATGTGCAACCACGATGAAGCCAAGCAGTGGCTGCCTTTCATGTCCCTAGCCAGAGCTCAGCTAACCACTTCAATACCAAAAGCAAACCTTGGTGACAGTTGTCTCCCCTCCTCTGGTCTTGTAGTCCTCCTATGCCAACAGCCCTCTTCTGAGTACTCGGAGGAGAACGTTTATCTGGCACTTCACAGCCTGTAGTGGATGGTAAGAAAAGATTCTCTCCTCCATGGCCTCTGGATCTGGGGTGCCTGCTGAAGGACTGGCTAAATCCTGTGGTATTTCTCATGACATCACATGGGTTTTGAACACACCTGGGACTCTCAGGTGCTGAGTGTGGCAGATGGCATCCCTGGCCAAATAAATCAGTGTCTCTGAAACCTGGAGTTATGGACCCAGTTTTTGGACCTCTGATAAAGGAGGAGCTGTGGATTTAGCCTTGAAATGCAGTTGTGAGTTCAAGGCATTTTTGGTCCTGGTTGGCAATTTTGATGCTATAGAGCTTTGGAAGGTGAAAAAAAGATTGCAGGATACCAAAGCCTTTTAAGACAGGTATTTTATGGTAGAAGACTGTTTTGTTATATGAAATATTAACCTCTTCAAGGAACTAGCTCATGCTCATCTCCTGGAACCCACCTCATACCCTGGACACTAGTAGGAAGAGTTTGTAATTTGTGAATAGTCATTTAAGGTTACTGGCAAGAAGTAAGCCTGAAATTCAGGCCTGAACTTCCTCAAAGTGCAGGAAAACTTTAGCTTGGAGATTTCAAGTTATACTGGATAGGCAAATCAATTTGCACAGAATGAGAAATAGCACAGGACTTGATGCACATCTAACGTGAAGCTGTGTTTAAGGCTTGCACAGCAGTTGATCCAACTTTCTTCTCTGATTATCCTCTATTTTCATGTGTTTTTCCAGACTTGGGTAGCAGGATTGCTAGATACTGGTAAGGATATTGGGTGGAGCTGAGAGAGCTTGGCTGGGAGCTTGAGTGTCAGCCTTAGGAGTCTTGAGAGAGTCAGTGTGGGAGGCTCAGAGGCGAATTTTGCAACAGGTCAACATCTTCAGGCAGCCAATGTCTGATGTGCTGCCACCAGTTCGACAGCACTTTTGATGTGACCTTAAGTTTCTCTTGGGGATTTTGAGCTAGTGCAAATTGAGGAAAATTCATTAGTACCTTTGGAATAATTATCCCTGTCAATCAAATCAGACTTGGAGCCCCACACTGAGATGTGAATCTTTGAGCTTTTCAGGGAGCAGGAGAAGCTACTCAGTACAAAATTAAATTCCTTCCTTACTAGGATGCATTCAGCCAACTGTTGCATTTCAGGGGTATCATGTAGGGGTTTTGATAATATTTGGGATTTTGAAACAACATCTTTTTTCCCCCCTTCAGGGGTCAAACATAAAATAGGGAGAGTCTGAATATATCTGGTCACTCAGAGTTTGACCATCTATTAATATGTTTATGATACCTTTAAAGCCATAAGAGAAAACACAGATTTTTAAAAATTTCATTTCCATCATTTGTGCTCAACTAACCAAAGTTTCCTTTATTGTAGGAAAGGAAGGGCAGAAAACCCCTAAAACTGGTTCCAGTAGGAAGAGCGGGAAGCAAACAAATTTATGGAAAATGAAAGGCTGAAATTGGGAGTTAAAGGAAAAGAAAAGAAAAAAAAAAGACTAGAAGGTTCCAGTTGGGTTTATTTGGGGTTCTTTGGAAGTTCAAGCTTTCCCTAGAGCAAAAAGAGGATGGGAACTTCCACCTCTTCTCGGTCTGTGCTGTGATTGCTCTTGAGGAGAGGCGTGGAGAATCCTCGCAAGGTCTTTGCATTCCCTGACGTGGTGCCAGGGTCTCGTAGTGGGGGTCTGCAGCAGCAGGGGCTGTGCTTTGTCAGAAGTGTTGTCAGTATAGTCTCGATGCAGGACCACACTGAGGCGGATTCCAGAGCAGAGGGATGTGTTCCTGTCACAGACTGTTTTCTACAAGTACCAATCCCATAGTGACCATGTTCTTTGGTTGGATTTTTCCTTTATTCTCCTCCTGTTGTGAACTGCCTGTCCTTGTCTTGTACTCTGAAGATGATGTTGCAGCCTTCTCTTTCCCTCTTTCTCTCTCCCCCTTCTCCCATCTCCGCTCTTCTTTTCTCCCTATGTGTGACCAGACTCAGACGCAGTTGGAGCATGCCCGAATAGGGGAGCTCGAGCAGAGCCTGCTGTTTGAGAAGGCACAGGCTGAAAAACTCCTCAGAGAATTAGAGGACACCAGGGTAATGGACCCCCACTTGCCCTGCCTGCACAACAGCGCGCTCCCCCCTGCGTTGGTGCTCATGACGCCTTGCTTTGGGTTTCTTTCTTTTGTTGGGGTTTGGGGTTTTTATTTTTGGTTGGTTGTGGGGTTGATTGGTTTTGGCTTGAATTTAGGCTTCCCTGAGTTTTGTTTTGGTTTTTTTCCTTTGCTCTCTCTCTCTCTCCTGGAAATGAGAGTACTATATCATTTCTAGCTTTGCTTCTTGTGTGGGGGCTTGTTTCTCAGATTGAGTTTGCTTCTCTGCCCCATGCCACCATCTGACACATGAGCTCTTCACAATTCATCTCTCAATTAACATGCCCAAATAATCTCTGCACCCTGCACAATTCATTCTGCCTTGAGGCCCCTCCCAGGCTGTAACAGAAAATACCATTGCAATCAGCATTCCCTTGGTCTTCCCTCCAGCTGTAGGAGCTGCCATCTGAAGTGGAAGGTACTGGTGAGTGCAGGTGGACCAGCTCTGATCCTTGACTGTGCCTGCAACAGGACAGGCTGCCTAGATGAGCAACACACCCGAGCCTAAAAGCAACCAGATGTGGAAAGGGTTTTTTGCATGCTGGTGCGGTGTGGGAAGAGGAGAACTTGCCTCCAGTGAGCTTGTTCCTCACCAACAGCTTTGTTGGAGCTGTAGAAAACACAAACATGAAGTTCTCCAAAAGGGCAGGATGTGGTGAATGTGCCTGTGCCCATCTAAAATAAAAAATACCCAACATACCCGGGCTGACGGTCGGGGGGAAATTGCAATTGCAATGAGATGGAATTGATCGCTTGTGTTCTGGCACTGGAAGATCTGCTTGGTTTCCTTGTTTCTTCTGCCTCTTTCTAATATTTCATCTAGTCAAATCTCTTCTCCATCCATAGCTGCAGCACCCTGAACTCCCTGTGACCTGCAGGGAGTTCAGCCCTGTTCGGTTACAGGTCGCAAGACATCGATCCATAGCCCTTTGACCATGGCCAGATTTATTGTTGTGCATCCTCTAGCCTCCTACGTTATTTTTACTTTGCCAAAAAAACCTCCTAACAAGTACTCATGTGTAAAAAAAAATCCCTTTTCCTTTTTACACCAGGGTAAACAAATTACAATGCAGAGGAGAGGTCTGTAGGCTGAGGATTGCTGAGCAATAAAGGAAACACGATACGCTTAACGCTGGTTTCGATGCTTGTGATATTCCTGCATGTGCAGTCACATTTCCTCTGTGCATCATCTGGCAAGGTGCCAAGCCTGGAAATATAATGCCTGTTCAGGACATTATTTTTCATAAACTACTGTTGCTCTCTAGAGAATTCTGAGGGTTGTTCCTAAGTCGTGTGTTTCTCTGTGGAAAATGAGAGGTTCGTATTAGAAAAATCAAATTGCAATTGGCACAAAGACATAACTGTTAGTTATTGGTGATAGTTACCCTGGTGCAAAACTGTACTCAAACCAGAGGGTGCTGGGTATCCTTTTCCCATTTATTTGAGCTTTGACTAATGTACTTTGGATTTACTTCCACTGGAGCACACTTACTAAAGGGAAGGATGCAGCGATGAGAGGTGGGGGCTGACTTTGTCTTTTCTGTCGTGTTGCAGTTAACCACAGTAGCAGAGAAGTCAAGAATCCTGCAGCTGGAGGAGGAGCTGAGCCTCAGGCACAGCGAGGTGGATGAGCTTCGGCAGCGCCTCAGGAGCTTGCACCAAGCAGACACCCCTGAGCATAACCTTGGCCTGCAGTCAGAGGCCCTTCGTTTGCGAGATCAACTTCTGTCTGCCAACAAGGAGCATCAGAAGGAGAGCAGCCAGCTGAAGGAGAAGTATGAGAAGACATTAAAGAAGTACCAGCAGGAGATGGAGAAGCTGAAAGCTGTCAATGAGAAATACTCACAGGAAATTGTTGACCTAAAGCATAAAGTTCAGCAAGCCACTAATGAGAACATGGGGCTTATGGACAACTGGAAGTCCAAATTGGACACGTTAGCTTCTGACCACCAGAAGTCTCTGGAGGACCTCAAAGCCACATTGAACACCGGCCCTGACACCCAACACAAGGAGATTGTGGAACTGAAGGCAGTGGTGGAGAGTATAAAGATGGAGCACCAGCTTGAGCTGGAGAACCTGAAAGCAAAGCATGACATTGAGACAGCTGTTCATATAAAGGAGAAGGAGAGCCTCAAGCTGAAGCTGCAGGAGGCTGTGGATGAAGTGGAAAAAAGCAACAACAACTGGAAAATGCAACTGGAAGCCAAAAGCAATCAGCACCTTCTTGAGCTCCAAGATGTAAAGGACAAGTGTCGAGATGCTGAGCTGAGGGTGCATGAACTGGAGAAACTTCATGGTGAATATACAGATCAGACCCAAGCAATAGCTTTCTTGAAAGAGCAGATTTCTTTGGCTGAGAAGAAGATGTTGGACTATGAAACATTGCAGAAAACAGAAGCCCAGAGCAAACAGGAGATCCACAGATTGCAGGAAAAGGTTCTTGTCTTAGAGAACAAGCTGCAGTCCATGGAGGCCCTGCATCCATCTCAGCATGCAAATGTATGACTTCTGGGTCATTTTTCTTGTCTGTCACTGTTGGTAACCCTTGCTAAGAGTAGCCCTCAGGTGTTGCCCTGTACAGTTTTTCTGAGGTTTCTGTGTTATCTGGATGCTTTTTATCTTCCTTCCCATATCAGTGTAGTGACCTTCTGCACTGCATCTCCATGCCAAAGGTGTAGTCTCAGTCTAAAGCCAGTACAGTGGTACCATTCAAAGAAATGAGTCTTGAGAAGGAGCTTGGACATATCTGGGCTTGAAGGCACAGGAGTGTGGTGGCAGCAGACCAGGACCACTGTAGGTTGTCAGGGTGGGCAGTGTTCTTAGCTGAAAAAGCATCATTTCTACACTACAGTTGTTGCCCTCCAAGGGGAAGCTGAAGCCCTAGTGTGTTATTGAGCAAGTCCATGTAGGGGTAGGTGGAGGACAGGGTGGAAGAGAAGTCACTGCCCATGCTGGGATAGATCATGTAGCTTGCTCGGCACATGGAGCGTGGTTTCAGTAAGGCTTTGGATACTGCCTCACAGTGTCTGGACAGAGACATAATGAGCTGGGTGGGCAGTTAGCTGAAGGGTCACTCAGAGGATGATAGTGAATGAGGTGACATCTGGCAGGCAGTAAGTAACTAATGGGACTCCATTTTAGGCCCAGGTTTTTTAACATTTTCA
Organism: Heliornis fulica; assembly: GCA_013399135.1. Lineage (NCBI taxonomy): Eukaryota > Metazoa > Chordata > Aves > Gruiformes > Heliornithidae > Heliornis > Heliornis fulica. The sequence continues at coordinate 52,581 of VXBZ01009752.1, forward strand.
TAAACAACCTGGACTCAGGAGTAGAGGATGTCTTAAATGTATTTGCAGATGACACCAAACTGGGAGGAGCTGTTGTCTTCATTGAGGGTGGAGAAGCCTGGTAGAGACTTGGACAGATTAGAGAGCTGTGCAATCCCCAGCAGCATGGAGTTCAACAAGGGCAAGTGCTGGATGCTGCATCTGGGAAGGGGCAACCCTGGCTGCTCATACAGGCTGCTCCACTGCACTGGGGCGGCCTCACCTTGGGCACTGGGGGCAGGTTTGGGTGCCACAAGACAAGAGGGACACAAAGCTGTTGGGGAGTGTCCAACGAGGGCAGTGAGGGCCCTCGAGTGTCCAAGTGGGCAACAAGGATGGGGAAAGGTCTGAAGGGGAAGTATAAGAAGAGGCTGAAGTCCCAGGGGTTGCTCAGCCAGGAGAAGAGGAGGCTGAGGGGAGACCTCATGGGGTCTGTGGCTGCCTGATGAGGGGCAGCGAAGGGGCAGGGCCCATCTCCTCTCTGTGGGGGCCCNGCCCATCTCCTCTCTGTGGGGACCAGGGACAGAACCTGAGGGAACAGCATGAAGCTGTGACAGGGGAGGGTTAGGCTGGATGTCAGGAAGAGGTTCTGTCCTGAGAGGTGTTGGGCACTGGGACAGGCTCCCCAGGGAAGGGGTCACAGCACCCAGCTGGGCTGAGGTCAAGGAGGGTCTGGATGATGCACTCAGTCCCACACTCAGGCTGGGCTGCCCTGTGGACCCAGGAGTTGTACTCAATGGTCCTTATGGGTCCCTTCCCATAAGGGTCAGGAGATTCTGTGATTCTGTGCCATCCTGCCTTTGTGCATAGTACAGAGACATGTGGCTTTGTACTGAGTGACAGGCAGATATTGGTACCCATGGCCCTAGGCTGGACCCCTATTTGTGTTTGGATGCTGCACAAGAAATGAGCAAAACCCTGACTTGCAACATGTCCCTGTGGGGATGCAGGAGGTGGAACTAAGCCATGAAATGTGCACATCTGAAAAATACTCATGTGAAACCTATCACTCTTCCACCCTGAAGTGAATACAATGCCTGTATTTAATTTGCCACCGTGAACAGCCCCATTGAAATTGGTTGAACCTCTAGGCAGCAAAATCAAGCCCATGAGTTACTGTTGGCCAAGTCAGAGCTTTGTGTCTCCACCAGGCACATGCAACAGGCCAGGAGAGGCGACAGCCTGAGGAGGAATCTACAGCATTAACAGTGTTTCAAGGGTTGCTTGACATATTTCATCTGGTACAGACAGTCATGAACAATAAGTACAGCTGGGGCCCTGGGAAAAGTGGGTTGTTATTACAACATGTCATATGTTATAGCCAATGTTCAAACAGGAATGAATTTAAAAGAAGAAGCTGGAGACTTTTTCCAGAGCCCTTTAAATAAATGAGAGGGCTCTGGGGGACATTGACATTGGATTAGAACCAGGGAGCCTTGAAATAATTATTTTAACTATGTGTCGATGAAAATCAGGAAAGTGTGGGAAGAAATGCATGGGTGAAAGCCTTCTGAGTGTCATAGGGCAAATTCTAATTTTATATGTTTTGGCTAATTTAATGTGACTGCACTATTAACAATCCAAACATTTTAAACAAACCAATGTGTCTTCTGACCACAAATGTGTCATCTTTGCTAGACCTTCAAGTCAGAACCACAATTGTACTTCCAAAGAGCAGTTAAATAGTTTTTCCATACCAAAACTACACCAGACAGTGTGTTCCTGCTTCTGTCCAGGACATGTCCTACAGCCCACTCAAGTTCTCCAGGACTGACCCTCAGGGCTTTCAGTGGTGGTGGCCACAGTAACTGCTTGGTGATCTGGGACATGTGCAGAGGTCCCACCGAAGGCTGCTGGACATGAAGAGGCCTGAAGGGCTGAACTGTGGCTTCTGCAATGGAAACCACAAGAGATGGGTCTGAAGAGGAGCAGCTCTTCCAGCTGCACAGAGTCAGGGTGTGAAAGCTGGAACCGGAGCTTGCGGGAAAAGCCTGATCTCTTTTCCCTTCTTGTGAATCTTGCTGCTGTGGGCAGCTGCCTGTTGTGTGTAGGCACTCTCAGGTGAAGTCTAACCTTCCATATACCTGGCTGTAGGGGTGACTCCTCAAAAGGCTTTATTTCCCTTGGAGAGGATGTACAGCATTGCAACTGGGGTACCAGCTATGCTTCTGCTTTGCATGGGGCTTTGTGGTTGTTAACTTTGAGTCATTGGGTAAAGGGCTGATTTACATCTTGTGTTTTACATTTATTTCAGATGATTGAAACTAATGACATTTCAGAAGAAAAGATCAGGATGAAGCAGACTATGGAAGGTAAGAAATGTTACAGGTTTGTCTTGGAACACCCTCTTCTAGTGACTTGTGTGACTTCCTTTAAGGTCCTGCTCTTGCAGGAACGGTGGGGTGGAAGGGCCTTAGGAAGCAGTGTCATCTCCCACATTTTGCTGGATGGTATTTGTTGTCTGGTTGCTTTTTTTTTATCTTGTGGCTGAGGATACACAAAGGTGGAATTTTTGTGTTGCCACCACCATGCCCATCGCACCCCAAACCCAACACCTTCCTGATCCATACAAAGCGTTTTCCAAGCTTTTAATCTTTGTCCTTCCATTCTCCCACAGACCTCCAAGACAAGCTGAGTAAAAGAGACAAAGAGGTGTCATCACTGGTGTCCCAGACTGAAACTCTAAGGGCCCAAGTAAGTGGTAAGTTTCCCTAATCCAGTGCCAGTGGGAACGAAGTGTTTCCCTGCTTGTCTTTACTGGTGTAGAACGAGGGCCCAGGTGCTGAAAGGGGCAGGTAGAAAACATGATGCTTCTTGTCTGCTAATGGCTGTCACTGGTAAAAAAGTGCTCAGGACTTCTGGTCTCTTCCCAGGAGGTGAGTACAGAAGATACTTGTACTCTGTTTGAGGGGGTTTTGGGGCTCATTGACTGTCAAAAGCTGAAAGAAGCAGAAATAATCAGAGCTGGGCATGGTGTTTCTGAGATCTCCCCTTAAGCAGGGCCAGATCCAGAGCTGATCAGGCCTGTGCTGTTAGGAGTCCAAATCAGCAAAAAGCAGGAATGTAAGTTAAGGGGGAAGTGACCTTTCTTCTCCTGTATCCTCTGTTTCTCGTAGCTTTGGAAAATAAATGCAAAGTGGCAGAAAAGAAGGCAGATTCTGTCTTAAAAGAAAAGAAGAGGCTGGAAGGTGAACTGGAATCCTTGACCAAGAAAACACACGATGCTTCAGGACAACTGGTCCTGATCAGCCAGGAGCTGCTCAAGAAGGAAAGGTCAGTCTGAAGGCTGGAGCTGGAGACAGGGGTGCCCTGTGTGTGTTCATGTTTCTTCAGAGTCCTGTCAGTTCAGAGGTTGACTTGTCCAAGTCCAGACTCTGGCTTTGCTGTTCTTTAGAGATGCTCCTGTAGGAGTTTGGGTAAAACTAGGGGCTTCCCTTTTCATAGCTTGCCAGGAACTACAGGACAGCTTGGTGCCTGTGTAGATGCTGAATGAAGTCCTCTATAAGCCAGCTGAGCCAGCTGCTGCCCCCTCTGAAACACGGTGCCCTGTGCAGGTCCCAGTCTCTTTAAAGCTGGTGCAGCAGGGTGGGACAGGAGATCTAAAGAGGTGGGAGTTGGGTCAGGTTTGGTTACTGGCCTTTCTTCGGATGTAGCGAAGGTGGGAGGGAGCATTACAGGACTCCAGTGGTGTGTGGGCTCTGGACATGTCTTCACCTCTTCGTGCTGCTGCTTCCAGGAGCCTGAACGAGCTGAGAGCATTGTTACTGGAGGCGAATCGGCACTCGCCTGGGCCCGAGCGGGACCTGAGCCGGGAAGTGCACAAAGCTGAGTGGCGGCTGAAGGAACAGAAGCTCAAAGATGACATCAAGGGGCTTCGAGAGAAACTGGTTGTACTGGTGAGGGAACCAAAACCCCTCCTAGTCTTGGCACTGGAGGGCTCTGTGCTGCTCGGGGTGGGGGTGGGGGGTGTGTCCCAGCCCTTCACTGTGGTCAAAATATATCCATATGTCCTTCTCCAGAGTGTTTCTGCCCCCACGGAGCTTTAGATCACTGGCTAAATAGGGCTAAAACTCGTGGGAGATGCTGAAGGTGGATCAGCCACCCCGCATTGCTGTACCCGTTCCCTGACCTAGCAGTAAGCCATGTCCTCCAATTCCTGTGTACTTCAGTGTCCTCCAGTGGTTGAAACGTGAATAATTTATTCGCACAGTCGGGAACAAACCGGAGCTGGAGCCTGGTGGCACTTGATGTGGTTGTGTTCAGCGTTGTGCTTGTGTCAGGAGAAGTGTTGAGAACCAAACGTGGTTACAGGAGTTACTGCAGATTTCTGCTCTGCTCGGTTTCAGTAGTTAATGGTTTAAATCTAACGTGCTCCTGTTCTCCTTTTGCCCTAAAAGGACAAGGAAAAGTCTGTAACGGATCAGAGGCGATACTCCCTGATCGACCCCTCGTCGGAGTCGGAGGTGATCCGGCTGCAGCACCGGCTCGTCAGCACGGAGGACGTGCTGCGCAATGCCCTGGAGCAGGGCCACCAGATGGAGAAGCTCATGGAAGCAATGAGGCTCTCCTCTGAGAAAACACAGGTAGGACATCAGCAGTCCTTTCCCAGGTTGCTTCTCTGCACCAATCTCATGGGATCATACTGGGGGAGTGGTGTTGCAGTCTCCCAGGTCCCTTTCCCTCTGCTGGAAACAGCCTGGCAAGATTTTGTTCTGTTGGATGTAGCTTAAAATTAAGAAAAGCCTTGCTGATGTGGTAATTATGGATCCTCCTGTCCTCTCCAAGTATGGTCACTAAGTGTGGTGGCTTGGGGAAGGCTGTAGGTGAGTTACCTCTGCTTCACATATGTGATGACCCGTGGATCCATATCCTTGCAGAACAGGCATTTTACACCATGAAAGTTGAGGGTTTCTGCCATCCTTACTCCTTGAGAAGTTTATTTCCTGCTGTCCATAAGCAGAAGCTTTGGAGGTGACTTGTGTCAGGAGAAGTGTTTGTGGGTTTGCTTTCGGAGGCATCTCTGTATCTGATCTGGGTTTGCAGATGAACCATGGACACTTCCATTATAGCTGCTGTCTTCCTGTCCCACCATCCTCTGGTCTCCCCTTGTTTCTTCTGGCAAAAGCAAAACTGCTTCTGCTGGTTGTGTTGCAGCCTTCTGTGTGAAGGTGAGAGCTGTAAGTAACTTCACTCTCCACACTTGGCTTTTTCTGTCCCGTACATGCAATGTCTAAGCCCTGACTGCGAAGCAACCAGCTTTATGTCCTTTTTTTACCCTTCTAGCTGTATTTTCTCTTCTGTCTGCAACCAGGTCATGGCTTGCAGAGCCCAGATGCACCAGTACTTCCTCATTGAAATTCTTCACTGAAAAGGATCTTTCTCTTGCAGTAACGAGCTGCAGTTCACATTCAAGCAGGCACCTTGGGATAGTAGGAACAAGCTGCAGTGCACAGAGAGTGAGCAGAGAGCTGTTTCCCCTGATGCAGGTGCAGAGATATGTTGTGATAGGCAATCTGGAGGCATCAAGTCTTCTCCCATGACACTGTCATCTGCACAGCTTGCAGGCATGCCAAAAGGCTGTTTGCATTGCAGGAGCATTTCCAGAGAGGCAGTTGGGAGGAGGCTGCATGGTAAAAATTGGAGCCCTGGAAGCTCTGCTAACTCGGTGGAGCATCTGTGTGCTGCAGCCTGTCTTCATGTCCTGTGGTGCAGCGGCAGCAGCGCCTGCCAGCACCAGACAGCACAGCTGTGGTCGTGGTGACAAGTTTGTGGCAGCCCAAGCCATGCTGTGATCAGTCAGTACCTCCAGAGCCATGATGAGGCTGCTCTAAGCTATGGGAGGGGTGGGGGAAGTTCTTCTCTGTTCACTTTAATGCTGCATCCTTGAGAACAGGAAATCTTCCCGTTTGCATTCCTGGCTCCAGTCCTGGTGCAGGTGGTAATTATTTATTGCCCAACTAGAAAATAACTAATCTTACCCACAGTAAGATTCCAACATCCAGTTGGAAATGGACCATGAGAGGTGAGCTAATCTATCCCAGTATTGCTTTGGAAATCTTGGAGATAGGACAAGGTAGACTTGTGCCTTCAACTGCAAGTCCTGGAGTCCTGTGTCCAGTTCTGAGAGAGACAGAGGGAGGATGACTGTGGGAAGCTATCTTCGTGCTTCTACTGATGTCAGGCTGTAAGGGACCAGTCACAAGGAAGTCTGGATCAAAGCTCTGTGGTTCTGGCGTCATGTCTGGCTGTCCTTCCCCTTATGAAGGAGAATTGTTAACCAGAGGCTTTCAGACTGAACTTGAGGACCTTGCTGGTGTGGTAGTTAGGGAATTGATGGCTCTTCCCAAGAGCCACTGTTTCTGCTGTAAAAGTTTCTGCTGTAACCCACTCTGCACTACAGAATCACAGAATCACAGAGCTGTAGGGGTTGGAAGGGATCTCCAGAGACCATCAAGTCCAACCCCTGCCAAAGCAGGTTCCCTAGAGCAGGTCACACAGGTCAGCATCCAGACAGGTCTGGAATATCTACAGAGAAGGAGACTCCACAACCCCCCTGGGCAGCCTGTCCCAGGGCTCCATCACTCTCACAGGGAAGTTCTTTCTCACATTGGTATCGAACCTCCTGTGGTCCAACTTG